>WBMV01002441.1:567401-667967 GCA_013396655.1 Campylorhamphus procurvoides
CAAAAAAAAAAAAAAAAAAAAAAAAAATTTCTTGCTGAGTAGCACCTATAAAACCCTCTTTCTGTGCAGTTTCATAAAACTTCTGGTTTTCTGCCAAGACGTGTTCGCAATAAACTGGCTTTAGGGAAGGAGAGAAATGACGACTTGATGGGAAGGAAGGAAATTATTTTGCTGTATGAAAACTTAAAAGTGGGGTGGTGGGAGAGGTCTGGTAATATTTTCCTGCAAGACTGACCTGCAACAAGATCACAGGCAAAAGCATTTCCTACAGGTGTTGCCTAACTTATGTAAAATTGTGATCTGTCACAATCTAACCTATCTAAATTAGCAGTGAAGGCGTCCTTCAACTTCCTTTCCCACTCCCCCTTACAATTTAATTTTGGCATTTCTTTTCTGCTGAGGAAAAAAAAATTTAGCACATATGCTAAGTATTCTCCTTGATGAACTGAATGAAGCTTCCCACTCATGCACTTCTCTTCAGAGTGATAAGCCCATGAACACCTGAACAGAAAATGCCTGTTCCTAAACTTTTGTATTTTTGTAACATGTAAAAATATACAATCAGACTAATATGATGCACCAGTAATTGAAGTGACAATTTTCAATTACTTGGGTCAGGCAGAGTTCATGCACTAGCCCATTTCAGGCAGTTTTGGACTGAAATGCCATGATACTAAGGTATATTTATTTTTAACATGATGAGAAGAAACTCAAGTCTTACTTTACTAAAACTACAATAATTTCCCAGCATTACCTACTTCACCCATCAATATACAAACAACTCGAGCAGAGCCTGAAAATAACCCTCTCCATGCCAAAAGTATTGTTAACACTAAACTAGGTAGTCACCATATATTCTTTTCTCTCTCTCTCACACATACACAGACGTTTTTGTCAGGCTTTTATCAAAGTGCCCAAATTTTTTCTTAAGACTCTTCCCCAGTGTTCTTTCTGATCTAAAGATGAGGAAAGCACTCCAAGAAGCAAAATGACAACACAGGCAACGGACTAGTAAAAGACAAATTCCTTTAGCACCCCTGCCATGTCCTGATGGCTTTCTCCAAAGTACTGTCACTCTGTAAGCATCACCATGCTTCCGTTCGATGACAAACTTTTAGAAAAAACTTTTCAAAACATGACATGAAAAAAGTCCTGATGCTAACCCAACACAAACTTTGGTTTGTTTAGGGCGTGCTACATAATTTTAATGACAATTTACTCCATTGTGAGGTTTAAGGACCAGTAGACATTTTGCAAAAATGAAACCATGAGCTGTCTTTGTGAAGATAAAAGCATGCGACAAGTCACTGGGCTGAGAGAAACAATGTGCATTACACGATAAAAGTAAGTGCAAAAGTACATGTACACACCAAATCACACTTTTATACTGAAAAGTGTTTATCAAGAAGGTATTTGAGCTTCCCCCTGTATTATAATCATACACTCACAAGCTGGATTTTCTCCCACATTAATTTCTAACTTCTTAAACAATGGAGAACCAGGCCCAAGGCAAAAAACCAAGCCTGATCTACATGATAAGTTAAACTCCAGCCCAACTCAGTAGTATTGTATTTTCCTGGTCTTTTGGATATATGCTGACACAAGCTTTAAATCTTTTCATCCTTTCCCCTAAATAAAGCAATCTGGGGCAGCTTAACTTTAGTGGAAACTCAAACAGTGAATCAGAGAGCAAAGACAGCAGACTATCCTCCTTATGAGGACATAAGAACGCAGCTCTCAGCTCCAATACAATAATTATTCAAGTTCAGTGTGCCTTAGTTTCCCCACCTGCACAATGGTACCAACAGCACTTCACAGAGCACTCCAATTCATTACCTGCTCATATCCTGGAGTTATCTTCTTTGTTAGAAATAACCCTAGAACTTATAATACAATTAATTTGTATTTTTATTTAGTTATTTATTTATTAAAAACACATCTTCCTGTAACAATTTGAGAACTTTATTATGATGTTTCACAAGATAAAAAAATAGCTAGTATTGAAAAGAAATGGTGAGCTATGACTTCAATAATTGTTACATGATCCTTTAACTACAAACTTTGACCTGGCTCTAGCAGTGTGGTCTTCAGCAGCAGCAAATCCCAGAAGTCATCATTTAAACATCTTTACAGTGCTTGCCTTTCTAACTAGGGCTCAATCAATGAAATGAATTTAATTCATACTTTACATACAGTATATTAATAAAATTGTGAATTAATGTATTGTTTGAAAAGTCTGAAGGAAGAGCTGGAAAGTCAATGAATATCCTGCTCAAGGCTTCCATAGAGACAGACACAATAGTTATGACACTCCTGTGGTATGTGTGCCACAGATTTCTGTTTTGAGCATAGAATTCACGGGCATTAGAAAAGGTTTTTCAAATTTAACATCTTTTATGATTCAAAATACTCCCATTTTCTGTCTTGGCTATACGTTGAAGAAGAATGAACAAGACAGAGCCAAGTATTTTTAAACAAGGGCCAAGGAAGCATACTCTGCACTCTGCAGCCCTTGGAGCTGCTATTTACACTCCAGGCTCAATTCTTTGGAACTTACTGAAGGCTCTGGCACAGAGGCAGGGAGCCTCTTTGCTACTAGAGTAGAAGCAGAACGTCCCTTTGTCCTACAACTCACCTGAAAACCCTTGAAACCGCAAAGGGAAAAGCTCTCCTAGGACAGAGGCAGTTCCGGGAGTTGCAAACAGGCATGGCACAACACAGGCAAACAGCTCTGTGCAAAAGTAGAGCCTCTTGACATCTGCGTGGCAAACTGGTACAGTTTTCGCAGGCCAAGCTTTAGGCATATTCCTGTTGCCCCTATGCCTTAACGCAGGCTGCTGAAGACCTGCTGAGCCAAACCAAGCAAGCTCAGAATTATCACAGCCTAAACATCTGTGCAGTCCACTAAGCAGAAATGGATGGCTCTCAGCAGAGCACCTTTCTGCTCCCAGAGCAAGGTGAGGGGAGAGGGAAAATCCTGGGTGAGGAGGAAGAACACAAACTAAATGAACAAGAGCTAGTTGATATGAAATGAGAGTGATTCTGTAGTAATTGTAGGAGATCAAAACTAAACTGAAAGTAGGTCCAAGCCATTAATAACTGATGAAAGATGTTGTTTCTTTTGGCCAGGAGAGGAGTGAGGACTCTTAATCACACCGCTGTTCAGAATGTTGTTCCTGAGCAGACCTGAACTGTACTGTTTGCATTAAGGAGATATAACAGGAATGGTTAACAAGAAGATAACAGTGAAGAGTCTCTAAAACAGTAATGAAAAACTTCAGATTGTGAATACCTTAGAATACAAACAAGCCCATGCACTTTGCACCAATCAGTAACACACTGTACTGGAGACAGGACGGAGTCCTTCAAAGTTCAAAATATCAAGGGTACTCCTACTCTTGTACCTTGATGACAGGAAAAAGGAAAACAATCCCAGAAAGCCTGTGGTATCCAGCAAGCAATAGTATTCTTGGTGCACTTAACAGTGTCACCACCATATCAGGTCAACTGAGAGAGCAGTGTCCCTTCCCAGAGTTCTAGTGCTGCAGCACTGCCCATCTTCCTGTCCCACTGATGCACAGTGACACCATTAAGTTCCCACTGGGTACTGCAGAAACTTGCAGTCTTGCCTACCAGTGTCAGCTGCGCTGGAGGAGAAAAATTAAGCCCTATAAGGATACAGCTAAAAATAATGAAGTTTAGTTCTGCAATTAGAGTTGGATACAGTAAAAGCTGCAACTTTCATAAAGACGACCCATGATTAGACATGATGTCACACATTAAAAATTTAATCCAAACAACTTGTCTGTTTCACTACAAATAGCAAACTTGAATGTCCTGGCAAACTGTAAGGACATGATTTACAAATACTAGGTAATATTTGGATCTGACATTATAAGCAATGCTCCAGTCTTTCTGAGAAATAAAAATGACTTCATTCTGGGCTTCGCTTGGTCATTTCAATAGACCAAGCTTCATCACAGACATAGGCTGTAACTGTGCATACTGAGCTCAATACATACAAATTTTTGTTTTGGTCACAGACCACACAACTAGCATCCACCCTTAAAATTTCTCATTACTTTGAGGCTTTTTGCTTCACAGTACTATTAGACTTCTAATCAGGACTGTTATAACAAGCTGTTATAACCTCACAGCTTTTGAACTAAGATGGTTGTTAGTATTAATAATCACATGATGTGCAGATCCTGAAAAAGCAGTTTTGCTTTCTTTTCCTTGAATTCACATAACAAGTAATTGGCTACTTTTCCCAAACTGCTTTGCCCTACCACCTAACTGTTCCCCAGAGCCCTACAATGAAACTTGACCTACTGTTAACTTGTTTTTTTAATATAAGTTTGAAAAATTTCCAAATGAATGCCATTAACTCCGTGTCTCGTGCAACAACTAGCCATGATAGAGAGCAGGCCAGAGGACTGTGTATACTTACAAAGAAAACTCTTCGGATTCCAGGTGCCAGTCTTTCTGTTTTTAGCTTCCAGACCAAAGGCAAAGGAGAGTTGAGAAGAAACACCAGAGGCTTCTGGTGAATATGCACTGATGAAATTGGATTCAAATGTAACGTGACCTACAGAGAAACACAAATATGTGAATACTTCCTGGAATTTGAAACAATGAATCAAAGGTAATTTTTATATATGACTTTTAGCATTCAGATCTCTTGACTCAAGATTACAGATTAATCTAGTTCCACAGAAATCAGTCAAGGGAGTAGAGAGAATATAAAATATGAAATAGTTAATATTTGTGCTCTATGCTTGCAAAGCACTGCTAAAGTGTTTAAGAAAACCTTGGCAAATGCAGATGAAAAATAGCTTCTGCAAAAGGTCAAACCACTAAGCTGAGACTCGGAGAACAAGAAGATAAAAAGAATTGCAAAGCATACTCTAATTTCTGGTTTCTAGATGGCAGCCTACAAAGCTGGCTTAGAGTACAAAAACTCATCTGCTGATTCTATTAGGGGCATATATCTAGCCTGCAAAACAAATAAAACTGAACAAACAAAAAACAGGAGGAATAAATCCAAAAACACAGACGAGCACTACATCAGTTTATGAAAGGAATCCCAAAAGAAATTTTAACATACACTAGGGACAGAAAAGGCCTGACTTCAGGGACTAAAAGGATAGATAGGGTAAATGATCCCAGGATAGTGGATATCACAAAAGTAAGGCAAGTCTTTACAGGTGGCTTTGAAGAAACCAGTTTGTGGTTGCTGGAAGCCCCTCCTGCCCAGCTCCTTGTATCCCAGTGCTGCCCTTCTAGAAAGGGTCTCATGTTGGACAAAACCCTCACCAAATGCATGACAGAACAGCCTCTCAGTTTTCAGCATGTAACAACTTGCAATTGATACCAGTGTTTTTACCACATCTAATAAGCTGCTTAAGCAATCAGCATTTAGCCCAATAGTTCATCCCATTAGGAAGAAATCTTTAGTGTGCAATGGAGACATGATCTACCACAAACTGAGCAGAGAAGCTGACGTTCCACAATAATGGGTGACAGGCAGGTTCCCTGACAGACAACCACAGCTCTTCTAAAAGAGGGGTAGAGGGAGCAAACAATAAAAACCAATTTGAGTGGTGGCAAACAAAAATGAGCATACAGGTAATTTAGAATTAATTATGTACCCTGCTAAAGAATTTGAAAGGAGATCTGAGACACAGGAGCCACAACGTATAGCCTATTGCATGATTCTTATACAGTGGCAAGCAGCCATTAGTTTATCATTAAAGTAAATGCAGATTCATCTGGCAAACCAACTTGATGAAAGCTAGACAAACTGAAAATTAGGCACCCATTACTGTTGAAAATATCTCCTAAAGGAAAAGTTTTTGTGGTTTTTGGTTTAATTTTTCAATTTTCTTTACTCTCCCTTGAAAAGTTCGTGACCACCAAGCCCTGGTCTCAGGTCTGACAGACACCTGGAGGTGTCCACTGCTCAAGAACTTGCAAAGCAGCTGGCTGTGCTCCCACACCAACCAGAAAGTAGCTGCTTACATATGCACAATGACTGGCCATGTCTTTAGTCCCCATAGTGACACAGACATCAAATCCCACAGGCACAGCTCTGGGGGCACCAACAACATCCCTGTCATCCTCTTTGTTAAGTTTGATTAAAACTTGTTAGAAAACTGAATAAATCCACATTTATATTAAAACCAAGCTGCTTTAAAGAACAAGCATCAGCAGCTGGGCAGTGACACTGTTGCATGCAGGAAGGCCAGGCACTGCCATCTTCTGCCCTCAGTTGTCATCTTTGTCACCACCTAGCCTCTCCAGTGGAAGACCCAGTGATATTTATGCATTTCCAAAGGAAAACACTAAGTATCACAGACTACCATGAACCACATTTCTCTCTATCTTCTATCTCTAAAGGATGCAATACCTCATTTTAGGAAACTGGAGGGTGTTAGTGCTCTCAATTCTAGTGGGATGACAAGAGACTTGAAATGCCAAACAGCCACCTTCTTAGCTACAGAAACTGCTTTATAGGATCAGCTATAGAGCCAAAGGAATTCTTTTTGCCAAAAATAGGAGAGAAAGTGAAATTATGCATTTTACAAGGCTTCCACTTCATTGTTCTGTCTAGAATGGAGAGGTGAAAGTAGAAAAGAAAAGGTGTTTAGGACCACTATTAAATTCACAACTATTAAAAAGCTTTTGTTAATTCTCGTGGGTTTTCAGCTGTAATCACTGCTAATTACTAATAAGCTGTTTAAACTATTAAACAAAATTACCTTGTTCTGAGGTTGTTTTCTTAGACAGCAATAAAAATACTGCAATCTCAGTTTAACAAAGGGGCCCCATTATATTTTTTGCAGTCCTGATCTGGCTAATAAGAGTTCAAATTTATTCTGATTTTTTTCCAGCTTCAAAAGGCACAAAGTGCAATGATAACTGGTTTCTTTAGATCCTAAAGGAAGCAAACACTAATGCAAATATTGATGAAATTAGTTATAATAAAGTTTATGAGCTTAAATATCCTAGAATAGAAAACAGTAACAATCCTCTTGCACTGGCCAACAGGAGCACTCAACTTGGGCTTGCACCCTGTTTTTGTTAGAATCTCAAGACAATGCAAAGAAATAGCTCCTAATAGAAATAGCTCCTATTAGAAACTTAAAACCAAATTTTGCTATTTAAAACCCTCTGGTATTTATTAAAAGGAGGAATGATACAGTAAATATAACACACTGAAAACTTCTCAGAAACAGGCCAAGTCCTTTGGATAGTAAGGAAATGGAGAAGTATCTCTGTTTCAACTGATCTCAGACAAGTTTATTCAAAGCCTACATCTATCAGACAAGACAGATGTTTTAGACCTTATGAAGATTTCTTCTGTTGGTTTGGTCACATGAGCGAGAATTCACAGCAATCACGCTAAGTTAGTGAGAAAATCAGACTCTTTTGCAACGGGATCTGCTATCAGATTCTGTAGTTCTATTCCTCTAGGCTTTGGAAATTAGATATGTATATGACACACATATGATTATTTCCATACATGCATGAAAATAATCAACAAAGTTTGAGCTGTGTTCAGAAGTGGTGATGTATCCATGCTGTTGGCTGAAACTGTAGGATAAATTTTATCATATTATGGAATTATCCTACAATTTCACCTGAAAAGCACAGATGCTCAAGAAAAGCTACACGATTTCACCATAAAATCAATTAATTCTTCATAAGTTAAGTGCTTCTGTGAAAATTTTCAGAATAAAGGTAATTTTGCATTACTGCACTCCTCAGTTTGCTCAAGAGTAAGACAGCAACAAAACACATAAACATAGAATTTATATTCTTAGTCCTAAACTTAAGAAAGAATATAGTTAACATGAGCATACTTCTGCAGAAGCCTCCATGACTATATTATTTAGCATATATATATTCTCTGCCTGTACTTGTTTGCATAACAGAGTCCTCAGCACCAACTTGGCTTTCCAGACTGAAAAAAAACCAAAACCACAGAGCTCCTCAAAAACTGCTCAGGACCTTCTTGGTCATCATATTTTTCATAATTCACTTCTGCTTCAGAACTAGCACTGCTGGGAAGTCTGGTCTGAACTCCACCAGTTCTACATGTATTCAGTGTTGTACAGGTTTTGAAGGCATGATGTGAAATCCTTAACATACTGAACTCTGCCTTAAATTTCTTTTTTTAAAAATAAAATTCCCATATAAGCTTTTTTTTAAAAAAAAAAAAAATCAGATACCCAAAAAGACACATTCTCCACCCATTCTTATAGATTCAAACAAGTTTATAAAATACACACATTTTGTACATCTCAAAAACATGCTACCCGAGTCAAAGACTTCTGCATCTCAGGCAGTTCTGTGACCAGTTTGGTCAAACAAAACCAAAATAAAATTAAAGCAGAATCATTAAATGATGACTTTTAGGTCACCTAGTCCATTTAAAAAGCAGCTGCTATTGCTCTGCCCATGTTATTTTAAAAACATATTAAGAGACAGCACATGAACCAAGCAGACAGTAGCACAGCAAGAGTACAGGAAGTAAGTCAATATGGTCCAACACATCCCTCCCTCCCAATGAAGGGCTCATTTGATCACTGCACTGATGCACAGCCAGCATTTCCACTGTGCAATCAATAGCTGGGCCAGACCTTCTGGACATGCGTGTCAGCAATGGCCCTCTCTGCAAGGCTCAGCTTCAGCAGCTGTTTGTCAGAGGAAGCTCCTCTTCCAGACTCACGTCTGCCCTTTGTGGCCCCCTTTGGCACACATTCTTCCAAATAATACATGACCAACTTGTGAGAAATACAACAATTTAGACACATGTGAAAAGTATAGATTAAAGCTATTCTGAAAACTTTAAAACAAAACTTACAAATGAATTTTCAAAAAGCATGTAAGTGTAACTTGGACATAAACCACAGAGAAGTTGTGTCATTTTTGCTAGAATGCATTTTACCACATATGTTAAAAAAAGTGTTAAAAAAGAAAGTCTTAAAGTTACGGCATTCAGAGGCACCATGTGTATGAAATCTCTGCTGGCACCACTCAGCCAGCTGTGTCTGTACGGACCCATGCTGGGCACTACTGGCTGCACAGAGTTCCTTCAAGGTCTCCAGCAACTGTAAGGTTAAGGTGGCTGCAGAGTTTTCTGTCCCCAGAGATCACAGTTTCATGGAGGGCTGAATATCACCACAGAAACCAACTACAAAAACAGTCTACGGGCTCCTGCCCCACTACTCTGGTAAAGCAATTTGTACTACGTGAAAGGCAAGGACGCAAATGCTGAAAACTGATCAAAGTAAATGCTGCTGTTAAAGTACCATTTTGTTTTGCTGACTTCAAGGTATCAAATCACAGACTCTGTGTTTTGTTCTAAAAGATGAAAGTTTAGTGCCAAGGATTTGTAAGGTTAAATTAACTATTCCATCACAAAGACCTTCAGATCAATTCATAGCACATTTTCCAAAACAGCCATTACAAATTTGTCCTAATAAGCCAGGACGAAATATGCTCTGTTGTACTGAATTACACTGCCTAGGCTTGGGCAGCTGTTCTTTAAAAAAAAAGAAAACAAAGAATTTTAACTCTCAGATCACATAAGCACATGTCCTGACTTAAAAGTAATGCACTAAGGATGGACTTATGACATCTTAACTCATTACTCTGCTGATTAAGATTAAATTAACTCATTCAAAACAGGCAAAATTTAGGGCAGAAATTTGAAAACTCATACTTATCCCTGCCCTAGGCCTTCTCACTCTTTTTGTTAATATAATACTTATAGGACATAATTTATTTTGGTACTGCAACAGTCAATGAAATTAATATGACAAAACATAGTTTTATAGTTCACTCGTGTCTATTAATCAGTACAGGAGGGTTCACATTTCCACTGAAATTCACTTAAAAAAATATAATATTGATACATTGGCCATAAGCGAATTCAGTCAAGGATTAATCCATTAATCCACCACAAGTGGATCTAGTACTGCACCAGTCTTCAGAAGTGTTTATCAATTACTTTGGGAAGGATCCTCAGGCCAATTTTTCTTCTTTTTAAGATGAAAGTAAAGAAAAAGTGTATTCTTTTGAAAGAGACTGAATTCAAAGTGGAACACTGTTTTTTCCTCACCCTCATATTTTTGCTATGCTTACTGAATATTGCTACAGAGGAGATACCAAACCAGCTATAGGAGATTACCATGTCCAGCTTTCAGAAGCCAACAGTTTCCAAGAGACACTGTGCTGATTTTTCCAAGAAACGTAAATGTGTTTACATGCTGTTACTGTTTGAAGGTAATTTTGCTCAAAGGGTTACATATCTCCGCTCTTAAATCAAATGAGTGTATATGAATTTTTCTGTAAGCACAGGAGACTCCACTGCTTCCCTTCTGGGAAGGTTCTCCAGTGCAGATTCTTTATTCAGACAAGGCAAGTACCTTTTTTTTGACAACTCACCCCACAGCAATGAGACAGAAGATCTTCAAAACAGTACAGAGAAACAACCAACTCCAGGAAACCTGCAATGCCATTAAAAACAAGCACTCATACCCACAGTTACTTTTTCTCCCAGAGAACTCAAACGCTGTGCCACCTTCACACAGACAAACTGTGCTTTCTTCTCTCTGCCAGGCCAGCACTAATGGATGCTGCTGGGGCAGGGCTCTGTCCCTTTGGCAGAGAGCAGCAGGGCTGCAGCGCAGGGGCCACGAGGGAAGGAGGCCTTTTCTTTTTGCACGACTGCCAGGAATGGGTCTGAGACCCTGGTAGCATTCACCAGGTGCATGGGGGACCGAAGTGTGTTTCCACGGCTCGCGTTAACACTCTAATTCTAAAATCAACCCTTTGCTTACTTTATTTGAAATATATGATTGCAAATGGATTCACATTGTCTGGACCTTCTCACCCACACAATACTGGGAGAATCAGATTGATTAAACGGCAGTTATAGCTCAGTTGTAAAAATCATGGGAAAGATTCATGCCTGGCGTAATTCCACTGAAGCTACTGGCATTAAACCAGAGACTGATGTGGTCCCATACATTACTTCATAAAAAAAGAATACTATTGCACAATCTGTTGACTGTTATGATCCACCACCCAGACTGGAAAACTCCAGTCAAAAAGTGTCTGGATGGCTCCATCGAAAAGAAGACAAGCAAACAGAGGTTGATAAGGACTACCCAGCTATGATCTATGGCCCACTGCACTCTCTTCATTAAGAATTACTGTCAAAAACCTTTGACTGAGAGGTGTTTGGAATCTCTTTTCTTTTTTCCTCCCTATTTGCCCTGCAACAGGGGCTAAAGGTCAGGGTGTGCTGTGCTAGACACAAAGAGCTGAAATATCAAGTCCTGCTGCACATGCACATGCCAACACCCATTAACAAACCATTCTGAATTATGCATGATGTTCCCATGAACATCATCTTTAAAATGAAGACACATTATTAATGATTCAGAGAAGAAATGGTAGCCCCAAAGCATGTGTTCAAAGGTAGAACTAAAAAAAGCTCAGTGAGAATGAAGCATCACTCCTGAATGTGGCACCTGTTGTACTTAGAGCTGTTTTTAATGAAGATGTAAAGTCTACCATTCGAACCAGCTTGAAAACTGACCTGCCCATCCACTGACACAGTAGTTGTATCCAAGAGGCAAGAAAGTTCATTGTTAGAACAAAGGCCTAAGAGCTTGCAGCATATTAAAAAATTATCGTAGCTCTCTCCCCAGACTAAGGCCTGGTACATTTCTAGCCTTAAATATTAAATGACCAAGCTGAGGGTCTATGTAACAGGATGGAATTACAGCATGCTTAGATCTCCTGATGTGGATTCGTAATTGAGCTGCTCCATACAACAGACTAAATAAAGCAAATTACAAGTCAAATTTAGTAATATAACATTATCAGAGGTATCATGTGCAAAATGAGTACAGTAGAGTACAGTGGTATTCTGCATGACCCTAAACATACTGCTCAGTTCCTGGCAGTACAGTCGCCTGTAACTGGTTCATAACTGGTGGTTTATTGCATCAGTGATACTTTCTCCTCAAAAGTGTAAAAGAAGGCAACCATGCTGCTAAGGTTTTATTGGAAATGCAGTGCCTGTTCAGAAAGCACCACAGCGCACACAGCATCAGAAAGTTCTGACACAAGCAGACATTAAAAAATAGTGCTTCCAACTTCATTAAAATCTTGGACTATTTCTGCTCACAGCTTAGTCACATAAAATATCTTTAGACAAAAACATAGCCAGTTAATTTCTAGTCTTCCAAAGTTGTTATTCTCAACTGGAGATGCCAAATGCTAATCATTTATGCAAATACCTAGGTAATAAAAGAATTAGGATCAAAGCTATTCCAGATACAAGTCACTTAGCAAACAGGCAAGACAATTATTGAAGTCCCATCTGCACTATGAAGAGGTTTTACTTTCACAGTGTAAGGACAGAGCACAAAGGGTAATAACTATATGGCCATAAGTCATACTGAGTGAGCTACTTTTGTGACAACGGTCTTCAAAGTATAACCTGAAGAGTTTACTGATAAATATACAGAGATCATACACACATATAAACTGCCTGCATTAGCTTCCTTTACCTGAATTATACAAGATCCAGCTCTCCCTGTGCACACATATTTCAATTCAATTTTCATGTCTACAGTGTTCTGTATTACATAGCGAACTTTTAGTCCCTATACAAACAAAACAGCATTTAGGGAATATTTCAAATAATGAATTTATGATATTGACTACACAGAAAAACCCACCAAAACCCCTAAGGAACCAAATTTTGTATTTCATCAGGCTTAGCCATCTAAGTAAGACTAATCAGATCTCTATATAATCGCAGAATCAATACCATGAAATCTGACACAATACTCTAGAAGACACTCACGATGCTATCAAGAATTTTCTTGCACAATGATGCCATTCTATGCACTTCATATCTGCACCATTTTGCTGATTCTTGCTTGAAAATAGGTTTACTGAAGAAAACACTGGCATGCTTTCCAGCTAAGTGAAAAAGAACAAAACTGCTGCTCATTGCATGCAGTAGCTTCAGGTGCATTTTGAGTTTCCAATTTACTTCATTACGAATATCACTCAAAAGCCAATTAGTGGAGGAAAGAAGGCATGTTCCAATGGTCTATTCTGAAGAGACACCTACAAAGCAAGTGCCACTGTGCAGCGTTCTCTGCAAAAGCAATATCACACAGAGTCATTATCCCAAGAGGCCTCAAAACCCCGCTCACATATTCACATGCATCTGCACATTGTGTCTGTGCAGAAGAGATGAACATTGTGCTTCTTTAAGAGATGATGCTAGAGCGAGACAGAACTTCAGTCTGCAGGTTGCTTATCTCCAGAAAGATAACAGCTTTTAACACTTTCCCCCCACTGACGACATTTGAGTCATTACCTGTAATTCATTGAGATTACCTGTAATTCCTTCAAACTTTTTCAAGCAATTTAATTTTCAGATGTTTATACCTCATGGTGGTGCTGTTTTCGCATCTTGCTTAAATAACAAGTTTTCCTGCTGTGTTCCCTACTATGTTTCACAGGGAAAATAAGAGACGAGAAACTCAAACTTGAGTGTTATCAAAAACAAGATCAACATAAAAACACCCAACCTATTAAAACATTTCTTGTTGTTCTATCTTGCCACTGCATGGTTTGACTTTTTCAGCTGATGCAGGAGCATGGCTGTCAGACACGGTAAACTTCACACAATTTATGTTGGAAATTTTCCCCTATGCTGGGAGGCTGAAGGAGAACAACTTCATTAATTCCAACTTTTGGTTCAAACAGACACTCTAGAGAACAACATAAACACGGTCACTCATGACAAGCATTGCTCCAACATCTCACACACACACACGAATGAGCCCAAAGCTAGACTGGAACCTGACCACGGGGTTTGTGATATAAACAGGCTCCTGGAAATGTCATCACTTCCTTAATTATCTTTTCTTAGGGAAAGTAACTACAGACAAAGCAGTAATTTATAAACACTCTAAGGCATGTCAGAGACCACTTTGAAGGAACTGGACACCACAAATGTGAATCACAGTTTATGATCAAAAAGCAACATACTTCCATCTGCCTGAAAGAACGTGTGAGCCCATGTGCACAGCGTGCTTACACATACAAGCCATAGCAAGAGAGGAAGAACAGCAGCAGCAGTCCTCTTGCTCTCTACAGTCCTGCAACAGCACATCACTACTTGCAGGCACATGCATGAGAGGAAAACAAGAGAGTCCAATATTCAGCTTCAAGGAGGACATTTTAAACAGCAGTCAGCAAAACCAAAAACTGTGAGCGATCAAAAAACTCATTCTGACATTTTTCCTTCTGAACCCATTTGCCTTCCATGGTAGGCCTTGGCATGGCTTCAGATACCACTCCACAGAGCTCTCCAAACTGAAAACAGGGCTCACTTTCTGCACACAGCAAACAGCTCCATTTATAAAAACAAAAAATACCAAGGGTTTGCACAGCATTTTCCAAGTCATGAGATGTCACTGCTGCCTCTTTAAGGGCAGACACACAAAGCCATGCTCCTGCAGGACACCTGGCTCTGTACAAACAGGCTCCTCTGGCCAACACAGGACTTCCTCTGGCAGTTCTGGTGAGCAGAACTTTAAATCATTGCCAAATCCAGTGACCAGCAAATTCTGAGCCGGCTAAAAACAACCCACAAGACTGCCGTCCAGACAAACAAGGTGAAAAAGCCACATTAAAAAAGGCAGGATTTTATGCAAGCAAAGATGCCTCAAAGTGCTAACAAAGAGAAGAGGGGGAAGAGTGTTGTAAGGGTTTTTTTAAAAAAAGAAGAAAACTCCACTTCTTAAAGACTTGAGAATGCCACATTCATCAGTCAAGGCAATTAAGACATCGTTGTCATTTTAGTGTATCAGCTGCATGGGAGTTGCAGCTTTCAGCAGACATGGCGTTATCTGAGACAGACACTGAATGATCACCATTTCTGCAGAGCATGCTGCCAGGATCTTTAAGGCTTTACAAGCTCTATCATGCTTAACTTCTGATTCAGTGCAGTACTCCAGCCCAGAAAAGGCTCTTGGGCAAGGCTGTGTGTAAAGAAAGTAATAGCAGCCTGCAAAACCACCCTGGTAAGCCAGTAGAGCTACCACAGTGTGTAATGCAAGTTTTGGAAAATACCCAGGATCAGAGATGCATGTGATGGGGCACTACTGCTTTCCAAGCAACAAATACAGAGTGTTCCTGGAGTATGTCTGCCACAGCGTCACTCACAACTTGACTCTGAGACCTCACTGGCACAGAGCACTGGTGGAAGCAGTAATTTATCTGGACTTTCCGTTCTTGATCTTCTGATGTGGCACCCTTCCCTCAAGAAACACCATGCAAGAAGACTACAACAAAAAACAGCAATCAAACACAAATCTGACACAGAGGTTTGCAGATGGTTCAACTCCTTTTCCACTGTCACTCTGCATCCTTTTTGGACTGATAATGTTGCCTCTGCACAACTTCATGAGCCACAGATCATCAAGGAACAAGCAGTAACAGGGTGAAGTGATCAAGTTGATCTTGATGGGCTCGCATAACAGGAGAGCTGGCCAGCTGAAGAGGCTAAAGGTTCAAAACCTCTCTACATACTTGCACTGAAACTTGTGATTCTGTTGCTGTAGCTAGAGACCCACTACTGCTGCCAGTGTAAGGTGGTCAAAGAGTGGAGAGGCAAAACCAGCAAAACACCCTTGCAGTGTTCAGATCCAGTCTGTACCTTGGCAGAGGCACAGTGCTTTGTTTTATCTCTGAAAGCTTCTACTAAAGCAACTATTTTTCTTCAAAGTAAAGGCCTCTGACCTACGAGAAGCACTAAATATACCCACGCGCAGCAGCGTATACCTATTCAAACAAATTAATAGGTAACAAAATCCTAACTCCAGCTGTCAAATAGCAAACCTTGAATTCCCTTCCTGCCTGCTGTTGGCACAAGACCTCCAGGCCCTGTCCGGCCATGATGCCAGTGCCTCAGGTCAGCATGGTTAAAACACACACAGAAAGTGGCCCCTTTATCCAAACTGAATCTCAAGGCTCTTCCTGGATCTCTGGATGCCTGAGCATGAAACAAAACATTTTTTCACTGACATAGCCTTGGGTAAGGCTATTGTGGTATTAAACTTCTGAAAACTGCTAAAACAAACACACTGGGTAATACAGTAAATACAGAGAGTAATGGGCAAAATTAACTAGGTTTTCATCACCCAGATCTTCATAGTCCTAAAATACAAAAATGTTGTGACAGAGAAGAATTATTTTGAATTCAGGATACTTTCTAAAGGTCAGAATGTAGAAATACATTATTAGGTGACTGTTTCAGAGTCCTTTCCTGTTCCATTTGTACACCTTAGAGGATTTCTTCAGAAAGTACTTGAATAATGGACTTAAATAATTTTGCCCATCAGTTTATGACTTTTAAGTGGGTCAGCTCAGGTACCTGAGATACATCACTAGCAAGTATCAAGCTAATTATAGTTAGGATATCAGGAACTAACACCAGGTTTACTTTCCAATGAATATTTTTTAAATTATTATTAAGTTGTTACCAAGTAACACTGATTAAACAGTGGGGGGAGAGGCTTGTCAAATTATTACAGGCTCAGTGGCATTACTCAAAATTATAAAAAATAAAGACGAGTCCTTGATTTTCCTGCCTTCATTTCACATAACACATGTTAAACATCTGTATCAAGCATGGCATCTTCAAGGTTTTGAGGATGAGGATGTCAACGAAAACAATAGTGAATCCATTGCCAGGAACTCTGATTTCATGTATTCATATGTATTCAATCCTAAGTATTCACATGAGATTAATTTTATATGCCACTCCTTCCCCTGTTTAACTATTTCAATTGTGACTGTGTGCCCAAAGCAGCTCAGGGAAATTCAATCAACATGCATAATAAAAGAATCCTTCATTAACTTAGGACTTGATAATATACCTAAGGAGTGACTTTCATCTTAAAACTTTTATGCCTTTCTACACACATTTTTCTGGTGCAAATCTCTAGAGCTTTCAAGTCCCTCTGCAAAAAAAAAATACTTCTTTCTCAGAACAAGCAGCTCCATGAGAAAGCAACTACCACTTCTCTAAAAACTGGGAAACTGAAGCAGTGAAGACACCCAAAGCTTAAGATAAAGTTATTGTAAGACTTCAGTAGTTCCTGGCATTCAACTGAGACCCAGATCAGTACAGAAATGCACACACGCACTCACTTCCCCAGGAATATTTGATCAAATAAAACAAACAAAAAAGGCTTGCATTTCTCATGCCAAGTTCAATATAAACACTTGAGGCTATTACATGCACCCGTATTCTATTTCCTATGATAAAGCATGGCCAAATATGAATTGTGATAAGACATTTCTAAGAAGTACTTGAAAGAGATTGGAACTTCGGGGGTTCCTACTTGAAGAAAGCGTCTTCCCAATCTCAACATGTGAGATGTCACCCCAACAGGGATTAATAAAAAAAAACACAAACTAATTCCTTGAAGACCATAGATATAATTTCAGCATTTCATGACATGACCTTACATTTACCAGATTTCAACCCGAGCATACAAGTGCTAAATTACCAATTCAGTTTTGCAAAGACTGTTCAGAATACATAATCCTATACATTTCCAATCTGTCTTTTTTTTTCCTTTCCCCACTTTACATAGAAGAAAAAGCACCCAAACCCTACTAACCTCTACTGAAAAGCCTGCATGTGTTACAGGAGGAACACATACCCTGCCATGCCCCTCCTCCCACCCAGCATCAGCCACCCCCCTATGTTTGAATTTGCAAACCCTTGTTGTCTGTATATTCTACACAAGTGTCAAAGTGAGTTAAATTAATGCATATGTGTATGTTGCATATTTATGAGAACCCGGATAACTGCACAACTATGTTTAATGCATGAGCCCTCCAAGGAATTTGCTAGGGGAAGTTTACACTCCTCCCAGCAAGCAAGGAATGTGTAATTTAGCAGCATTCTAGCACAGAGCAGGTTAAAAACAAAACAAAACCTGACCTCCTCCCCCAGAGCAAGCCTTCACTGAAAGATTTTCAGATCTTGCATTTCGTATTATCAGAACTTTAGCCAACCTCTGAGCAAATACGTAACTTATTTTAAACATGCTTTCGATGCTGCTAAATCTAACTAATGTACTGTCAAACAAAAGCACTGATTTTATTCTGGAAATATTGTATGACAAACAGATCTCTACCTTTGCTATCAGCATTTGCAGGCAACAGGAAATACCTCAGCTGGTAAATCAAGCTCATGTAACTTGAGGTGATGGATACATTCTACTTTTAGACAGAAGGCCACTTGGAGTTGGTTTTGCAATAATGGAAAAGATAACATTTGCTCTGCTTTGTTCTCAGAGTCTGATCCCATAAGTAAAATCCAATCTTTCCAAGTTGTTTACACTCTTCTGCTCGACACTGTTGCCAGCAAGCCCTGCTCCAGCTTCCTGTGCATTTTTAGAGCAGCCATCTCCAAGGGCTGTGACTGGAAACCAGTCGGGAAATAGGAAAAGGAGGCTAAGGGCTACAAATCATGAAATATATTCTGTGCCCTACACTTTGGTGTATCCCTGAAGTACACAGACAAAGATAGCTTAAGGCAAACTGCTTTCTTACCACAAGCATGTCAGAGGAGGCACAAGCAGTCTCTTTCCACTCCACAGCAAGTATTTTTATTCAAAGCCAAATATTTAAATCTTCTATCATTCTGTCAAGCTGATTAGGCAGTAAGGGCAGAGCCTGCATCCTCGTGCATGTGTGACTCGCTCACATTGTGTGAGCGCAAACTGCAGAAACTGCCCTCTTACACAAGCAGCACCAGCGGCATCAGACCAGAGGGAAATTTGGGTTTATGCAAATGTGCACTTGGTAGTTGAGTCATTCTGGTCTCTTGGGAGGTACAAGCTCCAGCTGCAGCCTGCTTCATCCCATCCCTGGGCACCCTTTAGTAACTAAGAAGTTACAAATTCCCCCAATGCCATGTTCACACAGCAAGGGTACTCTTCTGCCCATTTTCAACAAAATCCCTCTTAGTTCATCGTTCTTGTTCTCTCCGTAAAAATTCCCTAATTGTGTAAACACACGTTGCTCTCAGAGGACACAGTACTAAGGATTTGTGTGTAATAATGTAAGAACATGAACCAAGAAGCTCAGCTGTCATGGCCTGCAATGTTTTCTTTGTACTTTGGCACTCTGTTTTGATGTGTTTTGAGAGTAAACAACAGTATGGCACAACTTAACATCAAAAATTTTCTTCTTGTGCTATTGCTTTCAGAACAGCTGAAGTTCTTGCCAGTCCCTCTGAGTGGAACGCACATACAAAAGTAACTGGACTCCCATAGTCAACAACACTTGGCTTTCTGTACAGCAGTCCCCCCTCAGTGAAGCATTAGGGCAGTGTTACAGAGGTAAAAGAATCTGAACTTCAGTATTTGTTTATATTGGTCATGGGCATGGATCCAAAGGTATTCATGTTAATTTACAACACATTTAGGTAAACGATCTGCTTTTGAAGACAGCCAATTCTGCAAAGGCCTGTTGGAGATCTAAATCTGTTTCTTATTTCCTTTGCCCGCCCCACCACCATTTTTAAGTATACTTCGTGGTTGTGAAAGGTGATGGAGAGTGCGGCTGGGTATGGAAGCAGTTTACTTGTATGACATGCAAAGCATAGGTGGACAATATCTAGGCAAATTGCATATGGTTCTTTTTCGTATTTTGGTGACAATTCAGAAATAACTTCATGCAGCAAATCCAGTCTAACAATTCCATTTGCAGACACACTTGTTTCCAGGGATCTGGACAGAAAGTAATTTCCCCTTTACCTCTCTCTCATGATGGCCGAGACCCTCCTCGGGGTTTCTGAGATTGAGGATGTGCACCTCTTGTGGCAGGCTCGTCGTGCCTCGGCTGGCACAGCCAGATAAGACTGTAAAACTTTCCAATAAGGCATGGACTGGGTGCGAATTGTTAACAGGCGATAAGACACATTCACTCGGAGGGACAGGACCTGCAGAGGAAGACACAGACACATATTATTTGGAGAAAAAAGCAATACATCATTTACACTTGTCAAATAATGATCATCCTTTTGTTCGGAAAACCCACAGGAACACGACCAGTAGTTTCGTGTTCATTCTCCACAAAATGAAAACCTTTATTCCCCCTGCCCTTTCAAATTCTCCTGAATATGCTAACTCATTGGTTCATTTCTCTCTGAGAAAGTCTAAATTTCAACTATGAATTTCAAAATTGAATGTAGTCTTTCTGTTACCAGGGAGGAAAACAAGGAGAAAAAAAAAAGGCACTACCAGTGATAGTGGTCAGAGGAACTGGTTTGTCTTAGATGTGAATTATTTGTTTATGTCAGGCATTGTTATTGCCAAACATTGAAACATGCATTCATATATATAACAATGAAAAGTTAATCTCTGCTATAAGGGTAATGACATCAGGAAGGATTTGGGTGAGTTGGATTTGCTGCTTTTGAAGCAATGCTGATTTATAGTGAATGTCGTTCGAATACATTGTACAAAACAGCAGGCATCTGTCACATGATAAAATGAAATGTTTGTTTACTGAGTCTATTTTGTGTCTGACAGCAATTATCTACACTGATAACAGATATCTAGTCCAAAACAGAGTATACACCCTTTCAAATAATCACCACAGCATGATGTAGTGCTATACTCCTATACAGTACGTGAGACTGTGTGATGTGATATAGCAAGATAGCACAAAAGCTGAAACGTACAGAGCAGTTTACATTTAAACTATATCTCAGGAAACTAAATCCAGATAAATATTTATGAAAAGCAGCCCTGCTTTTCCAAGATGGCTCAAACCCACCCCCTGACAGTAACAGATACAGTATGTTTTTGATCCAGAAGGTCACAAGAGAACATAATTGACTTAACCCCTAATTTGCACCAAAGTCACTCAGATAAGAATTAGACTCACATGAACCAGTGAGTTCAGAGGCTGCCAGATATAAAAGGGAAATATAAGCTAGAAGCATAGTTTCTTTTTTCCCAGATAGAGTACATCTGCAATTGAATCTTCTTTTGAAAAAAGTTTAAAATTCAAGAAAATCCTCAACTGATCAAATAATAGAGGTCTATCTGGTTTTGTCAAGTCTAGAGCCAGCAATTGTAGCACTAGAGATCTCTGATTTTGGTATACATATATGTTTCATTATATTAGTACTGACCTACACTTTACTGGTTAAAAACACAGTTCTTTCAAGATACACATTGCAGCTGGCCATTTATTTAGAAGCCAAAGACTCCATCTTAAACCAGACTATCTGGAAAAAGCAAAGTCCCTGAGCACAGGGAGATTTCTGCAGTGTCTTGGGCCACATGTGCCTTGCCCTGCCGGGGGGTCCGCTCCTAAAACCCACCAGTGCATGGTGCACATCCTCCCAGCACCCACAGAGCAGGAATATTTGTAAAGGCAACGCTCAAGGCATAAATTACACATGCCTGTTCTTGGGGTACAAAGCATAAACAAACTTTCTGCTCTCTGAGGAGCTTGGCAGTGACACTGCCAGCTTGGAGGACTTGAGGGCTTTTGGGTTTTATTTAACTCCTTTTAAAGAATACGCATACAAAATGGTACTAGTCCAAGTAATGATACTCAGTTTACAAAAAAAAATCCATTAAAAAGTCGCCCTTTGTAATGTTTGAAGAAATATTTAGAATTTGTAACAATAACACAACCAGTAGAGAGGCCACATTTTCCTGATACACAGGAGCAGAGCAGAGATCCTACTAACCAATTAGTGCAGCCACTGACTTGTAAGTCCTGCAGCAGACTATGTTATGCAACCTGCATAAAAAGCTTTTCTAAACTCCACAAGCATTTCTTGGGCTAGGGGGAAAACAGAGCCAGGGAGCACTTGTTCATTGAACTGTTTCTTGCACACCAGAATGGAGTTGATGTCCGTTAAGATGCTTCAACCATAACACACCAGACACACACAAAGAACAAGTTGCAAGACTCTGAACAAAACCAGAAATGGGAGTTGCTGTCAAAAACATGAGCTTTCCTTAGCAAAGATTCGGGAGAAAGAGTTAATAACTCCCTTGTGATTTCCTTGTAAACACCTATTTCCATGCAGTACATCTACAATCATTCACTCTAGCCTTCATCTGGCATTTCTTCTGAACAAATTTACCACATCAGAGGAGAAGATATCTCGATTTTTCCCTTCACTTCCTAGAAGGACTCATCCACACAAAGATAATGGTGACCGGCACATTCAGGATCTATCCATCTCCCTCCTCCGCACCTCAAATGTGCTGAGACCCTTTCCCAAGCTTCTCTGTTCTGCTGAACATGCAAGGTGGAAACATTCCCAGAGGGAGCAGAAGTTCCCATCCTGAATAACCATGAGCAGGTGGGCTTACCTGCATACAGACCAAGGCATGCCTGCTCCTCCTGCACTCCCCCCTGGCTGCATGGGGACAGATCTCTGGCAGCAGCCCCACCACCCTGATGGCAGCAAGCCCACATGCTGTGCCAGTCCTGAGCAGGGCTCACTGGCATCAGCCCACTCTCACACCAGTGCAGCTGCACCGTGTCTGGCACGGGCCACAGCCACCTCCTGCAGCTCTGTTTTGGGGGAAGGGGTGCACAGAGCTGCTCGGAGCTGCTCAGTGTGAGAAACCAATGTTTTGGGGGAGCTACTGCATTTGATAGAGCTGCTTTCAGACCAGCATCCTAAGTGACCCAGGTATGGCCCTTGGAATCTGAACCAAAGATCAAAGTATCTGCTGGAGGCTGCTCCACTGCAGTCAGACCACAGAGCTGTGATTCTCCCCATGTACAAGGCATGTCTGTGGGGTAAATAACAGAGAGGTTACTCCAGCTGTCACATTTTCGCCAAGTTTCACATAGGTGCCTGTGTAGCTTTGTCCTGGGCCCACACGACCCTTTCTATGAACTGAAAACTCTCATGAACACTGCTCCTCTTAAACATGCTGGCAGTACCAAACTACAGTTCTCATGCACTGGTATTTGTGTATTTGCCCAACCACTAATCTGGATGTAGTGCCATGCCCAACATATACTGGCATGCCTGGAGGCAGTGCCAAGTGAATGGAAAAATTACTTCTAGACCATGAAGTCCACTGAATGCTCAGCCTGTACATGGTACAGGACAGCTCCTTCTGCCCTCTCTCTACTTATGCTGTATTTGAGTCTACTCTTACACTGTGTGCGCCCCAGCAATGCTGTAGCTTTTTACTCAAAATTCACTAAAAACATTTCTTTCTAGCCCCTCCTACCACACCTTCAGATCTGTCCAAATCAAAGAAAGGTAGATGCTGCTACGAGGCACTGTCACTCCAGTGGGAGCAGCAAGAGCTCTCCTCTATCCAAATTGGCAGCTCTTGGTTCCTTCACAGACCCCTCCTGCTTATCTTCCCTCCTTCCTGCTGCCTTCCTCTGACTAGAGAGCCAGTTAGTACTACCCCAAGGTAGTTTAAATTCTACAAAATGCATATTTACCACTGAAAAGAAAACAAACAGAAAGCCCTCTCTATAACACTACTATCTGATTGTTTATTGCCTGCACACCACCTACTTATATTTGAAAGCCAACATGAAACCACAGCTCCACCTCACCTGGGCTTTACTGCTCCACTGCTCTGCCCAGCCTGCACAAACCCCAGGACTGGGCTTTGCCAGCTTCCTGCTACAGCCCCACACCTTGTTCCTACCAACCTCACTTGCTCCAGAGACACCAATATCCTGCTAAATTCACTATCATCAACACTTCAGGGCCAGTTCATCCAACTAACACATCAAGATTGCCTCATCAGCTCCAAACATGTAGAGATATTCTCCTGCATCTCCATCCCCATCAAACTGGCACTTAAAGAGTCAAAGGTATCTTCCAGTTTATCCACTCTGGTGTGGTCATACGCCCTTAGTGCCTTCTCTGCTGGGAATGTAAGTGTGCACGCACAGCCATCCCCTTGGCTTTTGTTTAACTTTGGAGCGTGTAACCACTTAATCTTGTTAGCAAATCCTGGCTCCTATCACAATCAAATTTTGGTTGCTTAATGCCTTTAGAAGATGGAAAGCAGGTTAGGCAATTTTATAAGAAACAATTATTAGGTATGTGTTTTATGATGGCAAATGTTTCATGAATTCAGAATTCTAGAGAATTGTTCAGTATCAAATTATTTTTCACTTCCAATTAATAAGAATATTTTACAGGAAATCAATGCAGACCCAACTTTGTTTGATACTCACATCTGGAACATATTCAATACAACTTCAACATTCTTGTTTCCCATATCATCCATGCTGCTAATGAGTAACACATGTTCTGCTGTTAGAAGGTAGCAGAAATGGGAGTAAGACACTAAGGGGGATAACACGACAACCCAAGACCAGCTCATAACTGTGATGGATTTTATTCAAATAGTAAAGGTTAATGTGCTTTCTGTTGTATTTCCATGGTGGTTTCTACAGTGTTGTCAGCTGAAAAGTGTGAGCAGTTCCTGCAAATTGAGTGAATCTGTGCTGGGGGCTCCACAGCACATTAGCATGGTTCGCACATGCCACACCAGAGGGTACAAGCCACAGCAATGGGATATAACACTCCTCAGAAGGACAGATTCATTCTAATTGATTTTTGAATGAGGGAATGACAAATCTAGTCATTATACATGAAGACCAAAACCAAAAATCCAGACTTAAGGAACACCAGAGATCTCTATGCTGTCAGGTACAAAGTAATATAAATTACTGCAGATCCTGTTAGAATTCATCACTTTATATGCTGAAAAGCACATTGAGATGTGGAGGATGCTAACTAAAGCAGAGATTTCAGTATGCCCAAATGACAGACTTTCATAAAAGTTCTTTTGGAAAAGGTTAATTTAAGGGCATTCTCTTGTATCAGCTAGTGACAATGATGACAAGAAAGAAGCAAAAAGACAGGATCCTCAAACCTACTCCTGAATGACAACAAGGAGGGGAAGCCATTTTCACTTAAACTCAAAAGCTCCATGGAGCACTTGAGCAAGACTTAACAGTAACTTCTTCCTATGACCTTCACCACTCATTTCTAAAGACGCAAGTGCATGGTGAAGGGCCACTGTTCTACATGGAGTAATTGTCACCGCCTACACAACCTTCTTCTCAAAAAGGGTTTCTCACTGAGGGAAGCCTTTATACAAAAAAAAAAAAGCTACACTCAAGGGTTATGGCAAGAATTTAAGAATTTAGAGAGAGAAGTGATGCCTATCACCCAAAGAGGAAATATAAGTCTTTACTACTTATTTATGTTCTGACAAATAAAAAAAAAGGCAATTCTGATATTTTGATATTTAAGCAACAAATTTTAAAGTGTAGAGTGTTTGCGTTTTTTAGTTAGTTTTATTTACACAGTGCACCTATTAATTTAACCTTAAGTTTTTAAAAATAGCAGTTGCAATAGGATATGCTCAATTACAATAAAAGATCTGTTTTTTGAGAAGGTTAGGAAACCAGAAAAAAATAAATAAGCTTTCAGTATTAAACAAATTCCATTCTAATTTGGTTATCTCATCCTCTATCATTTCTGTGTGTTTACCTAATACCAGGAAAAAAAATTGGCATTTTTATAATATGTCCCAACATTTACTTATTTTAGTATTGGTACTACATGTTAGGTCTTAATAGCCTTTCTTTCTCATGCTGCTGTGGACTGTATTGAAAGACAACATGTATCTCTCTTCAATAAGCCTATTTACATAAACTAGGAATTCCCCAAGGAAAGTATCTTAAAACTCCTTAAAAGCTCACATTTCCCACATTTGTTGAATAACTGATGAGAGTTTGTTCCATCACTGCAACATGACCACTGGCTGGTATCAATGAATTCAGAGCAGATTCTACTTCCACAGAAGGAACATAACCCTTGTGAATTGCAACCAAAGCAGGCCTGAAAGTGAGTAAATGTTCATGAAAGACCTTGAATGTATTTTAGGACTTTGGCAGAAATGGACAGAAAGAGCAAAAAAGTCCATTAGAATATGCACAGAAAATCATGTGGAGGCATATGAACAAAACGAGCCAGAAGCATCGTACCAAAAACACAAACACAGCATAATGGTTGTACACAAAGCTGGACACATTTCTCTTCAGATCCTTAATTTTCAGGGAGTTCTTTTACTGTCACATCTATTATAGTCTTCCTGTCAGGCAAAAAGCACACATTTTTCATGGTGGAACTACTTTTGACTGAATTACCATTGGGGCAAGCAGAAAGGTTTAAAATTGCAGGGAAAGGACTCACATTTTGAAAAAACCACCCAGCAAAACACACAAGATACCAGACTGCACAGATACATATTTGAAATGAGTAATCTATAAAATTTAAACTAAGAGGAAAAACATACCTTTAAGAAATATTCAGCACAGATGGCAACCCTGGGCTGTAGAAGGAGTTTAAACATATGAGCTTACTAAATAAAAACATGTGCTTGTGCAAAAACACAGCAAAGGTTTCCCATCCCCATGCTCCGAGCCCAGTAATCTCGAGCAACTGCATTACACGACCCATGTGTGCCTTTCCCCCTTTCTCTAAGAAAGAAAACAATAAAACTGTTCTTTGAAACCTGTGCTCATTAACCTACATACTTCACCTTTACACTTACTTCCACTGCTAATGCTACGTTGCAATTAGACCCTTGCTCCATGTTCCATCTGCAACCATCATCCCCCCATCAACGGCCATTCCACTGTTATCAGCTCTGCCTAGATTTACTCCATCTGTGGACCAAGCTATTCAGATGTTTCAACACACTGAGTTACAGTTAATCTGAAATCTCTTTTGATACTCTCTGCAGTCTTTCCAGGCATTTCTGTTTTACATAGTAAAGTTTATCTAGCATCTTTTTTCTGCTCACTGGGAATCGTTCACACTTGTAGATGACATGCCCCATACCTAGCTGGGTTGCTGTTATGCTTGGTATCTACTCTTCTTGCTGGTTTCTCCTTCTAAAGAATTTTTTTTTGCCTCTCCAGTGGATCTGTTGCAAAATATCCACTCCCATTTCAAGACACCAGTAAAAGAACAAGGTTTTATCTCCTCTATTTAGCAGAGATGATCTAATCCCAACTGTTACCTGCAGAGACCTCACATTTTTTTCCATACAAGAAAAAATTCAAATCACATCTTGAAAGCACAGATGCTTTCTCTCATTTTTTAAAAAATAAGCTTCTATTACCTCTTGTCCTTACCAGGATATAAAATTGATGCAAGTTCAATTGGAAAAGTTAACTATCAAATAAAGCTCAAGTTCCATTGCAATGTACTGCTACCTAAAAAATATGAATTATACCTAAACTACCCATTTCATGAAAAGTTGTAAATGACAGTCAAATTCATTTGTTATACAGAAAAACCTATTTCAATACCTGAGCAAGCAAGGCAAAGCTAGGCAATGTCTATCAGTCAGTATCTTAACAAAAGAACCAGACACTGCTGCTGCCTTGTTTATACACATATTAAGCTAATTAAACAGAAAAGGCAATGAATGAAAAACCTGTTTGGTTTAACATCCGCTGATCTCAAGACATCGCTACCCATGAGGCGTAATTTTGGAAAACAAACATCTGCACCTGGAAAACAAAGAAGTCTTTCAAAAGCAGATGTACTCTACCACGGAGCTACATTTTATGTAACCTCTGCTGTACTTCTTTTTCTGACCAGAAGTACTGACAGAGCCCTACCTTCTCTTGAGGTTTGCAGCAAAACACTGCTTACAGGAACTCTTCTGTAGTATTTTTCCATGCCTGAACATGCAAACTCATCCACACATGCTCCCTCTCTTCCCCTTCCTTCTCCCAGGCGAGTATTTGGAAAACACTTCACTAACATAAGAGCATCTTTTTAATCCCTATAAACAGAACACCATGAATGCCTTGACTTTCATTTAAATAAACCCAGAAAGCACAATTTCTGTTTTCCATGCCAAAGAACTGAACAAAAGTAGTCCACCAATGTTTCAGAGTTGTTGAGATTTTTCCGTTGTTATCCTCAGGTAGCAGAACACAGAATTTCAAGTTAATTGGTCTAAAATTCAAAAGTAAGTGATCCTCTTGCAAAAATCCTACGTCCCACGAAGCACCATCCTTTTTCAAAAAGTGGTCAACATTACTCAGACTGAGGGCTTCCCCACTTCCCAGACAAAGCTGTATTTGAGAAACACCTGACTTCCATAAATTTGTATCAAGACTGTAAAAGATCTAGAATTACTTCAGATAACAAGCAGTACCTAAAAGGCAATCATTGTGCCTTAACAGCCTTAATGAAGGAACCAAATTTAGCATTCCATTTTCATCACTGTTAATAGATGAAGTCCTCAGCACAGTGATTGTATAAAGAGGAAGAAATGAACAAACACAAACTATTTCTAACACTCCTTGTTCATTATTCCCAACGACGTTCAAACCTCTTGTTGTAAAACTCTCTTTTCCCCAGAGATAGCCCATAAATTGCCTCAGATTTATCCCTCTTTACTGTAGAAAGGATAGGAAGTTGCATGGAAACAATGAATGGAAGTGCACTTTTTATCAGAAAACGACAGGAAGCATTCTGCTTGGTTTACATGAGAGCTCTGTATTAGGGCCAAAAGGGAAAAAAAGCCCAAACCTATAAAAACTAAATGCCTGCTTAGAGCAAAAATAACTAAAACAGGTTTCAAAACCATTGTATTTTTAATAAATCGGTACTGAAACTCCTCAAACCATCCTAACCACACTCACTGTTACTGTATTCCTGAAAATGAGTAAACTGAAGATCACAGGGAAGGAAATTACAGATTTCATAAAATGAGTTTTAGAATGGAGAACCATACTTACGTTCATGATCAGTCATAAAGGAATTCATCAAAGAGCGTGCATAAAAATACATATGAAAACACAGATTAAACCTCAGCAATCTATGTTTATCTAAGAAAACAAGTCTTCTGAGTCTCTCTCAGCAAACGTTACCTATTTAAATTGCAAATGTACACTTCAGTTCTTTGTACACTCATGGGTACTCTTGAAAGTGCTGATACAGGTTCTAATGATTTTTGAACCAACACAGGAGATGTTGAAATCCAATTTCAGGCAAATAAAGGCACCCCTATACATGGTAATAGATTATACAATGCATACACAAGACTGGGGACAGGTAAGATTTTTGGCTTAGGTGGATTTTGTTGTTTGGTTTTAGGGTTTTTTCCCTTTCTTGATCAGAATTATTAAAAATATTCCATGTCAGTTTTTCAGAATTGCAAGCAGCTGTCATATGCTTCATCCCCCCTAACTTTCATTTGGAACTACATATGCAGCCATCTTTCACCCAAAATGCATGGTGCTATATTGATTGTCCAAGGGGTACTACCATGCATGAAAAGAGTTTATATCCAAAGTCTTATCTTATGACTAAAGAGAGCAACCTCAGTGAGATCAGGATAGACTGGAGGTGCCTTGTGTTGGGGCATACCAACCACAGAGTTGATAGCTACTCTTGCAATCTAGAAAATTTTCTAATTGCTTTTATTGAAACTATTAAAACACTCCACAAACATTCCTAAACAATTACACTATTACACAATTCTACAAACCACTAACAGATTTTCCTTTAATTCATTACATTAGCATCACTTTTGATAAGTCATCCAAGCTCCAAAGTAAAAGCACAGTCAAAATTTTCCTTTTATTTAATTTCTTTTATCTGGGCCCCAACTGCTTTCTTTTCTTCACATACATAGACACACTGAACTTACAAAGGCTCTGTTAGTGCCATTTTTTCTCTCCCTCTATGAGCTCCTTTCCACAACTCTGTGAAATTTCTCTGTGACTTGTTTCCTTTCCTATCTAACATTTATTATTCCATTAAACCATTCCTGCATGGTCCCCTCAGCTTTATCAGCACTTGGCATTCACTACACCTACATACAAAGAGCTCCTCTTTCAATAAGATGTCCTGCTTTCATCTGTCAATCGGATTATCTCCAGATCGTATTTTGGTCTTCAGAGAGGGAATAATGAATTCTGGACACTGGTGCATATGGATGCATGCACATCTGGAGAGTGAGAGAGAGGTGATTTCCTTTCAAAAATATCTTTTTGACAGCCCCAGAGACACAGAATACCAGATGGTACAGCTTTTAGCTCAACAGCAACTTCGGTGCAATCATCTGCTTTAACTTCATCCCTGGGCCCACGGCTGCATGAGAGACTTGTCATTCATGAGTAACCCTTTGGAAGAACAGGCTAGCAGTCACTGCCTCTAATCCCTGGCCAGTACTGAAGCATGTGGACCCTGCTTGCAACACCAGGCACCCAGTGAAAAGCAGACAGAGAGGAATTTTTGATTTGGGATTTGGTTTATTCCTCCCCTTAGTTTTGCCTGTCAGAAGCCCTTCTATGCTAATATACACAGGTGCTTCACTCAAGCATGAAACTTCATAAACCTTCCCCTTCCTAATCTCAGCCAGCACGTCAGAAACAACACTTCATACTAAAAAAGGGAACATCTGCTCAGTGCTGTATGTCAGGAAGATCTGATAAACACCGTTGCTGGACACAGAGCCAGAATGAGAGCAGCGGCTCTGAACTCGTGATTTGCATGCTGCCAGCCAGACTGGGACATGCTGGGGTTGCCTTTCCCATCTCCTCAGCTGCAAATGGATTAAAAATCCTCATCAGTGGACAGGCCCCTTAGTAAAACAAAGAAACGTTGCTTCGTTACTCAGACTTCCAGCTGCAGCAGTTGGCAACTGTTTGCCTCAGAGTCCCATCAAATGCAGCGGGGACCTCAGAAGCAGCAAAAGCCAAAGGGAAGGAGAGAAGTTTGGGGGAAGATGTCTCCATAATTGAAAGAGTATCAGCCTTTTCCTAATTAAAAATAACAAGATTACAAGTTCAGTTAAAGGCTGAATTCCTGTAACTGACCCTTTAAGGATGAGTTCACTATCACTAAATGTCTCACTGCACAAACCCTGAAAACTGATCCTTATCAAGCGCTTAAGCAAGACAAAATTTCCTTCCACAAAATCTTTAGAAGTTTCAGTCTTGTCATGATGAATATAAAAAGAGATACACACACAAAAACAGAAAGAAAAAAAGGCAAAATCTACTGTACTGTTCCCCAGCCTTCACTGGGTTAACCAACTGCTCAGCCTCTACTGTAGGATCAGCAAGGAAATCAATCCTGAAATATGTCCTGCTACAGGTTTTCTTGTTAGACTTGTGAATTTGATTTCTAATTTGGTTTTAATTAGGCAGGACCATGTGCTCAGACTTTTTCAAGGTTCTGTGCCTAAAGACGAGGAGGGAACACCAGGTTGGCCCCAGTGCTAAGGAATGCTTACAAAGTCCTTGCTCTGTCCTGAACTCAAGGACAGCACCCCCTTGAACAGTGTCCACACTCTCCTATTTGAAAGCCATAAAGATAAATGTTGGCAAATATTTTTCCAAGTTCATCAAAGTATTTCAGACAATTTGGCTGAACAAGGCTGGTGCCAGAGACAGCTCAAGCCTCAGCTGTATCTCCCACAAGGGCCATAAACTCAAGACAGCAGTGGTCCACAGGTCACTGGCACCTCAGCTGCTTTTAAGTGGTCTGCATAACCACATTTTCTTTATACCAAATTCAGTGAAAAAGTCTAATGGATAAAGGTGCGTGGTAATCCTTGAAAAATTCTAAGGGCTGACTATGCACCTAGATGTTGCTACAGAAGACAAAGAAACCCTACACATCTGAGCCATTATGAACAGAAGTCAATCAGAGTAGCCTTCACTAAGCATCACCAATGAAAAAAAAAAATTCACCAAGTAAGCAAAGATAAAATATTTGGAGAGCTCTAGGCACATTCAGTGTTAAACAAAGAGACAGAAATTAGCACAAGGCTGAGCAGGCACCCAAACAAAGAAAATCCCACTTGCCATCAAGTTTTTCAACAATGTACCTTGAAATATTTTTACTTGAGTACTTTTCCCCCTGCTTCTCATTTAAACGTGAAATAATTACCCAAAGTCACTATATTCTGGCTTAAAATTGCCCTTCAATTTAAAGTGATAGTACTCCAAAAATCAAAAAGTAAAGGAAAAGCTTCAGAAGCAAAGAAAATACGTGCAGATGCATTCTACAGTAACATGAGCAGCTGACCTAATTTAGGCTTTTAGAAGCATTTATCTTCACTATTTCCATATATGCCAATTATGCCTCAAAAATCTCTCCCATGTGACATTTTTCTTCAAAACAATTAAAAAATCCTTTATTGTGTGAGTTTAAGCTCCTTGGAAAAGATATACATTACACCATAAATCCCATATAGACCTGATTATCTTAAGCTAAATAATAAGCTTATATAATATGTTAATACAGATCCACAGGCATCTGCTTAAGTTTTGTAAACAGTGTCAAATGACATCTTGCAGATCCAGACAAAAGAGTGTTTTCTAAAGTCCACATGCCAGGATCTTTAAAACATTATTTAAAATACTTATTACCAAACATTCAATTCCCTGCTGTGTAACAAGGTCAACTGAGAAGTTATTTTAACCCCAAGACAGAAAAGTAATTGCAAAAATCAAATTGAAAAAAGCTGCGTTTTGTGTTTAAAACAGAAGTGCCATTACAGCAGAGATACAAACTGCCCTTCAGTTATCATGCCAATAGGCCTTACCCATGCAAGCTAATCCCTACAGTCATCATTGTTAAGCCCAGCTGCAGGACAGGCCTCCAGGCACCAGGCGGGCTGGTGGCAGGTGACAAACACTGCATCTGGCACCTAGGGCATGGCTGTTTGTTTCACATACACAAGGTGCCACACCACCTACAAAGGGATGGACCCAAATCAACAAGGTTTGATAGACCTATACATCCATAGCTAATTCTACTGATAATCAAAAAACCAATGAAACGTAACACTGCATGTCTATGAGACAGGATGAATCAGCCAAACCCAGGGTGTCTCATTCTCTTCTCCTCTCTTTTTCTTCCCACCAACACTTTCCCGCCACCTTATGCCTATTTGGATGCTGATCAAACCTGCCTTCCCCAGGAGCTGATTCAATTTCCTAACATGACAGGAAACTAGCCCAACTAAGCAGGTTCCTGTTGGCCTTTGGTGCACTTGATAGCAGGGAGGAAGGCTTGGGGAGAACCTAGGCTGGCTCCCACTAAGGGCAGTGCGACAACTCTGCACTCCTTTCCCTGCTGTGGGCAGCAGGGAACCTTCCGATTTGACCGTGCTTATGAAACCACAGACTGAAGGCAAAGACCTTCCTAGAAAGAGATTTTAGAAAATGTGCTGCCTATGTAAATGCAATTTCCTTCTAGTCCACGACCAGCACAAGAGTAACACAAACTACTCCTTTCAAAAGCCCCTATGCATTTCCACTTTGAAGAAATATTTCCATAGTGGACAACACAAATAATCACAGCTTAGCAACTGCTTTGATTACCAAAAAGGCTTCATGCAATACCTCACTAACTTACATACATATACATACATATATGTGCATGTGTAAATATACATACACACACACTCTCCAAAGTTATTTGATCTGTATGTTGACAAAAATTCACTGGAAGTGAGAACAATGAACCACACTTTAGCCATATAAAGATATTTGTTCCACATTTGAAGAAAATACAAGAGACTGTTGTTTCTGAACATAAAAGCTTTTCCTGAAGGAACTTCATTTACTTTCCTCAGCACTACTAAAATCACCATTTACAATGACAGGACATTGCAGTCATGACACATGGTCACTTAAAATTGCTTCCCTAACCAGTGTTTCTGTAAGCCTGCTCTTAACACCACAGATGGAACACAAGACTGGAGCCACCCCCTTTTTAAGTGGTAACCACATTGCATTTCAGCACTCCCCTCACCTTCTCATCTCCACTTCCTGTGTTAAGCTCCTGGAAACTGCACTTACAGCTACAGTGCAAAGAATTGCCTTAGATACAGCAGCATCCGACCCGAGGTGGGAGAAGCCTGAAGTTTGAATTAGTTCAATAATGCATTACATGTATACATTGTCGCTTCAATTCATTTGCATATTTACGACCTCATGGCACAGTCCTTTGGATACCAAAAAGTTACCAACTCTTGTTGAATTAATGCAATCCTTTCTATCCAGACAGAACCACTTACCTGTAGCTTGCAGGACAGAAGAGAATGGAGGAGAGGGGTGGGGTGGAAATACTAGTTCAAAAAAAAAAAAAAAAAAACCCAAACAAAAAAAAATGCTGAAAGTGAGGATAAGGAAGTTTTATTTGCTGTTTGACTAAAATGATTCTGTGATTCTGAGCAAATCCTGTTTGGTTTACAGATTCTTATTATCATCCCATGTTACTGTTACAGCATCTCTTTATGGGACAAGATGTAGGTTTACAAAGTGCTATAGATTTGAGAACTATTGCAGACAAGTTTCTCTTAGCATTCACCTCGCAAGACCACCATCCTGCCTGAAGACTTAAAATAGCTTACCACATAAAACCTCACCTATATGTCTAATGCAACACAGTGATTTGCTAAAATATAACAGCATGTCCAGGGAGACATTTACAAACATGTAGGAAGGATCAGTATTAAAATCAAGGTCTTCTGGCCATGTCCAGATGAGGCTGCTGGTACACAAATACCCTAAAGTAGACAAGCTTGGAATAAACTCTTCTTGGATCAGTGTGAAATGCTGCCTTGCTCTGCACTCACTGAACTTCTTCCAGTATAAAGAGGAGCGATCATTTGTCAGCTAGTAATGCAAAAAAACCAAAAACCCCAAACCACTAAAGACCTGAAAATTATGATCTGAAATGTCCAATCCTTTCCTTCAAAAGCAGCAGTATTTTCATTCTTATATACGCAGCTTCAACCAAGCTCATAGATCCCAGAAAGTCCTGAACAACCAACCAAACTTCCATTATTCTGTTCAGAAGAAGCTTCCAGGTAGAAAAAGACATGGTGAAGAAGGGCAGGCTAACTCAAGAAGCCAGATACACTTAGAGATTGATATTAAATACAGATGAAGGCCCAAGTGATCAAAAGTACATCAAAGTATGATTAAAGCATGTTGTTTCTGGCAATAGCATGTATTTCAATGTCAGCATCCATTCCACACAACTGACTCTTGAGGTCATGCCAAAATGACCACCTGCTGCCAGGTATCTGTCTTAAAGACTCCAAATCCATTGACATGGTTGGTTTTTACTGTGCTCGATGTCTTGATATGGAGTTTGTTGACTCAAAGGAGGAGAAAGCTTGCTATAGGAGGAAAAGTACCTCTGATTCAGCTCTGAAACCATTTAATCACGAACAGATAAATCTATGAACTTTAGCCATAGAAAGGCTTAAAGAAATAAAAAAACCATCATCTCATCAGTAACATCCAGAGGTTTGTTTTCTGGGCACAATATCTGTCCACATCAAGTGTATGTTTTTTTCACCTTCTGCTGCTGTTCATATAAAACTGTCAACATTCAGACAGCTAAATAAATAGATCTGCTCTCCAAGTCAACTACTTTTGGATTATAATTATGAAAAGCAGAAACCATCTTTGTTTTTTCCTCCCCAAATTGAAACAAATTGAACTTTGCTTTCTCAATAAGGCTGACTCAACAGGATGAGTGGAATACAAACACAGATGTCAAGTGGCCTAAGAAATCAGTTTTGAACATCCATACAAAAAGGTTGACCAGAAGCAACAGAAACAATACCTGAATTATAACAAGCTCAGGGCTTACACCACACTCTAAATAGAGCCTATTTTCCAACTGTGATGTTACACATTAAACTCGGCTGTTAAGCTAATACTGAAGTGTGAAAAACAACCAAACCACCTTCCACTAGTCCACAGGCCATTCCTCCACAGCCCAGTGTTGCCATCATTGCAGTGAAGTTATCTCAAAGCAAGATTACTTAAACCAAAACTCCAGGTCCATAAACCTAGACAAATATTTTTCAGAATATTTTCAAGAAGTTGAGGGTCTGGTTCTGAAATGCTTGGTCTCCATTTCCTAAGAACATAACTATAATTTAAGTGCCACTTAGCACTTAAGATAAATGGTTTGCCCTAATGTGGGTCCATAGCTCTATTTTTCCCTTTTATAACCTGTTAACATTATGACCACTAATTTATAGGGCAAAAGAAATTTAGCAGTTGATAAAGTGAGCTTGTCCTTAAGCAAATAATTTGGTGGCTTTTAAGTGAGACTTCAAATTAACCCTGTTTACCTAATGCAGCATGCTTTTCATGAATAAACTTTAAGTGGTGTTTTTCACATCTTCCTTTAAAAAAATAATAAAAAAAAAGAAGGGCCCATTGTTAAACGCACAATCACAGAGAAACTGATGGTGGGAGTATGTAATCATCCAACACCTGGCCAGTGCCATGGTACAGCATGTGCCCCATGCCCTGTTTTGCTTCCCTGAACACAGTAATCTATCCCTGAAATACAATACCAGTCATGTGGGAAACAACAGACACTCACACACTCTTGGAATTAAAATCTCAGTTATTAAAGGAAAATTGGGACTCCTTCCTCTTAGATTCAAAGAATCATAGAATGGTTTTGGTTGGATGGGATCTGCTTTGGGCAAAGACACCTCATACTACTCCAGGTTGCTTAATGCCCCATCCAATCGGGCCTTAAACACTGTTAGGGATGGGGCACTGACAGCTTCTCTGGGCATCCTGTTCCAGTGCCTCACCACTCTCACAGGAAAGAATTTCTTTCATATATCAAACCTAAATGTCCCCTCTTTCAGTTTGAACCTATTATTCCTTGTCCTGTCGCTACAGTTCTGATAAAGAGTCCCTCTCCAGCTTTCTTTTAGACCCCTTCAGATACTAGAAGGTTGCTATGTGGTCTCCACCTTGTCTTCTCCAGGCTGAACAGCCTCAACTTTCTCAGTTTGTCATCACAGGGAAGGTGTGCTTCCCCTTACCAATTTCATGGCCTCCTCTGGACTTGTCCCAACAGTTCCATACCCTTCATATGTTTGGGGCACCAGAACTGTACATAGTATTCCAGGTGGGATCTCACGAGAGCAGAGCAGAGAGGGAGAATCACATCCATCAACCTGCTGGCCAAGGTCCTTTTGGTGCAACCCAGGACATGGCTGGCTCTCTGGGCTGGGAGCACACACTGCTGGCTCATGTTAAGTTTTCCATCAGCTGTCACCCCCAAGTCCTTCTCACATGGCTGCTCTCAATCACTTCTCCACCCATTCTGTAGGTGTGACTGGGATTACCCCAATCCAGGTGTAGGACCTTGCACAGAAGTCCATTTTGCTGGAAGATACAGCACATCATACTTGTTAACACACAAGTGTTATCTTGTTTGACCAGATACTACCAAGTGTGGAATCACAGTGACACCCAGTCCTGCGAACCTTGTATGAAGCCAGTTATAGGCAGGGGAAAAAAGATATGCACCAAAAAATGTGTATAAAAACAGAAGTGCCAGTCTTGAAAGACTGAAAGAGCTTTACCACAAAAAGCTACCTAGATTTTTTAGGTGACAAATATATTTGTTTTCAACAACTGTTGCTTTAACTAAATACTATCTATGGTTGCCATGTGCTTTTAAATAGAATGTATTTTCCTGGTAGGCATCCTGTAGCCTTCAACTCAAAAAACTTTTGTCTTTTAAGGCTATCCTTTCAATTTAAAATGGAGCTTCAAACCCCTTTCTATGTCTAAATGCAATAGCATTTGGAAAGAAGCCTATAAGTAGCAATACAACATTAAAGAATGTTTTTTCCTTGTATCAGAAATTATTTGCAAGTTGAACTGCATTATGTACTAACCTGTTTTTTAAGTAAAAGCTAATTTGAGGTTTGCATGAGAATTTCAACACTTTCCCCTTCTAAACTATGAGGTTCTGGGGGAATTCTGTTTTTCTTTTTAAAGCAGATGCCTTGGGTTTGGGTAGTCTGCTCTGTTAAAATAAAGAAAGTTTAAAGGGCATTATACATACAAAGAGCTGAAGGTCATTACCCAACTGTGCTCATTATCTCATTATATGGTCTAATTCGGTAATGTGTTTTCTTCCGGGATGTGATAATTAGCTTTCTGTTTCTTTGTTTCGAACAAAAACTTGGAGATACTGAAATCTTTTAAGGAAACAGTGAATCATTTTTCGAAGGCTGTGTGCAGTAAGAGTCAAAGTTATGACCCTTCCTAGTTCTGACAATTTCAAGGCCTCCACTTCCCAAAGCAATCTGCTCTTGGATCCCTGCTTTTAGGAATACAGTCCCTAAAAAGTGTGAGTACCAATAAACTGAAATTTTCTGGTGAGGAACATCCCAATATACACATTCAGAAAATGAAAATTCATTCTAAATAAGCCACAAAATCCACGGAGAGACTGTGTGTTTTCCTTTCCGTAGAGGATTCAAATGATGGTAACATACTTGCAGTTTAATGAAGTTAGGGCCAACAAGTATGTGTACTGTAACACAGCCAAGTCCTGAAATCATTACCTTAAATCCAGCATACATGGTGAACATTTTAGCAGCACATACTGCCTCCAATTCCCATTGAAACGTGTAGATTCTTGTGGGGATGTTGGGGTTTTATTATCTCACAGGGTCAAGCTCTTAGTCCTTAATCAGGCAAGAATCCAGATGAGGACGATGGGAGATTTGCCAGAGAAAGGACTAACTGGAGAGTGAGAAAGGATGGCTCCAAACAATTTGGGAGCAGAACTTTACAGAGAACAGAGGGCGTGCATATTGTTCTCCTGATTCATAGGGAGTAATTTAGCTCACGCAGATGGCAGCCACATGTAAAGAGGTTTGGCCGTATATACCCTACACTTAAGCCTTGTCCTCATTGAAAAGAGAAAGGCGTCAGTGGACAGGCATGATTTCAATTACTTAAAATGTAAATTCTGACAGAATAAATCCAGTAATGAGATTTTCAAAACTATTAAGGTTAAGATAAAGGAATATATATTCAGTTGTAAAAGAAAATACTAACTAATACCCTTGAGGTTCCTTTCTGCTCTCCAGAACTCCACCAGAAAGAAAACAAACCCCACACCAAAACAAAATCATTCTCAACAAACAAGTAAAATCGTTCACTTAGGAAATGTCTCTCAAAAGGCCATCTGAAATATCAGCCAGAGCTCTGAAATTAATCACTCACTATTGTATCTCTTTCCATTACACATGAGATAAAGTTTTGTTTAAGGAGTTTCTTACTAAATGCTACCACTCACTCATCTTCTATCTAGGCAGCAACTCACACCCTGCTCATTACAGCCCTTCTTGCCTTCCAAAATACCAAAAGATTTTCTCCTCCTTGACTTCCTTCTGCTCATTGAGTACATGCTTATTAAAGAGGTGCCCCTGGTGCTATATTACTGGATTTCTCCCCATTTAGTTCTATAAGGGCATTAGAATAAATGCAGAGATCTGGTTCTACAAGAGTTAACTGAGTCCAAATTTGCTTAATGTACTGACCAGCTGCTTGTTAGATGTAAGCAGAAGTGGCAGGCACATTGGCAGTTAACTGTTAAATGCATTTTCAAAACTAATAGTAAGCTGAAAACAATTTGAGCTCTGGACCTAAGTACAGAGTATAGTCCCAGGCGAGCATCAGATATAAATGGAGAACTGAGATGGCCTCCATATGAAATCACAATGGCTCTTCTCCTCCAACAATTTTTTATTAACTTTTTTTTTCTTTAAGGGAAGTTAGGGAAAGGAGCTTTAACTCAGGACATAAGTCATTTGTGCCCAATGCTAACACAGCATTTATAAGGCATGTATCTTAGTATCATTGTTGCATGGAAAAAAGTCTCAAGGAACCTCAAAGCTGATTCAGGTTTCACAAAAATATAAAGTGTTCACATGCACATCTGAAGTACTTCCCTTTCAGAGACCCCACAGGTGTTGAAATCCACCTCCCTGTATGGCAAGGGTTCAACTCCTGTTTAAAGGCTTGCATGAAGAAGGCAAGAGCCCCCTTGACACTACAGATGGCAAGAAACACACATGAAACACACTTCACTGCCAGCAATGAAGTACAATTTGCTGTCTTTTCCAGTACACAAAAACTCCAGTTGCTCCTTCTTGAACAATCAAACGAACAAGACTTTAGGAAAAAAAAAATGCAGGTAAATTCTGTAAAAACTAACCACAAGTCCCATGACTTAACTGGAAGGAGACACCTCAGTGAACAGGATGGCTTTTTCCCTTTCAATTAAAAGAACCAATGGCCCAGCCCTGCATATGGGGTGAGCCGTGAGAAACCTTATAGTGAGACTTTCAAAGTGACTTGGCAACACTTACAACAGCACAATTTGTTTTCAATTACAATCAGTAAAGGATAGCATTATTCAGAAAACAGTCACAATATCCTGGAAGTTAACACATGCAAAGTAACTTCGCAGTGGAGTCAGCAGTCTAAGGAGCCCCACACACTCTGCAAGATTTCAAACAGTCCCTCAGAAAGGGAGAGGGAGGGTAATGAGTAATACCTCTTCCTGCTAAACATCTGAGGTACACGTAAAAGCTATCATTGAGTCAGCACTTGGGGCTGGCAGGTCATACAGTAAAATCTGGTTTGCTGGAATTTATAACAGCTTGAAGGTGGCCACTGCTATGCATCTCACATACCCATATATATTTTTTTAATTATTACTACTACTTTAGCAGAAGAAAACATTCAAGAGAACCATTTCAACATATTCATAACTAGGAGGTAATATCAGGTTTTGAGTTTGGAGAAAGAACAACAGCTAGGGACTGGCAGAAGTTAGGTATTTAATAAATGGTGTCTTAATACAAACAAAAAACAAGCAGAAAAGAACCTAATGCAGGGCCCAGCTAAATCATATAGGTTTGGCAGAGTTTAGACAAATTCATGTTTCAGTCTTTCACTTGCTTACACTGCAGCTTTTAAGGTGTAGCACTGAGTGTGAAGGGTTCCAGCTCAGAGTTCAGACAAGGACTGCTGACTCTCATTTATTCAACAGTTTTCATAGGAAAAGCATGAAAGTTCCAGCATTGCATTGTACAGCAGTGCATTTCCTTTTCAAAATATATTGTATACCACTGTAGGAAACTGCTAAGCTGGCAAACCCTTCTTATGAAAACGTTACATGAATAAAAAAAGCACTTCTGTCAGCTTTTCAAGTACTTTGCGTAAGGATGTATAGCTATGCCAGTAAATCAAATCGGTTTTGTTGCCACATGTTCCAATTCTGACAGGCTATGTTTAAATTTGTGGCTATATCTAACTGTGCCACCAGGTGAACCACAGATCAAGTTACTCAAAATACTTGAACAATACTTTAATACTCTACTTCTGTAGGAAGGAATTCATTTTTGACCTAGTACAAACATGAGCAGCTGCAAAAAAAGGGAGGCTCCACTACCTCTCCCACTCACTGTCAAGGATCTCTGTGTTTGTTCTAGCAATTATAATGTTTCAGGGAAAACCAGCCACTTCAAGTCTTCAAAAGCTGTCACATAAGCACACAGGAACCAGGCTGAAACTTATTCTTCCTATCAGTGGACCAGTGGTTTAACTTCATTGAAGGGAACAAAAGTTAACAAGCACTATTTCAGTAATATCTCACGAGATTTGTGATAATTTACTGGCTGTACAAGGCAGAGGCAACCTTAACATTACACTGCAAGCGACGACACTTGATTAAGCATAAGCTTGACTGTGTCCTGCTTTGGAAAAGCCACCACCTCCAACTGACTAACTGAAGCATGGTATCAACATTTTCTAATTGGATACAAACAACTGAATAACAAACACCCCCTTCCCTTGCCCCCTGAGGTCAACACAGACATGACTCCATGAGAGAATCCATGCAGAGAGTTCAACAGTCCCACTACTCTCAGCCCTAGTTACCAGTGCCACAAGCTTGGCTGGAAAAGAACTAAGTTTTTGTTGAGCACAAAGACCCTTCTTTTCTGGATAACAAGGTTACAGTAAAAAAAAAATCAAAAAACAAATATATTTAGAAATAGAGGACAAAAGTGTACTCTCATTTACCAATTCTTTAACTGCCCTTCATATCAAGCATTAACAGTTTAGTCAATCCCCTTGGACAGTTAACTGCAGTTTTTATTCACAATAAATGCAAAGACAGACCCATGTATCACCCACTATACACTGTTCAGCCATTTTATGAAAAAAAATGTGTTTTTCTTTAAAGCTTCCAATGTTGTATTTAAATCTTCTTTGAGATCATCCAGATTACAGACTGTTGTTTAAAAGTCTGTGCCAGCTGTTCTGTGTGTACATTAGGAGCATTACAAAGGCATCAAATACTCATTAGTGATGAGATCATCCCAACTAAAAAAACCCCATAGTGATACACATCTTGGATACAGACGATTACAGTGAGGTATTGAATACAGGAGGAAGAACATACCCCCAAGGAAAGGGTGGAGCAGAGAGCATCACATGCATTGTCAGGTTCCACTGAAAGTGAGCAATAGCATGATTTCCCCTCATGGGCACAACCCTTGCACAGCAGGTTCACAGTAAATCTCTCTCCAACTGTACCAGCCATGGCCTATTGAACAAAATAGCAGAGTGGACCTAACAAGAAGCAGCTAGGAAGAAAAAGCAAAGAAACCCTTGTGTCACAAACAGAGGAGGAATGCCAAAAGACTTCAGACCAGGACACAAGCTTTGTTACCACTTCCAGACGTGAACTCTAGAATTAATTCCATTAAAGAAGGAGGAGCTGTGCTACACCACCTTCAAATTTCTGCCATTAAATTGGCCTAGAGGCATAATGCATATATATAACTGTACCAGGGTCAAACACCTACTAACTGGTTTAGAAAGGGAATAAAGGGCAGAAAATGCAGTGACTCTGCAGAAAGTTATGGTCTGAACACCAAATCTCTCTGGCTGCAGGGCTTATAGCCCACCAAGCAGCAAACTGAATCCCCAGAGAAGCATTCCCGCAAGAGACCCCACCAAGGAGCACTGGGACACCAGCATACAGGCTGGTTCCCTCCAAAAATGTATAAGGAAAGCAACTGGAACAAGAACACAACACAGGGTATCAGAACTGAATCAAGTTAATTAGTTTAGTCAACTAGTATAAAAAATGTTGATTGCTCCAATTAAATTACTTCAGTCCACTAGGCCAAAAAAGACTGATTCGTTGCCCAGAAATCCTCCCTAAAAAACCCCGATTTCACTCTTCTTTTCCTTTGAGCAATCTTGTCAATCCATAGACAGAGACATGAACACTTGACCTATAAAACCATATCAAGTGCATTTTTATTTCTCTGGACAAAGAGGGAAGATACATTCTAGGACTCCTCAAGGCAGAAAAAAATAAAGGAGTTCTTTGTTAGCAACTTTTATTTGAAATGTTTGGGACAATTTTTTGGTTAATCCTTTGTATAGTGCTTGTGTCATGTTGAAACAGAAGAATGGGATGGTTCAGTTTTCTCCACATACAAGAAGATTTTAACAACACCATTAAGCAGCTCAATACTCAAAACCATTTCATTAGAATTCTTTTCTACTGAATCATATCAATAAAGTTGAAGTTCAGTCTAGCATTCATAAGAGATGACTTACAGGCTCCCTGCTGCAAACGTCCTTTTGAGATCCAGTATATACAACAGAGACTCAGAATTAAGTAACTTTAATTTTTTTAATTGTTTTATTGAGAATCAACCATCACAGTCCTCCACATTATCTTGGGCATGTAATTGCTAGAAAAAACACTAGCTTTGCTAATTCCAAAAAATAAAAGGAGAAAGATTTCAAGAGAACACAACCAACAGAACTGGCTCTTTTTCAGGATTGCTTTTCTTTTTCTGGCACTGGCATGAAGCACTCCTTATTATGACATTTCAGTTACTTTTTTGTTTTTACTCCTTTTAGTAATAAAGTTGGGTAACTGGCTTTTTAACAGGAGACACTGGAGAAGCATTTGTTAAGTGTTACAGTTAAAACAACTGGAATCTGAAAAACCTCAGAGTCCTTCCTAGGATGCATACTTGAACTCTCTCACTTCCACCTGTGATGATATGTGTGATCACAGAGATCAAACATTACATTAGTGCTGGGAGAATGAAAATGAACACAGTGAACAATATGGCCATGAGCATTATTTCAGCATAAAAAAACAACTACTACCAGCCTAGTTCCAAAAAGCAACTGAGACAAGTAATATCCAAGGTAATCTCTGAACAGTTTTCTTGCCAATTAATGCAAATATCCATTACTTTTTCAGCTTGAAGGTGAAAATATCCCACAGAACAATTAATTACTGCCTTAAACTCATTAGTGCTATAAGGGAAATTTTGTCAGACTGATCTAAGATTTCAAATCAGAAAATGCAGAAAACTGGCAACTTTTACAAATTACACAGCTTAAAAAATCATCTCCAAAAATGAAGTCTGCTCTAACCCAAGAAACTGAACCCACACAGTAATTTCTACCACACTGCTCAAACTAGACATGAGATGCAATGCAGTCCTGACTGCAGTTGTAAGTCTTCTTCTAAAGATGCAAAAAACCTCACATTTCATCTGAAAACCCTTTTGTGTACAGTCTCAGATTTTCTATCCCGTTGCTTTTGGGTATAACTGATTCTACTTCCTCTATAAATAGTAACTTTAATTTTTAAAAAATAAGAGTTGGCATGGTAGGAAGAGAAAAAAGAAGCAACTCCATGAGTTAAGACACTCTTCAGGACATTATAACTAATTTATGACTTGCGAAAACTTCAGCTACCTTGCTCCTTATCAGACATCACAACAAACTTCTGCAGTTCAGCATCCATGAGCTTAAACACAAGCAAAACAGGCAAAATGTCTGACAGTCCCTTAAATAATACCTTTGCCATTTTCGTATCTCCAAAAAAGGGCAAGGGGAGGTTTTGCAGAATTAATGAGGCAACAGGAGTTAGCCCAAATGTGATCCAAGAACTTTAAAGCCATTACATTAGCTCTTCAAACAGTCCTGCATGGAAGATGTCAGGGTAGAACACATCTGTTTTACATATCAAGAGACCAAGACTGAGAGATGAAATGGCTCATGGGGAGATCACAGAGTAAGTCACAAATCCCGATACAAGCCTTTCATCTTTCAGTCAAAAGCAGAGGCTCTTACATTACACCTATGGCCATCAGGCACGAGGACTCCACAAGACGAATAGATCCAGCTGGTGACCCAGCATCACTGTGCTCTTCTCCAGGAGTCCCTGCTCATGGCTGAGCCACAGCTGGAAAGAATCAATCTGACAGCCCATAACTCACCCCACCCTTTCCCAAAGGCCCTTCAAAACAGGCATTTACATTTAGTCACCACAGAGGATGAACATACACACGTCAGGTTACACAGGGCTGCTGTGCATTGGCTGTATGAAAAGTGCACCTCACTCCATGGGCAGACGACTCCACCACAGTCCTCAGACCCAGCAGAGCAGGCAACACACCTGTCCAGCAGTGCCCTGAGCCACAGGGAGCTTTTATCCTTCAGAGCAGACCAAGTGTAACCAGGAATCACACATCTGGACTAAACACACACCCAAATATATACAACATGTGGCCATGGCTCTTAAAGTTCTTCATCTTCTACAGATTTCCTTAAAGCAATCCCAAATGTGCAAACTGAATGACGCTAAGCCACTTCAGCAACGGCTACATTTTCAAATAATTTTTTCACCTTTACTCACTTTCATACCATTTCTGAAGCCCAAAGAACTGCCAAGGCATTGTGACATTAGGTGGCTAGTTACTCCCCATTGATTTTTATGTATTAAGGCAAAAAAATCATCTTGACTTCACAGCACACACCAAAATAACTTGACCATCTCCAATAGGGTATATGTATTAGTGCTCCATTTAAATGGAAAGTAATAAAGGAAAGTTTTATTTATTCCAAAATAGATTGCACCAACTATCTTTTCCAGTCACAAGGCAAATTTGGTGACCTACGAAGCAAAGAAAAAAAGGAAAAGAAGTGAAGATAACCATAAAAATAAATTCTTGGCTCCAAGTGTTAAGTAAAGGACATTCATTTAAAATTTAAAAAGAAAACAACAAAATACCACCACCAAAACATCAAACCTGCTCCAGATGAAAGTTTAAACTTTTTGCTGAAGAGGAAAAACAGCAAAAAATCTTATAAATGTTTCCATCACCCAACCCCGAATTCTTTTATTTGTTACTTCTCCTATGCACTACCTTTCCATAATGAGAGTAATGACATTTTCAGTTCAGTTATTTCCACCCCTGACAGGTAAAATCCCTTTTTTATTAAATGCCTATTAGTACATTGCACAGTGTAGAAGCTGCCAAAAAAAAGGAAACAATAGCTTCATCTTTTATAAAGTATACTTACGAAGAAAAGCACACTGTGCTTGAAGCAGCTGCACTTTATGGCATTACTAGAAACCTTTGCTTTTGTCACCTGAGGTCAAAATTTATCCCTGGTGAAATTCCATTGCATTAAAACAAGTTTACACCAAAGAGGAATCCAGCTCAGTGCCTTCAGGTAATGAAACATGGCACAGAATCTTTGTGCTAAATATAATTTTTTCCACTCCAAATTCATCTCTCCTATGACTTACAGCCTAAGGGATTTCAGTTCTTTCTGTCATTAGCTACAGAGGATGAAATTACTTCTCTTCTTTGCAAAGGAACACATCTGACCCCTATATTCTCTCTACACTATAACATAACCAGTAGTAAAATAACAGCCTTGATTCATGCAAATATATTTCAGAGGAAGAAGCTTATAAAAGAAAAAGACTTGCAGAAACTCAATACAATTTTTATGCAAAAACAGCAATTGATTTTCTAATAGCAGATACTCTGTTTCTTGTTGAAACATCCCAGAATCACATTTGAGATTGCTAGGTTTGAGGTGCTGCAGCCCTTGAAGCCTAATTTTTAGTTAACTAAATATATCTTTTCACTTTCTTATTACTTAAAGGGATCAAGGGTTCATGTTATTTTTAAGAAAAATGACAGATTGAGAAGCTAAGAAAGAGTTAATAAGGGCCTGGAATACAGAAAGGATATTAAAAGATCTACAAGCAAAATCCCAAATCCCAATTCCCTTCAGAAAACAAAAGAATTATTTTTAGAAAAGTATTTATAAAATAATTATGTGATGCTTAGAACTTGTTGAAGACTGGTTTCTCTTTTAAAAAAAACTTCAATAAATTTCCTTAGAAAGACAAGGATTAATAACATCTCCCATTCTGTGCCTTAACATTTTCCACAAAATTACTTTTCATCAGTTCAGTACTTCCCCCAGGGACCCTCAGCAACGCTGCCATTTGCCTGCATCTACGCAATTCCAGTACTGCATTATGGGCTTCATATTTCTTAGGAATCCTTTGGCATCATCCAGAGTCAGTTGTAATCAAAGAACCAGACATTCATGCTTGTTGAACCAGAGCATTTATCACTAAACACTTGAATATACACCCAGTTGTTTTGCTAAATCAGGACACATAAGCCCATATCCTACTGCTGCACAGGGGTGTAGAATTATGCAGAATTCTGCTGAAATTCAACTGTTTTTAGTTTGAGAGCTTTGCTGATACAGGAAAAATGAAGCCTGCTCAGTTCAAGCCATTCCAAGTCTGTGATACAATTACCTCTTTGAAAATACATAATCTTTCTCTGTATCCTGACTCTCTAAATTCTTCAGAATTTTATGCATGGGTTAGGAAGATAAAAAGATACTATTTATGCATAAACCACACATAAGCAGCACAGGATTTGACTCAACTGAGTTGGTTGAAAGACAGACAGAAGTCCAGACTAAAAATGTAATTTACAAAGGAATAGATCGCTAAACAGCAATGCTGAAGAACAGCAGATCCACAGATATAGCCTAGCTTCCGAGTTTTGATCAGTCTATATTTAAACTGCTCACTTAAAAACATAATTTACTGTTCGAATTATATTACTTCTTTCTGTGTGAAATGAACATTAACTATCTTTTTTATGTATATTTTGGCCTCTCAAAGTTATGTCAGCAAGCTCACTGACATGAACTTAGGAATTCATCACTAGGTTCCCTATAAGATGAACATCTGGTATTAAGATGCTTCAAATCACCATCAGGGTGCTGAAAGAATATTAAAAAAAAACAAACCAAACCAAAACAAAAAATCCAAACAATTTCCACCTGTAAAATCCAGTCAGGGGTTCCTAAATAGTATTTCTCAGAACTAAGAGCATGTTAGCCTCTCATGAAGAGCATGACCACTCCTTCGCAGCTCCTGCAGGAAGGCTGCCAGCCTTTCCACCAAGGAGCACAGCAGTGGCACATGGCACAGCATGCAGACCAGCCCTCTGCTCCTCTAATTCTTCACTGAGACTGCAAGGCTTCACATATTCTGAGTCCTGGCTAATCTCATCCTCAGAAGTCTGGCTATGCAGACCATAAAGGGATAGCAGAGGGTGCTTTTACAAGGGAGGCAGAGGTCAGCTGATTATGAGAAAGACATTAAGGGAAAGGGAGATACAAAGTCCAATCTCTGTCCGTTCAGAAGCTGCAACTAGCCTGTGCTTTACTTCAGTCCTAAGAATTCAAGAGTCAACCCCTGTCCCATGGGTCTCATACCCTAAACACAATTGAAACTAACAAAAAACTGCCAACAAATACTTTGAGGTAAAAATAAAAATTAACAATTTAATTACATCTGGAAAATACCCAGCAAACACTGTTTAAAATAGGAAATTTTTGTGACTTAATTGGTATTAATTTCTTTCTTTTTTCTTTAATGAAATTTAAAAATTTCACCACCCAGTGGAAGGCTTTTCTATTATGCTTTGAAGGATCCTATATCGCTTTTTGAAACTGTATTCAAGGTCAGGGGAAGTTCGCTGTTAAAAAAAAGATGTCATGACAAGGCCTGTTTCTTCCTGTTGTTACGCTTATTAACATGGCACCCATCACCACCATATCTGGGGGGCACAAAACATACATCTTACAAATGAACAGTCTTATTGAAAATGAAGCACACATGCTCTGAACAATGTAAGATTACTTATAAGAACAAGTATGCAAAAAGAAAAAAAAAAGCTGGGATAACAGTACAGCACAGAACCGGGAAGTAAAGAGCTGTTGAAAGAAAACCATAGAGATGGACCTAAAATAAGCAGATAAACCAGTAAGCCCAGTATTACAGAAAATGGGTAAATTCTTCCATATATCCAGTTCTTACAGGCTCTTTATCAGCCTGACCACAATCACGACACACTGTCACAAGAAGGAATGTGTCTACAAGGCAAGCACAGGCCATACCAAATGTCAGGGGGGTTGAAGAAAAGTGAACAGATCTAAATGGGCAAATTCTGGTTGGTATCAGAATGGTATCAGATGCCATGGCTGCGCTGCTCTGTCAGCACCAGGATTTATTTGCACCACCAGAGGATCTACCCAAAAAGGCTGGAATTAGGCCTTTGGCCAGTGTATATCCACAGGCTATATTACCCTTTTGTCCTCTTTCCAGCTGAATAGTAATGCAGGAAAGAAAAATGAAAAATAAAAGTTCAAGTTAAAAAATGTTCCCATTCCTTCATGGAAGAACCTGTCTTGTTGAAGGTTTGGCCCTTGGGGTCTAGGGCAGGTACACATCTCAGCTGTCCTCTAAGATATTTTATCAAGACATGCACCATGCACCCAACTACACAAATTTATCAGCAAGTAAAATAAATCTATTTCAGCCTTTGATTTAAGCCACGTTAGGACAGCATATTTTAGCTCCAACATTACAAAGCCAGACTTGCTTATGAGGTTATCCAAGGCTGTAGTGTGTGCAGTTCTGAGAGTTTTTGTGTAGAGTTCCTACTGCAGCTTGCCAGACCTTAATTTAAGCCCCCTTCAAAAACATAATTCCTTCGGTCAGGCAGATAGTTTGCCAGCAGTTCTTCTCTTCATCCTGCCTTGAACTTTCCATGAAGAAGAAAAATCTCACAGTAATCAAGCTTTTCTTCGCAGTCTTTTTCTGTTACATTGAAACAGTATAAATACAAGCTTACAAGAAATCTGTGTATAAAATAAAAGCAAATCAGATTCAGATAAGCATTTAGCTACATACATCCAGGCAGTATGAGAAGGTAGAAAAACAAATGTTCTTTGAATATTTATAGAGACCACTCTCAATGCAGTTAGTGAGCAGTACTTTTCAAGTATTAGCATGGTAAACATGCAGGTTTGTGGCTCAGCTTTGAATATCCATCTCTATGCATCATATCTCCTAACTCCAGGGGTTTGGGATTTTTTTGAGATATATTTAACGCATTAATACCTTAAAAGCAAGACTAGAAAGAAATAAACGAAATAAAATACAGATTCTGTCGAGAAGCTCACTTATACCTGAAAAGATAAGAATGCTGAAGATGCTGTAAAGTCAGCAAAAAATCCCAAGACAATAGCAGCAGTCAGTGTAGGGCTGCAAACAAAAGAAAGGTGTGCTTTCCTGCAGTAGCCTCACTTTTCAGAAACAAAGAGCAAGCTGGAAAAAGCCTTAATATATAAAAATCAATACCCTTGGGAGGTGGCATGCTGCCCCCTGCCTCCCCCAGGCTTCACCACAAGCACGCTGGGATATTATTTATACTTCTTAGCTTTATTTAGACTTCTAATTTTATTTATACTAGTACACTAATGGTTCAAGACTGAAAGAGCAAGGATTCTGTTCACTGGTAATTAAGAGCCAAGCCTGCAGTACCCTGACCATCACTCTCACTATTGCTCATGGGCCTCTGCCACAGCTTTCTCCACATGCCTGGAACATGTTGCCTGCTTCCACCCATGTTTCACTTATAGCCACAAACTTCCTGCATTTAAAGGATAACTGTTTGCATTAACAGGATTCAAGAAAGTTGCAAAAGCTCTACATAACTAACCTTCAGATAGCTGTCCTTCCTCAGTTTTAATTACATCTGCCTGACATCTCTCACACTCTCTCTCTCTCCTCTTCATCAAAGTCCATCAGTTCTTCATTGCACTTATCTTACGGAACTCATTATACACTGTAAAGGACACTAGCTAGTTGTTCTCATTGAGAATTTACTGAAAAAATAAAAAGCATGGCAGAAAACCAAAACCCACAGGACAGGCACAGCCAGAAACCACAACGACAGAGCTTCCCCACCTTCCCCTAATCGTGACCTGTTCTACTCCCTTCACCTACCTCCTTCCCATGCAGATAGTGGGAAGAACCAGTCTCCAAGAAAGAAATAATTTGAAACTAGACCTGCTCCACGAAGGGTGCTGGACTAGACTTCCAGAGGTCCGTTCCAGCCAAAATAATTCTGTGACTCTACTTATGAATAAGCATCTGCTCAAATCCAAGGCTTTTTAAGAGTTTGTTTCAAGAATAGCTGCCAGAGGAAAACACAGAATTGAGGAGTAAAACCAAAAAAACCAGAGTAAATTTCAAGACAGACATGCCAAGGTTTCTGAACACTGAAAAACTTTCTAATAGTAGTACTGTGTTTGATAGCACTTTTAAATTACTGCATTTTAATTAAAGCTGGCATAAAGAGGTTAGCTTACTTGTTAGGCAAGCAATTACCTTAGCAGCAAAATAGAATTGTGGTTATGATAAATTAAAAAAGCTTTTATTTTTCTACACTGGCACTTCCTTTTAAAATAGACTTTTACACATCTATAATGATTCAGATTTGCTCCAAGTAACGGCTCTTCTCGGCCAAGACCAGCATTCAAGTCTTTGGCTCCAGCCACAGACACACTCAGACACACCCTGTATTGCTGAAAGTTCATCTGTAGTGAAGCTATTGTAAAACGTTAGCATCACGTACTATTAAACAATCCAAGTTACTAATGTTGGAGGGATGCCTTCAGGAGGTCAAACCCAGAGAAAGTCCCACAAGGCTTGAGGTCTTGAAACAACAGTTTTCCATGCTGACCATGAAAGGGAGACAAACTGTTACACACTTCATTGCTCAGCCCTGTCTCTTCCAAGGTTGGTCATCTTTTCCACAGTGAGGACATCTCAGATTTAAGCAAGCCATCTGTCCACTTTTCCCACTATCTCATTTTGACTATGTATCCACTTGGCATCTTCTCCAATGACCCACAGTGTATGCAAGCTGGACACATAAGAGGCTTCCCTTTGCAACCACAGAAAGAACTTTGACAAACAAACATACTGAGAAGAATCACTTCAGCACTTGAAGAAACTACAATATAAACTAGGTACTTGAACTCCACAGATCTTTCCTTTCTCTATCACAAGCTATTGCAACACACTGTTTTAAAAATCCCTATCTGGGCCAAAACGTGGGACAGGAGCAATTCCCATAAACAGCAGTGCATGTTCCTAACTACCAAGACCTGCAGTAACACTGACAACTGTTATTAAAAGGTCTTTGCCATCACCACTGATAGTTTTCTATGAAAGAGATTAGACAACTGTCAGGAAAAACCAAGATGAGGTTTACCCCAACAGAGCAGGAAGGATGGACAAATTCAGAGACCTATTATGAACGTTTGAGATTACGTCAGACATTTCTTTTTATGAAGTCAAGTAACTGGGACTTGATTTCAGATTACAGGTCTTGAAGGTAGCATGGAGCTGAGCTGATACACCCTTTCAGACCAGCTCTGTAGAGAGACTTGAGCTTCACTTCACCAGCATAACCCTGCACCCGGGGTAATAAATCCAGCCCTTTGACAGAGCCAGCAGTTCATCATGCTGGCAGAGCTACCCTGCTTCCACTCCCAAAGGCTGCCATAGCAACCCTCCCTTTTATAACATATATATGCAATTCCCTTTTTTTAAATAAATATGTAAATAACCTAAATAACTTATGTTACTGTTGCAGTTATTAATTGATTTTAAGGGTGAACATAGGTGTAAGAAAACATTCTTACAGGAACAGCATTGTTTCTCCTATGACACAATTATAATCACAATAGTTTTATATGAAACCTAGACATAAACATAAACTTTAGCTGACCTACATTTTTCCAGCATAAAAAAGTATTTTTGATCAACAACTCTGAATATATACAATAGGCTACACTGACTGTATAATTTACATAATACCACCTACCTGCAGCTGCAAAGCACAAAACCATCAAAGCAAACACTGAAGTCACACAACTTGAAGACATTTTTGCAAATGCTGTATCTTCTCAAATCAATTCCCTTTGTAGCCCTTCATGTAGATTTACTTTCTTTGAAATTTGTGGTGTGCTTTGAAATCAAATCTTCCAGACTTTTAATTGCCTACAGAAGGAAGTAAAAATACACATTAATACATATACAACTTACAGAAATGTTACTAGAAACTTAAAATTGTCTCTCTTTTAAAAAAGATACTCTTTCTTGAAAGGGTTACTAGAGGAGTGCACTTTATATTGTCAGATACCCAGGTACCAATAACTCCTCCTCCTGTATTTCAGGACTTCTTTGCAACTGTTGGTCTCTCATATTATACACTGCAAGTAATGATCTACTTGAAAGTGAAAGCCTAGAGTCCCTTCTGTCAACTAATACTGAAGTCCCACTGAAGCCTGCCAATGGTACTCACACCCTCAGACATGTTTATTTTAAGTAATCAGACTTTCTCTGGGACAAATACACATTTGTTTGTTCAGCTATCTGCTCCTACCTTTATTATAGCATAAAGAAATATTTCACACGTGCTTTAGCTGGTTTACGGGTAACTCAATAAATTTAACTCATCATTTCTCAGTATGACAAATTCTGAAAACTTTTCAATGCCACTTGACACCAAATATAAATATAAAGCTGTCCAGAATCTTTAAGTTTTCAAGACACAATATACCAGCTCAGTTAAACAACTTTAATGTGCTGTACAAAAAGATGACGATACAGCTGACATTTGAAAACCTTAAAAACATTGAAAATTCTGACCCCCAGAGCACATGCTGCGGATTTCTGAGGGGGAACACCAGATTCACAATACCCTCTTCCACTCTTATTTTTTTTAACCTATTCTTAATCATCTAAATGTCTAGAATAAGACTACATAAACTAAGGAACAATAATGCTGATGTTGTGTTCAAATCAAAAATATTATCTACTTTATCTCACTACCAGCCTTCAGGAACAGAAGATGACATATGGTGCCTTGGCAACTCCTAATATGCACTGTAAAGCAATGCAAGCAACTACAAACCACCTTCACAGGACTAAGTGATAGAAAAATGCTGTCAGGACCAAAACTTCTAAACCATGGCAACATGAATACCATTTAGAAGGTTTTTGCTGACATTAAAATGGAATGAAGTACAAAGACAAAATATTAGGCTCTGTTATACTGCATGTGTCATACTGAGCACCGTCAAAAGTTTGACCAACAAAAAAACTGCACCTAGACCAGCACTTAAGACCACCACTCCTAGGACTATGAGAAAAACACCAGGAACATCTTTGCAGCATTTTTCCACTGCTTATTGGGCAGGGACAGCACTGCCCTGTGCATGGGGAGCTGTACCACAGAATCCCACGCGGAAAGGGCTGTCGGAGGGAAAGGCCACAACTCCAGCCCCCAATAGATTCTTCATTAGGCGCCCAGCTCCTGGAACCTCTGACAGGTCTTGACAGTGCCCCAGATCCCACCTGAGTGGGAGGAGAGCCCAGGAGTGGCTCTGCAGGCTGCTGGGAGCACACAGACACACACACTGCTGGAGGACAGCAATGTATGGGACAACAAAGGAGCTATCACAACAGGGGGTTTCACACAGTTCACTTTCAAGCTCAGCTTCCTATATAAGATACACATTTGCTTTTCTTTCCTGTTGGCCTTTGACACACTATATCTTAGGCTGAAATTCTCCTCATCACCTCCCTTTCAGAATCTTAGAAACTTTGTCAGACAACAGAATCGAATGAAGGAACCCCACAAAGAAATGATAACTCTAGTAATGTTACCCAGTAATCTTTATCCTTTACCTGCTGGCTCTCCACCTGGGGAAAAGGAGTTTACTCTTTACTTTGAAGAAGTACATATCACTTCGAATAATGTAAACAAGATCTGGTTATCTTGTTATCTGCTATTCACAAAGTTATGTATGATTAGTGCATGATTAGGTATACCAAACTAGAGCATCTCTTCCATCAGAATTAACTTATGGATTGTCACTATCTGTGATGAAATACTTAGTCATACTAACCAAAAACTTTGATCATAAAAAATAAGAACCTCTGAAACTGTCCTGGCATATTTAAAGCAAGGTAGCCTTTAAAAAAAAAACAAAAAAAAAACCCACAAAACAAACCAACCAAAACAAATCCAAACTGCATTTTTTGGGTTTTCTCATCACTGTTCTTTTAAAAACTGGTCCTGAACTTTGGAACAACTACTATTCTAAGAGAAGAAAAAGGTTCTGAGAAATAAACAAATACCTTCTTATACATCATTCATGTAACAACATCAGTTCTGTATAATTTTGCTTACTTCATCTTAAAACGTATCACTGTAACTGAGGATGAATGTTTCACCACTTACAAATTCCTCTGGCACTCACTATTCTTTCCACTGCTTGCTAGGAACAATATATTTAAAAAAACATTAGGTGAGACTACAACACTATCACACAACACAACTGATGTGACAAAACACTGCAATGAATTTCTACCACTAATAGCAAAATAAGCAACAAGAGTCTCATAAAGCAGCAACAATCCACCCTAAAGACCTCAAAAAAGCATGATTTGCCTGAGGATTTCTTCCATGCCTTTTTGCAAAAGATGGCTTCATCTTCAAGAAAGTTCAGGAGAAGGATGAACAAACACAAAAAAATAGTACTAGAGACATCACAAAACAGGAAAACCTCAGCAAATGATGGTTTCCTTGAGCAATTTACAAGGCTTGTAAAAATTATTCACCCTGAACCTACTGGAATACATTCCTTGGTATCTCCCATCTTCCCCTAGAGTGTAAGGTCATATAGCTAAACCGTCAAATCCATGAGGGATACTGAACATTTTAGTAAATTAAGGCCAACCTTTATTTGGAGAAATAACAATTCATAGACAAGATAGCTGAAAAATCCTTTGATACAGAACACAAATATCAAGAAAGTTTAGTGGCAAAACAGCAAGCCATGACAGATACTGAACATCATTTGGGAAGTCAAATAATGAGGTTTCTAGTCAGTGTTACATATAACAGAGCCTGCAATATGTCAGATGTGTAAATAGGCAATAAAGAAGCATTTTGAAATCTAAGTTAACAATGTACAACCATTACACCAACAACAATGAACACAAGAGAAATCAGAAAAAGAGAAATCACAGCACTTATGCCAATACATCAAATAAAAACCCCACAAGATCATGCTCCCACCAGCGCAAGCCTCTCGTTCTTCAATGGCATTTTTATAAGCCACAGATTTGTGCAGAAATATGGAGCACAGGGAAAGTGATGCTGCTGAGAATCTCATTCTGACCTGACCATCTAAATATGTTAAAATGTCAAGTTTCAGTTCAACTTTGATTTGGGAAAGATGATTTAGAAAGGAGAGAGAATACATACACATTTCCAACTCTACCAGTGATTTGATTCCTACAGAATTCACTGACCAATAACACTTACACAGTACAGCTCACAGCAGACAGTATATGGACATTCAGAAGAACTTACTGAAGAGTGAGCTCACTTCCTTGAAGACCTGCACTCACAAACTTAAAAAGGAGGGCAGATGTCAAACAATGTGAAAAGGTGACAAACTGACAGTGAGTTTCATGACTTTAGGATGAATGATACCTAAGCAGTCAGCTACACAGCTGCCACTCAAGTCAAAAGACAGATGAAATTGCTATCAATAACTCATGTAAGAATAAACCTCCTAAGCAGGCAATTTGTCAGTATTTAGCAAAATCTGATCATCCTCACCTGTGACAGGAGTCAGCTACAAAGCTGCTACTAGCTGACCATCTGACTATACCAAAGAGAAGCAAATTTTTTTTAAAATAAGGTACAAAAAATTCAGCTATAGTGCAAAATCTGCTGGATTTTGCTTCAGCGTGAAAGCTCCTGTCACTAAAAGAATACGTGAAACCTGCAAACTAGGAAAAGCTGAAACACTTCACAAAAGAGGGAGGCATGTCCTTTGAAATAAGAGAAGAAAGCTGTGCAAAGGGATAAGGAACCCAAACTATTTATCCAAGAAGTAAACACAACTGCTAGTCAACTTGAGATTCAAAAGAAATTTCCGAGAGAATCTTCTTTTCCTTTGGGGTATATCTGGGTGGCTATTTTTGTAACCAAGATCACAAAAGGGCATATTAAAAGTATAACCAAAAAGTCCCAGTGAGGAAGAGTAAGAGAAGAACACATGAGAGCTTTGGGTTTACTAAACATAATGTTTTCATGCTTTATACCACTAGCTACAAGGAAGGCTGGCAAAAGAGGGCATCTGCAGCCAGAGCCACTGACAACTAAGAGGCACAGTCTGCAAGGGTCATTTTCACAAGTTTGCTGTTGTAAAGGCCACTAGATCTGGTAAAAAACAAGGGTCTAAAAAGCACAAAGAGCCTGTTTCATTGATAAATACCAGTTTGCAGATACAATTAGGAAGGAGTACTGCTGGGAACATCAGGCAGAATCTTACTACTACTAGATTTTATTAGGTTTGAAAGACAACTGGAGGAATGAAGCTGAGGAAAACACATTTTAAAGGACACAAGGATAAGGAAAGGAGACAGCATGAGGTTTTAATCTGGTTTAAACTAGGAACCTCTGAAGTCCATGAGAATTTTGATGCAAAAAGCTTAGCTAGAAAGCAGTGAAAGGCATGATGGCTTTAGAGGATGTCAAAATGCACTGACTGGAAGGACAGATCACATTGCTATGCTAAGCTAGAGGACAACAGATGCTCCTTAATACAGTGGTATTTATAGGAATCTGCATTTGCTAGAGCCAGCAGCAGTAAGAACAAAACACTAATCACTTTAGTATACTACTGTTATCTGCCTTTCACTAACTGAACATTTTCTTTGTAAAAATCTGCCACTCATTGTCCTCAGAATCTCGGTCTTCTGTGGAGTTTTTAAAGCTATCCTTTGAAGTAAAAAAGTCACCTTTATACTACAACATGACCAAAGAATTCACAGGTTAGAAGCATGCTGCTTATTCTTAAAAAAATACAGTTTTCCCTAGGGACTTTCCAGCCTCACTGACAAGCACTCCCAGGCCATAAGGCTCTGTGGCCCATAGATGGAGTGTTACTAAGAAATCACATTCTACACTGTTCTGCCACCAGCAGAAACGTATCGACCCCACACCTGTCTACTGCCCTCCAAAAAGGGCACGGGACTCTGCTCTAAAGTGCTTGAACAACCACAAGTGAAAATGACTCGCTATACACCCTAGGATTAAGCTCTGTCCTCAGGACTTTTTCAGAACTTCTCTGCACAGTCCAACCTAGCAACATATATGCCTGCAGATGGCCAGAGCCACAGATTTCAGGGTGTTCTGTTTCCTATTAAAGACTTTTACAGCATAGGAATTCACCACATTTATTGCTGAGTTAGGATCTTATTGCTTTATTTGCTCCTTTTATTTCTGTTCCTTTAGGCTTTTTCCCCCAATAGTCACCACCCATTTCATTAATCAGCACCTACCTTTCCCATACAAGTTCTTCCCTTGCCTTAACTCTATCCTCCTCATTGTCTAACCTTTTCCTTTACTCCTTGAAGAATAACTTCCACTTCCTCTCCTCCTTATCTATATGGACTCTGGTAATTCCCTCCTCTTTCCGTGCATGGTGCCAGGGGCTGCACAGCTCTCTACAACAGTGCTGACAAACACTTCTCTCCCAAAGCGAGCCAAAAATCCTTCTCTAAGTCCCATCACAAGTCCCAACAAAGTGAATGGGGATACTTGAGTGAAGCCAGCAGGATCTGTCCCTTTATGTTGTTTTGCCATAGCAACGTGAACCCAAGTTTCTAGGCCATCCAAGGCAGCCTTCACAGCCAAAGCTTTTTCACTTTTTGTTTGCTTGTTTTACGCATGGCAACCATTTCACTTATTTAACCAGTTTTTTGCCCATTTGTCCAAGCTGGTTCCTTATGTGCAATGAATACATGCATTCCATGTGTAAGTAAAAAGCGAATCCCTTGTAATCAAGTACAGCCAAGCTCAAGAAAGAAAACCAACACAAGCAGTTAACTAAACAAGTAGTTCTATAAACTCAGGAATACAACAGTTTTTGAAAGAGTTTATTTAAAAGCCTACTCATATTAAATATGTATTTTTGCAGATTTCTTTCTTATTAGATGACTTTTATCCTCTGTCCATTCTCTGTGATTTGCACATGTACAGGTCAGAAAGATGACTACTAGGATTAGCAAATATTCATGTGGAATTGAAAATATGTATTTTTTAATGCCTATGTCCAAGGCATATACATGAAGTTCCACATTCAGAATTCAAAACAGTAACTTATTCATAAAGTATTAAGGGGACAGTTTCTGGTTTGGAAATAACAAAGGGATTCCATTTCAGAGAATATATGAATAGTAATAAAACTAAAAATCCTGACATATCAAAAGCCCAGGGAAAAAAGAACTCTGATGTCCTGCAGTTCACATGCTGCTGTGCTTGTAATGGGACATTTCAACAAGTCACAGTTAAAGGCTATGGGAACTGGATAAGTGCCAAGGGAAGATGTTTTATGCCATTTAGCAATTGTGCCCCTCTATTCCATGTGATTTTTAAGATTTTGTTTGTTTATTTTCTTATTAATGTATTACCATGTAGCCTGTCAAATTACAGGAAACCCCAAAATATACACAAATGAGTCCATAAAAGATGTGAAACCATTCTACCTTTTTAGGAATAGTTTACTGAGGTGAGTTTTGTTACCTGGTACATATTTTGCCCACAGCTGGCATGAAGCTCCAGTTTGGAAGAGGGTATCTATTCTCAATATCATTTCATAACCAACTTTCCCTTCAGCTTCACAACATTTTTATCTTTTTTAATCACCTGACTTTATTACTGTAAGTTTAGATTGACACCAGACACTGGAAGTTTCAGCTGAATAATCATTGCACAACATAGCACAAAAGTAAAAGACAGTTTACAGAAACAGGACAAATTATTCTGTTGTATATTCCCAGGACTTCCCGTTCCCTCAATACAGGGAAATATGCAGCTGAATCTTCCTAGGCTGAGGGGCAAGGTTTTGCTTACCAAGTGAAAACAAGAGAATGGTCTCTTACAGGTGGAAGGAAGGTGGAAGGGAAGGAAGTGCATTCAGGAGTCTATTAGTTGAAGGAATACCCGAGACTCTTCCACACGGAGTAGACTGGAACAAATTGCTCTTTGACAACAGCAGAAATTCCTAGAGGTTACTGAACCTCTAGAAAAGGGAATCCAGATGGCACCTCAGACAGAGCAACTTCAGTACCAAATCAGAACTTTTATACTTTAATATAGAGCCCTCAGGCACATCCTACATCAGAACATCACTAAAGGGAATGGAGAAAACAAGATGCTGTACAATTCTTATACTATAGCGGCTCAAGTGATCTGCAATCTAGTACCAGCTTCAGCCATGTATTTTCTGTGCAACTCACAGGTAGTCTAGTCTTTCACAAGCAAAACTATCTTAATAGGACCCCAATATGGCCACAGCAGCACCCCTGTAACACCTACCTAGAAAGACAACACTAGTTCAGGCATTCTGCTTTCATCTGCTTGTTAAAAGATGGATGAAAAACCTCTATGTTCTTATGAGGGAATACCAGCAGCACAATTATATGCCACCTTTCTGATACACATTCAGATAGCAGAAGAAAAAAACCAGATGTCTAGAAACATACATAACACACAGTAATACATGAAATCTCATACATTTAAATAAAACTCAAGTGCCCAATTAACTCACTAACCAGTAATATCTCACCACAACTAATAGAAACCAGGCTCATGTTTTTTAAATGGGACTTGTTGCCTCTGAAAAGTTTACCCTAAAAACAAAAACATGCACTAGAAATAGAAATCTTCAGGCTGAGCAAGATCACCATAAATTGCATGAAAAAACTCTCTACAACCTTCCCTTCTCATAGTTAAATTTCTTTTAACTAATTACTTATTTTTTTATGGTTTATAACTGGAAACAGAATAGGTTTCCTGGCACTGGACTATCTTACTCTTCACAAACAGAGTAGCAGCCAACAACCTCACGCAAATTTCATTTATCTTAAGTTTTACTTGGCTCAGTTTCTAATTGCACACCTAAACTAAACAGATAACAGCTCTAATGGACCTATCAAGACAGATATAACCCTAGGGAAGGCATCTCTGCGGAACTGAAGCCACAGCAGGATGGAAAGTTAGCAACAACTCAGCAAGGCTTCCTGCACCCAGCGTAAAAGATTTCAGCAAATTACTCTGTCAATGAATGCTTGACGCTGTTATTTTTTTCAAGACTGAACACCAAAACCTTAGAACTGCACCTAGAGATATTCTACCTGGAATCTTCCTACCAGGAAAAAAAAACCTAAATCAGTCAGTGGTGGATTTAAAATCTTGGAATAACATCTAGACATTTAGAAAAGTAGTTTTGAAACCACGACCTAATAAATACCCAAAATTGTCTAAGTTAATTGTAAGAAACCCATAAAGAGTACTGATGAAAGGCAAGACTAGGGCATTAACCAGAAATTTGCTATAGGAGGGTGCAACCCTCTTTGAGAAGGGAAAAACAAACACACAAAAAGGTAGTCAGCAAATAAGTGAACAGGATTGAAAAAATCAGTGCTTCCCATTACAGAGGAACTGGATGAGTTGATACAAGCCAGCCCTCCCCACTGCCATGGGCCATAAGATACTACAAGATGTAAATTAACAGATTTAAATATTAACTACTAGGTACTTTAACGTTAAATGCATGCATTATCAAAAGCACATTTTGGAACAAAAGCCAAACAAACAAAACAGAACAACAAAAGAAGTGTGGATTGAATTTTGGTCTCTAGAATAAGCCATACTTTACAGGCAATGGGGTAACAGATTCTTTCTTCAGGTTGTTAAACAAGCATGTAAAATAAACACATTTATCAGAAGTTAGTTGTTAGCCACTAAACTTTCAGATGCACATCTTAGAGATAGGAAACTTCTCCCACACAAATAGGGAAGACCTTAAATTGCCACACAGTTAAAAGAATGAGTCAAAAGGAGTTTCCCTTCGTGCAGGGGTAATCTACCCTCTCCCTGTCTCAAATAATGGGTGCAATTCAACTTGTTGGGCAGAAAGACACGTTCAGGTTGTGGCAAAAACCTTTTTCGTATAAGTTATTATTTATAAGCAGTTCAGTGGGGACTTGTTTCAGTCAAGGTATGCATCAATAGCATGTTCCACTCAGAATCAATATACACTTCCATAGAATTTCTACCAATCAGAATTTCCTTTAATCATTTTAAATTAACTGTATAATCAAAGCCTGTAAAAATCTTTGAGCATAAGTATAGGGAGAAGGAAGGCCACAATGAAGTCCTATATTCATAAAAATAATTTGTGCATATTGTATGCCAGAAGGAAATCACTGCGCCTTATCACTGGAGTGAATCAAACCACCAGATCTGTAAGTGTTCAGAAACACTGGTCACTTTAAGTGCTGGAGGGAGGAACTAATCCACCACAGAATACAAGCTGTACATACTGGAGGAGTAACTTGGTCCACTAATGCAACAGCCTTAAAGCAAAAAAAGGCCCAGCTTTTCAAATACCGCAACAGCTGTTTTGTAAATTAAAAGGGAATTTTGTCTCACTTAAATCATTGTCAAAAACAATGTATTGCATTGGTGATAAAATACTACCATAGTTCTTAATCACACTGCGGTCAAATGCAGCTACAGTCTAACAAATCACTTGTATAAATCGAAGACAAAAGAGGACATATTGCTCTTCAATACACCTCCAGCTTCTCGGCAAAGAAATACATGCATTCAGCAGATTTATACTATACAGTAAGCTTATGAATACTTCGGGATTTTTTTTATCGTCCCTCACACACACAATAAACCTCACTGATTTCCAGCAGAGAATGCCTATGCTTACAAAGGAAATCAGGGAGTAAGTGACTTGCCATTACTCTTCAGAATCATTCATGACACCTTATGTATCACAGCCCTATTGCCTTCTGTGCAGAAAAACAACCTATACACGGTAGCTCTATAATTAACCTGTTTCAGACCCGTGACCTCTAGATAAGCTATTCTCCTGCAACCTAAACAGGTCTCTTGCAAGGTCACAACAGAACTTATTTAAGAGGGGCCCTTTCCAGCTGACTCCCAAAATCTTACAATGTGTTGCAACAGGAGAGGAAAAACAAAAAAATCAGAACTTGGACAACTACTGTGCTGAAATTAGACAGACTAATAAATAGAAGTGATAAATATAATGGAATTACATTTGTTAATAATAAATAGGTATAGCTCATTTTAAGGTACTATTCACAAAAGAATTTTTTTCAAATTTTCCTCAAAAAACCCATTTATTTCATTATAGGTACATCAGAAACTAGCATATTTTCCCAAACATATTTATTTTTAAGCATACAAGTCAATAATATTACACTTACAATGCAAAATATACAATATTCTCTGCTGAACTTGACAAGTGTGACTGTTTAGATAATCAAGGTCATAATGTAAGGGGTTTTTAATAAAATGTATTTTGTGATACTGGAAATAAAAAAATACGGAGTGTAAACTAAAGTGGCAGCTTTAAAGTCCCTCTTTCATTGATTTTCAGAGATGTGTAAATGTGTTTCATTTTGGCTACGATAGAGTTAATTGTTGCTGTAATAACACAAGAAACGCTCCTCTACTGGATGCCTGCCAACACATAAAAATGTGAATCCACAGCTATGGATAAAGCAATTTCAATTGCACTACTTCTTTGCTAGTACATTTTTATGGCAAAACATGCTTCTATCCATGAAGTGGCTAGAAACTAGCATACCACTGCTAATCACCACAAATATTACTGCAATAGAAGTAATGCCTACTTATAATACACAAATATTTTGTGGAACTAGATCAAAAGTAATGCAACTACAAACATATTTGCATCTGTATCCCAGAGAGTATTTTCCAAGATTCACATAAACTGTACAAAACATAGTAATTCATGTCTTAAACATTAACAGAGTATTATTGGAGGTATCAAACAAAAGAATTGTAAGACAAATCAGGCAAAGCTTTACCGCTATTTTCATATAACATTAAAACAGAAATCTCATTCTGACTTTTTAAATTACATACTTCAGCATTTCAGAGAACTATCTGTGGAGAACGTTTTGTTCTTCCATGAAAACCATGCAGGAGGGAGATTACCAATAGAATTTAACATACAACTTTTTTGTACCTTCAGTAGCTCGAAGCATCACATAAGGTTCTTAGATAAAAATGGATGGCCATTGGAATACACAGATATCTGGGCACTGAAACAATGGACAGAAAATTCATATTCATTTCCTACCACAGGATGCGGTCCGTGCCATTCCAGAACCAGAGAAGCTTACATCTCTTCCTTCAAACCTGACCTGGGGCTGCTAATTTCAGCTGATCTGTATTTTGTCTCCACTTGCTCAAGCACCTAATGCAGGGAGAATATACAACTGCTGTAATTCACAAGCAGCAAACTGGCTACTCAGTGGCAACTGCTCCCTGGCATGTTTTTGTCCCACCATCAATAAAAGATGGCTAAACACCAAGTATAAGCAGCAAGATATCTCACATTAACTGCAAGGTAGGAGCCCGTTCCCCAGCTCTTACTGAGGAATAGCTGACATACTGCAAACTCCCATTCTTCACTTAGCATTCAGCCATCTGCTTGCTTATCCATACCTTAAGATTGCCATTTGGCTGCATCAGACTTCACAGACCAGAAAGCAATATGGATTGATGCAAGTCATCCATATAACCTTCTCTGGCAACAGCCTTCACATTCAGTATTCCTGGTACACAGACTTAATCTCTACACCAATACAAATCAAAAGGAAAATCATTATTGATCTGTGCTGGGAGCGTCAGTTGACCTTTACAAAAATAAGCTAGTAATGACTTAAAACCTAAGAGAGTATCTAAAAATATTTTCTCTTATGGAAACCCTAGATACTAGAAATAGTTTCTTGTGAAAATACAACTTCTTTGCAACTCAACTTTAACTCTCAAGATGTCTACACACAATCAAAAACGTGACATCTTAATAGTTTCATTCTGAAAATATTTTGTCTAGTTCATTATCTAAAACTAAGGGGATTACTCAAAATATCATTTCTTAGGTTTAATTCCTTCACTTCAAACATCTTCAAAGAGAAATTTCTCTCAAATAAACGTCTAATGTTTTTGCAAGTCCAGTTATGGCTAATATGATAAAAAATCCATTCAGAAGAGTGGGAGACAAGCCTGTTTGGGGAACTTCACAAACAAGATTTCAAAAATAATGTTTATTTCAATGTATGGGGGGAGTCCGAGTAAACTGACATTCATCTTCTAGGAAATACTATCAAAAGTATAGGCCCAAAGTGTTAATAAATTGCATCTGTGGTAGGAAGAGAGACTTCATAGACAGAAAGTTTTGTGTTCCCCCTGCTGGTTTAGCAATTGATTTCAAAACATGGTTCCTGAGGTAGGCATCAAGATGCTGGGGTATGAAAGGATGTTTTGCATGCCAGCAAAAAAACCTGAAGCTTACTTTTTTTAAAAGAATTCAAATCCATGGTGGATATCATTTACAGACTGTGACCAGGTGAGGCTCTGGACACACAAAATGTGCATCACTATCAACAACCAAACAAGACCTCCCCAGAGACAGAAAGCATAGCAGGAGAGAAAAATTTGAAGTGTCACTTTAAACTTAACAAGGTTGGACTGCAGCAAACAATTGGGGGAAGCAAGTTTCAGAGTAAAGGGCTCTTCACTGAAGGAAGCCAACGACCTACCCCCTCCTCCAGCACTCGTCCCTCCCTTCCTCTCCCAGCCAAGCACCAGCTGCAGCAGCTGGTGTTGGCCCAGGTCTGAATTGAGGAGCAGCTCCTCCTCAGCTGGAACTCAAGCCCTGTAAGCTCTGATGGATTAAACTGGAGCTCTTCAGACGAATAAGCATCTTCCATGAACACTTTACTAATACGCTTGCTGGGAATACTTTAATAGGACACCTGTGCAGTGCTAATTAGGACCCAGCTAACAAGCCCTGTTGTGCCTGGCAATCATGTAAAAAAAAACCCAAAAACGTGGACTGTAAGAGAAATAAAGTAATCTTAGCAAGAAGCGATAAACAAATAGATTTGCCTTGGGAAGATGCTTCATTTACACGTGCAGTTTTAAAGTCTTTCACAGATGAGACTACAATAGTAGGAGTCCTCCAGGTCACTGCAAGACAAACCTAATTGCTCCCACAACTACTGAGCAGGCGGCTCTCTCACTTAGGGTTTCCTCCCCAGAGGGAGTCCAACACCAGCCTGTTTGACCTCACTTAAAAAGAAAAAAGAAAGTGAATAAAAACTTAGTTTGGTATAAATACAGATCCAACAAGAAAGCCTTTTTCTTAGAGCAAAATGATGGAACTTATTCATCCTAGCGTCTAGTAGGTTGTATTTTAAAAGTTGCTTAGTTTACAGATAACTTTAATGGTAGCAGCAGCACCGGCACACNGCGGCCCGGCCCGCCCAGGGCTGGCAGAGCCCCCGCTGCGGGCCGGGAGGGCCGGGCCTGGGTGTGGGGAGGGGACAGCGCCGGGAGCACCGCCCCCGTGCCCGGCCCGGCCCCACCTGGGCCGTGAGGGGAGCTTGGCTGTCACCGTCACCGTCCCTGTCCCTGTTCCCGTCCCTGGCCCCGGATCTGACCCCGGCCCCGGCGTTAAATAACCGGCCCTGAGGGCGCGCGAGGCCGCCTGGAACGCGGCCCCAACGGAGCCCTCGGGCCCAGGACCGGCGGTGTGGCAGTGCCCTACACTGCCCTGCAGCGCCCTACACTGCCCTACACCGCCCTATATCGCTCTACGCTACCCTACACTGCCCTACAGTGCCCGCCGAGGTACGTCCTCGCAGCCCCCGGTCCCTCGCAGAGCGGGGCCCCCGGCCAGGGGCAGCCAACAGCCCTCAGCAGAGGGGGCCTGGCCAGCTCCCCGCAGCTGGCATCGCATACAGCTAAGCAAACTAATGCAGGATCACTTCAGGTTTAGTACTTTGGGGTAGAAAACAACAGAAGGTGCTGTTCAGTGCAGAAGGCACCCTGAAGCATGTCAATACACCCAACGTCAAGACTGGGTTGTGGAGCCAAGTGTCAGTAAGGGAGCTCCACTGAGGGTGAGGCCTTTCCCCTCCTAGCCCAGTTCAGCCCTAATGTTCTCCTACAGCAAGGACGGCAGAGTTAGTTTGTGACACTGTCCTGTGAGACTGCAAGGTCAGGTGTGCTGCTCTTGGTACCCACGTATCTTTTAAAGGTCATGGTAACGAGAGCAATACCAGCACTTGGCAAACATTAATACAGCAAAATCCCCTGTTATTATCCAAATAAGCAATTATTCTTGTATGGGCATGGGAGCTATGTGGAGATACAGGGAAGTACAGAGGAGTTTCAGATTGTTTCAACAAAATTTTAGAGGTTTAACTGGCTTTCTTATTAGGAGGAGAGTTGAGTTTTTCATAGTGCTGTTTGACTTCAGACCATTTGTCCTGAATAGTGAATGCTGAATTCTTAGATCTATCCAAGAGGTATGTTAGGAGAGTTCACACACAATTTAGCCACTCTTGAAATGACAATTTGCAGCCTAGAAGAATCCACTGCCACTTAGACTTAACTTTGATCTCTACTGTTTGGAAGAGCCTTACTCATACAGTTCTGCTGCACATACCACACATCACTTCATGGCTGGGTCCTCCAAAGACTAGGCCTCAAAACTTCTACCTTATCTGTATGTGAGACCTCTAGCAAGTCAATCAAAGTAAATCAAATAACAAGCATCTAGTCTACATTAAATATTTCAGCAAACAGGCTCGTAAAACCCGCAGAAACTCGTAAAATACAAGTTTGGACTGCCTGTTGGCAGCCTAAACCAGCTTACAGAATTTTTTATTTATTTTTAGTGTTTGAAAGGTTGTGCATGTTGGAACATGACATACCTCCTCTCTTATCACTCTCATATGCAAAATCTTCGCAAGAGAGATGTGGAGGTGGGGGAAGTCCCTTCAACAAAGAAAATTAATATTCTGCAGCAACATATGCATTTAAAGGCATATTGTGTGGCTACTATATTTCCACTAGCTGAAATTCCATACCCCTGATTAAAAATGGGATTGAAACTTAAACAAACCAATTTTTTTAATTACTATTATTATTCATTTAGGTCCCAATCCTGCAAAGATTAAATCAAACAGATCAGGTTCACTCAAATAAGCAGTCATGAGAGCTGTTCAAGTGTGTCAAGTCAAATGTGTTTGCACAAGTCTTGGCAAAATCAAATTCTTTGTACATAGGTCTGACCCCAGCCAAATTATTTTTACCATTTTCACTCATGTTGATAAGAACTGATTCTTGACCATGGAGCCAATTCTGTTAGATACTGACCATAGTTCAGGCTTTACACTACTTCTCCTGGCGTCTGAAAAAGTTCAAGACTTTCTAAGACACATTCAACACTGATTTTTAGTTATAAACTAATATGTAGCTCAGTTGATATCTATGAAGTTCAAAGACTGAAGACATGACAAATTGCCACATTAGAGTACAATTAGGTGCATGGGTTGGCTCACCTGGGAACATAAGGATAGACAGCTGGCTTTGGCAATTTTTTTTGGTTTATGTTTTGTGGCAGAATAAACAGAAAACACCTATTTTCTGTTAAAACCATTGAAAATTCCTGTAATCTTAACTATAGTGTTCATCTTTGAAGTATAGTGGTCATCTTTGCAGCTGAGGAACACAATTATATACATAATTTACATTTTCACTTACTTTTTAAGTATTCACTGATCTATCTAGCTATTAACTTCAGTCCAGGGCAGGATTATTTCACTTAGCAGGCACTGGCCCAATCCAGCAATGTAATGTATTATCCTCAGTGAGATGTGTAAGAGCTGTGACAGTTCACTTTTGCAGGAGGTTTAGAGATTTTCATAGTGCTACATAATTAAGCCTAAGTAAATGTAAAATCTTAATAAAGAGGCACCAAGTTAAAACTATTAACTTGATTTATTTGTGATTTATTGTGCAGCTGAAAGTAGGGAAAGGAAAGGTCTAAGAGCCTTAATCATAGGTTGCTGACTAGATATGTATTGTTATGCTGCAGGAACTCCACTGTTATAGTCATATGACTCTACCCACACAACCTTCAATAGGAAGGTTCACTTAATAAAATTAAGCCATTAAAAGCTTCTTAGGAAATAACTAATTAATACAAACTAATGAGGTAAAATTCTACATTCCTTACTGAATGATCCTTCATTCCTTGAACACCTAAAACTTCTGCCAAAGGTAAGTAAATGTTAGTGTTGAACTGTTAGGCTTGTCTACACTTGAAAGTTACCTTGGATTAAGACAGGGAGTGAATTTCAAAAGCAGCAGCAAATCTGGAGTAATTCCAAACACAGACAAGTCATATATAGTGCAATTGTGGAAGATACCATGGGTTTTAAACTCAAACCTAATGCTACATATCCAATTCAAATAACATATTCTTAAAGTTTTCAGATTTTAAAAAGGAAAAAAGACAAAAACACTCCAACATGACTAACCATCTCCTTTGTGCCTCCCATTCTTCCGTGCTTACCATGCATAGGCTCCTCTATACCCAGCACTCCTATTGACTCTAAAATGCCCCTTACCCTCCTTCAAACATTTTTCTGATAAGATGTTTACAGGCCCTCAACCTACCAAATGCAAACACAACAGACCATAAGAGGGAGGAAAGAAAGAGAGATTATAAGAGAGAAGGGAAAAATCAACAAAAGATCAAACAAGAAAAATGTGAAACTAGTATACCTTCACTGCTCAATCACTTCTTTCCGGCTGGATCCCATTCCTCATATTGCACGTTGTCTGTTTAAAGCCCAGTCTGAAGTCTAACCAAACAGGCATAAGTCAATAGATTACTTTAAACTCTTCAGTGCAAGGCAATTCTCTTTATGTTTGATCATAACACACCTAGAACTTACTCACATAAAAATTATTTAATAACATATACACGCACCCTCAGATTCAAGCCCATATGTTAAATAACTCATATTCACCCCTGTAATACTTAAAAATACGGAACCGTACATATGTCTAAAATTGCACGTGTTGTTTGCAAGATTGTGTCCCAAACTGCTGTATTCTGTTCTGAACTTCACACTGCATGCTTGTGGCTTCAGGACCATATTATGGGTGAAAATCTTTGCAGCCAAGATGTAAATATCACAGGCTAAAAATCTTCTCATGTCTACAATGTCCTAATTAATTATTTTTTATTTCCATAAGGCGCCAAAAGTTTTACTGAAAATCATCAAGACAAAGCTGCTGCATTGAGAGCTAACAACTTCATTTAGCAAAGGTAAGTGAAAGGAAGGGACACAAAGCAAAGTAATTGGGCAGTGGAACTTGATACAGTGTTTTAATTATGTGTCTTGGACATTTTCTTTTAGCCCTTTTGATCTTTAGTCAATTCATTTTTCTCTTTTTCTTTCCAATCTGATTTGATTGCAAGGACATGATTCACTGGGTCATGACAAAGAAATGGAAGGAGGTTTTAGTACAGCATGCCTCACAGATGAAGCAGAGCCAAAAATCAAGCAGCTAGATACATAGTCATTACCTTTCATAAAGTAAATTTCATCCAGCACAGTAAAAATGCCTGAAATAAGACTACTTAAGCTGTATTTCTGACCCAAAATTAATAGGTTGGCTAGATGTTCAGAATCTAGCTATACATCCCAGTGAGATTTCATGTCAAGGAAGGAATTCTGCACTGCTGCTTTGTGCTTAGGTTTAACACAGATCCTGGAGAACACACCTTTATTTTTCTTTTACAATAGAAATTATCAATAATAGTGCAAAACAAATACATAAAAGTGCTTAATTTTATACTTTTCTATGTGACTTACAGTTTAGGTCTAGCTGGAATTATTAATTAATGTAAAAGTTTTTCCTTCGCATATACAGTGCAGCATTAACTATGTCAGAGAACATATTCTTTTGCCTTTGCATATATAGGAATTAGAGTCTTTTTGCAAGATCTCAACTTCATCCCTACAAGTGATCTATAACACATTACATTCCTTATTTTGCTTTAGACTGCTACAGATTAATGCTTTTGGTGGATATTTGTTTGGTTTTCCCACATGTTAGCTCATTGTGCTTGAAATTACAATAACACGTGTGCCAGGGAATGTGACATCAGTATTAACTGTCCTTCATTGAGACTGAGTGGGAAAGTAAGGCAAGTGCAGAGATATAATATATGAAGGGTTTACACTTAAATTTGACATATAATTTGCTGCTGGAAGGATTTAATGTCATGTATTAATTCATAAAGTATCAATTATTCAGTGTAGATGTGTGTGAACTGCTGTCAAAATTCAGTTATTGTTGCCACTTACATATTAAAAAAGCCAAATGCGAGGTTTTTTTCCTTCAAATATACAAAGAAGTTCAAGAGAGGTCTTGAGTAATGAGAGGAGGAAAAACAACCCAACCTCCCATCTGCTCCTTTACCAAACGTTGAGAGAAAAGACTGGTCTTTTCACTTCTTGGGTCTCATGATTGAACTAGTGAGAATAGGGCTCGTGGAGAAAGACAATCTTTCAACAGAGAAATCCACACAGATAAGCTGAACGCAGCTGACTGACAGCACCAATCATAGCACGTATCTGAAGACAAAAGGTATGAAATACCAGTTACCAATGAATTCAGCATATATTCAGCTAGCTGTATTTTCATTAATATTCCTCACTACAGGCCCAAACACAGCTGCTTCTTGTAACCCACCACCATTCCTTGCCTTGCACAATTTCACAAGAATTTTATGTATTTCTGAATTATTTGCTCCACAGAACTGGCAATGTCAAATATGAAGGCGATAATGAGCTGAAGGACATCAGCAAACTAAGTACGTCAGAGCCAGTGCCCCCAGTGTTATCAGGTGGAAGTTGTTTAGAAGCAGGGACAGTCCAGGCCCCACCAGATCACAGAGCTGAGAACTTTTTGTACAAAACAGGTTGCTTACACTTGCCACATGTGACCTGTGCATCTGTTGAACCATCTGTGTTTTAACAGACAGGCAACAAAATTGTACACTGTGCTGTTAAAAACCACAAACAAAAAGAAACAATCAAAGGCAAGTTATGCCATTAGCTGAGATCATAAATATATGTCTCCAGGAAATTTGCTATTTGGGTCATTCAAATTTTGCTGCTGCTTGAAGGTTTAATTTTATCTCAAGGACTGGGAGTTTAACTGAGACTTAATCTAGAGATAGAAAACTCTATAAACCAGAGAGCTCTTTATTATCTCACAGATAAAGAGAATACATTTTTTTCAGGTTACCTAGATATCTATATATTTAGATGTCAAGATATTTTGATATCAAGAGGCAACTGAAGCAGAATAGTTAACTGCACTGAAAACTGTCCCTGATGTGTGAGCCACAAAACTATCACTATGAGGGTGAGAAAGGCCTCATGCTAAAGAACATTGGCTGGTCTCCATCTGTCTCATCCTGTTTCTCCCATGAAACAGACCAACCACTTTGTTAACGAACAGTAATTAATTCCAGAAGGAATAGAGATACAAGAATGGATTCCCATAATATTTTTTTTTTAAGCAAGACATATTAATGATCAGACTGTGGGTATCTCTCTATTAACAACTAGTCAGGTACAATAGGAACGGGTCTACAGAACAAAACCATATATGTTGAGGCTCCGACAAAGTTTGTAGGAGTTATTTCCAACCAATTCCAGTGTAGACTTCATGTCCTTTAGTTGGTGGAGCATGTTAGGTCCTGTGTCACAGTTTAACTTCATCCAGGAGGAATCCCATTTGTGTACTCTGACACTGCAAACCACCTTGAGAAACAAAGCCCCACATGTGAGGTTCATTTCCAAAGCCTGCTCCTGATCCAACCTAAAATGCTGAAGTAGGCATATCCCAAATACCTCACAGGACACAATTTTACCCTAACTGCTCTTCAGGGACACAGATGGGCAAGAGAAACTTACAGACCAGGTACTGTAGGCATTGACAGCACTAACACTTGCTGCCTGACCATAGATGCATCTGATACCATCCTCAGATGTTGACACTTATAGGGAATGCAAGTTCACAACATATTTTTAGGTCTGCTTCTAAGTGTTGAAATCCATGCCAATGCAGAGGAACAGCTTCATGCACTGTTCTGCCCTTCTTCATTCCTCTGTGTTGTGTCCAGGATTTGTACTGGCCCTCTTCTAGGGAGAACCTCACTGACTGTTCATGAACAGATTGTAGAATCCTTCTCCCCAGCCCTCTTTCTCCTCTCAAACAAACCACAAATGACTCTGCCATTACCCTTCGAACCTTGCTTAGCTATACATGTGTGTGTGTGAGGCAGGTATACCAGAAGAGATACTGTCTTGTGTCGGCCTTTATTTCTTAAATGCATTTACATCTTCAGAGTAAAAATATTCAACCACAGTTTCATTTCATTGTATGGGATGGAGTTCAGATCCCTGAAGACAAAACAGCTGAATTCCTTGGGTCCCAGGTTTCAATGTTAAAAATACAAAAGGTAACATTCACTTTAGTTCTCTTTAGCTGCAGAATACATTCATGATAAAACAGACATATTTAGCATAGGTTGAGAACACTTTTTTTTAACCAAAACCTAGAGTGATTTCTCAGATGTGATGTACTTCCTTTTACCTTTTATGTAAAATGTGTGATGGCAACAAATGAAACCATCCATCCAGCAGAAAGGCAAAGTTAGCATCTATCAGGTCAAGCTAGCAAAAAGCAGATAAAATATATGACTGGGCTGCTGTCTTTTCTAATTCCAAGACATGCAGTTAGTATTTGAGAGTAATTCCTAACCTAAATAGTAAAACTAAGGCCCATGTTGATTTTCTGTATTTGTTGAATTTCTGTGGGTAAAAAAAAGAGTCCAAACCAACATATTCAACAGTTTAAGTTGAATATTCTTGTTCTACTTGTAATTTTTGAAATGCAGCCTTGTTGTACTACTCAAAACTTAGACCTTGGTAACCATTAGCATTTTATTACAATGCCTATATGTACAATTTTTACTGTAATCATATATATCTCTCAGAGGGGCATAAGCTGGGGACCATTCTTAGCTCATACTTGTTTTCCCCACACAGCCACACATGTGGTGAACAGCTGTAGAAGTTGTAAAATTGTCTTTACACATTGCACATGCTGTAGAATTTAATATGCATACATATTATTTATGAAGGAAGTCCTGAAGCAAAATAATGTACTTAATATTTCTTTTTCCTTATTTTTGTAAATATTTGGCTTTATTTAAATAAAGATAAATGTTTCCTTCTTAAATTCTTTCAACAAAATAATAGCACTTAATTATTCAGAACTGCAGGTTTACCAGTTCTTACCACAAGCAAGCCTTTTAACCACGTCCGCTATGGCAAAGAATCAAATGTTGTCAAAAGTGAATCTGCAAAGCAACTGTTACTATGGCATTGTGACCAGCTTCACTGCAATAAAATACAGAAATGAAAATGTAAATTGTTACTTACATACGCATTTTGCTCCAGGGTGCTATAAGTAAAAATGGAAACAGCTGACACTGAGTCACCCTTCTAGAAAATAAATATTGCTAATATGTATCTGATGTGTTGAAGGGTGGGAGTAATCTCCAGAGACTAATACTCCCCTTGTTATATTCTACCACCAAACTGAAAGAAAGGTGGAGTGGTTTCCCCATCTCTGGTGAGAGCTTAGTTTTCTGAAAACAGTTAAATCAATCCCCACAGAGATATCTTATCTGCAAGGCTCATGAAAAATATCTGACATGTAAATGGTTAGCATTTGGAATGGACCACACTGCATGAAGTAACAGTTATTTCATAAGAGATTTCCCATGGTATATATTCCCAAACCCAACTATGAGGCCTTCACTCCCACACCCACCACATGATATTATTTGAATGCTGTCCTATACTATTAATATGCTCAGGGCAATTTTAAGCAGCAAAGTACATATAGCCAAGCACACTAGCACACTAAAAAAAATGCTTATTTCTTGGTTATTATTAAAAAAAGGAAAACAGATCCGTTTAAATGAGGAACACCTCCTGCTGCTCCCATCTTCCATCTGCCAACAAATACAGATATTGCACATGGGGCTTATCACACGCCAGAATGAAAGCATTATACAAGCCCACTGCTCCTTTAGCTACGTAAGTGTGAGCAATCTTTTTTTTGATTTGCCCCTTTCTCTGTTTTCTTACCGTCTTTGTAATGTGCTCAAAAGAATAAGCATTATTTTGAAAACTTTCAAAATTATTTATAATGTTGATATATATTGATCAATTATGTACTGTAGAAATGTGCCATCACTTTGATGTTAAAGTTAGCACGTATGGAAAGAGAAGGAACCGCATATACAAATTGTCTGCAAGTCTTTCACATTTATCTACTATATTGTAGGATGCTGCCTTTTCTTCCTTGTGGGATACTGCATTACTCAGCAAAGGCCTTGGTCCTGATAGCCCTGCTTACAGGGAAAATTCACACATTATTTGACGTGAGTGGCTCAATCAGGCCACTTCAGATTAAAGAGTCTGTGAACTTAAGCATGTAGACATGTGTTCACCAGACAATTTGCTCTACCAAAATTTATTTTTCTGTTATTAGTAATTGCCACGTAGCTAAACCATTGTGGATATATAGGAGAGAGATCGGACTTCTACAATAAGGATTATCAATGTAGCTACTGTAAGAGATATCAGAACCAGTTTCTCCAAACATACAGGGAGTGACTTTTTTTCGAGAAGAGATCTTGGAGAAGGGGAGGAGGGGAGAGTTGGAGAGATCCTTCAACCAGGAATGTAACTTCCAATAATGACTTACAGATGTTCGAGTAATGTTCTAAGATCTTCCTATTAGTCCAAAGCTATTATTTGTAACATATGCAGAATGAAAGGCCCTTGCTTAAGGCTGTAAACAAACTTCTTGACTGAACTAGTTGTGGCTCAGCCAGTTTCAGCCCCAGGGGCAGGGAGGTGCAAAAGGGGTAAAAGAGGTCTGATTTTGTAGCATCACGCTCAGGTTTTCCTACATTTTGCCATTACTTAAGAGAGGGGATGTCTTTATTATTTAGGTTTCAAATCACCACACAACTATTGGAATTGCCTATGATAAAGCAAGTAAAACCACACCCAGCATTATAGGAGAGAGATTTGAATTCAGACATGCAATAGTAATGAGAAAAAATGAGAGTTTTCATTAGAATATATGAAATTCTATGCCAAAAAGAGAATGAGAAAGCATCCAAGTTGGGCAGCTCATAGATACTGAGGAGAGTTTATGTTTAAGTGTATCCAGCTTTCACAGTAAATAGCATAACATATAATTAATCATATTTCAGCAGTAAATATTAAGATATTGAATACCGTATATACTCCAAAGGACTTCCAAGGTTTCAGTCTCAAATATTCTCATTCAAAGTAGCTGTTTAATAGAAATTATTTGTATAAATTAAAATCAACATTGCATCTTCATGCTGGTTCTTAATTATCAGATAAAACTCTTAACACTGTGTCTGATGTAAAGCAGGGGCACACTGGAGGTGACATATTTCCTTTGCACATGCAAATAAATTGTTTACAGTGTCTGTCACCACATGCACTTCAGGATCAGAGACATTTTGATTGCATCAGTTAGATTTTCATTAGGATGCCAATCAGCATTTTTTACCAGCAAAAAGACACTGGAGTGTGCATGGAAGTATCAGCTGTGTCTGGGACCAAGGTTTGTTGGAAGGGGAGCAAATCAGGAAAGAAAAGCATACCTGGAATCTCACAAACCCTATGGTGGAGATCAGCAGAAGGTGCCCGTTACTCCCTTTCCCCAGTCATAAGCAGACAGAGGTGTACCTGGCAGTGCCCTGCCTCTGTGGAGAGGCACAGGCCCTCTGGCAGGAGGAATGGGAGCCAGCAGAGCTGGTGCACCTAATATACTAAAGCTACATTGATGTACCCAGCACTGAAGTCGCAGTCTTTAACCCTTAGTGCTTCTACAAGCTAGTGCAGTGTACGAGGTTGATCTGGACTCTTCTCACATCATGCAACCTAGGAAACACATGCAGATTCCCCCTAAAACTAGTAGGTGTCAGGACATCACAAGGACCTCATTCTACCCCACAGGGGAGTTACTGCCATTGGAGTGCAGGGTACCATTGTTGTGCTGGATCAAGCCCACGGTTCAGCAGAGCTTTGCCCTTGGCCACAGCTGCTTCATAAAACTTCAAGGTGTTTTGCAAGAGGTAATTGGGTCACACCTGCCTCAGCTAAAGATACTTCTAGCCCTCATGAGTCAGTAGTATCAGTATTTAGCTCTCCTCTAAAATCCGTAATTCTTTACTTATGTCAAATCTGAGTAAGCCTGGGTTTTAGTTCTGTTTTGTTGGGGGGCTTTCACTGTCAGCTCTTTTTCTAGATCCCAATAAACTCTAGATATCAAACAGTATGCTCAAATAATGATTTCCCCAAGGACAATATGCATTGCATGAAAAAACTTCCTTTCAATTTTACAGGCAAAACATTTCCATTTCATGACTATTTAATTCACTGTGTTTCATGAGATAAAGTGAATAGCCATTCCTGCTCTAACTTATCAACATTTACTACTATGTTTTCAAACATTAGATGTGTCATGGCACAGCTTATTTATCTAAGGTATATAATTATCTTCATTGGAATTTTTCACCCCTCTCAATTTGAAAGCTTTTCTGTGTTTTTATTGCTTCTTTTGACCAAACTTATCTTGATGTAGCGTGCTGTAATTTGGGACAAGAAAGATGTTGGAGCGTAGGAGTCTTACCAACATCTGTGACAGATACTGTCTTTTACACTCCTGTTACATTCACAGCACACAATGATGAGATGCAGCGACAGCCCCTTGCGTGAGTGGACACAGAACTGAGGGTGCCTTGCAAACAGCAGCACTGGGCTTTCTGTATTCATAGATGTCAACTAGACAAATAACAATATATCCATAATTTTACTCAGAGGCAAAACATTTTGCCCAACAATAACTGAAGAGAGTTTCTCTCTGTATTAAACAGAAGTAGCAATGCAGAAAAGTGAAATGTTTCCAGCATTGAGGTTAATCATTTTAGGACATGTCCAATGGCCCTTGTTGAAAACCTTGCACAAATGAGGACTGGCATTTGCCAAAATTCTTCACCATGAGAAAACACTGAAAGAATTGAAAACTATTGCAAATTAATGTAAAAGTATATGGCACATTAAAAGTTTTACAGAATATGTATTCAAAAGAACTTCAGCAACACAATTCAATTTAGGTTTCCCAAGAGCCTCAAAAAAACCCAAAGTATGGAACAGGCCTTTATTCACATTTCATGAACTATCAGAATTATTTATGTTCCTACATAATTTTGCAGAAAGCTACAGCTAACTGAGCACAACCTGAGAAATTTACATGCTCTGTGTAAAATCAGACAGACAAGATTGCTTCGGGTTGTAAAACATGCTTTGGTCCTCAGATCCACGCTACAGGACAATAATACCTGAACCTAAGCAGATTTTGCACAGAAAAAACAGTTTGAGATTCCTCTCACTGTTTAATTTTTATTGGTAGCATAGCCAATGAGCATGTGCTTATTCTGCAAGAACAAACCGTCATAACCCTTGTATTTATAAACTGCTGCAGCTGTAATGAACCTCATTCTCAGCTCTGCTCATCCCATCTATCAACACTTCACACTTCTCAAAATATACCATTAATGCATGTAGTAAAAAGTGTTCATATTATACCTTAAGTATCCTGTAAGACTCCAGCTCCTCAATCTCTCTATTCAACTACCTGTAAATAAATTTGTTCAGAGTTATCCCTGTAGTTTACAATTATACAGCTTTAAAATTAATGGGATGCAATATGAAACAGTAAATCAGATTTTTCACTAGTTCAACTGGTTCACTAGATCAAACTTTTAATGGAAAGAGGGAACAAGATAAAAACCTCAATTACAGTTAGCAATACAAATACTTCCATTAAAAAATCAGTAATTGCATAAACATTATACATATGGATCTGTACATGTGTATTTCTTTTTCTTCATTCTAAGCAGTGCAATGTCTCAGTTGTGTTGAGATTATGCAAACAGAAAGGAAGAGTACTTGCCATACTACAGAAGTAACTGCTGTTTCTGTTCTGTGGCAGCCACAGAAAAATCTCTGTGAAAATGCAAACAAAAAAATTCTACCTCCTTTCCAACAAATTCTAAATTATGTTGCAAGTGCCATTCAACAAAACATGTTTTAAAAGACCATTAATTAATTTATTATTCTACTATAAACCTATCCATTTCAGTAGTCCTCCTGTACGAAGAAACAGAACAGCAGGACCTGAAGTACTGTAAGTTATTTGGTTAATTTAAAAAGGTTTCATAAAGCAAGTTTTACCATGTTAAATCTACTTGGGAGTTATTTCTTTGTTAGTGAAGAGAAAGATATAGTTCATAATTATTTATTTTTAATTTTTGATTAGTGAAGTCAAGAACTGTGATGTCTCATGAGAGCTGTAAGAAATCCTGTTTAATCCAGCTCTTATTAACTTTTTAAAAAGCTTCTATTTTCCCTTGATCTCTCCACTGTACTACAGGCAACCAGTCCTTTTCATTTCTTTTCTTCTACACTTTAACAGAAAATATATTTTTTATAATGAAATAAAAAATATTTTCTGCTTAACATAGGAACATATTCTCAGTCACTTTTTGAGATTATTGATTTTAATTATTAAATTGATTAATTCGATTAATGAAATACTTGAATAAATATAGAGCACTTACACCTTCCACTGAATTACAGAGGGTTAGATCTATTTTAGGACTAAACATTCTTTTACAATATGGCTGTAACTTTATCTACCACTTACACAGCACAAGAACCTACAGAAATAACTGAAAATACACTAAGTATTTGAATGTATTTTTTCCTCCAATATAGACATTGTACACATTGTATTCATAATAATATGTGCACGAAGTACAGTGGGATTTCTCCCTTGCAGGCAACAATTCTTACAAATAGAGAATGCTGAAAGGTCACACTGTTAATGAGTGAAGTCAGTTCTCTGCATTTAGAGCAATCCAGTGCTGGATGGGTACCACAGTGGATTTATGTTTGTAGCAATCACCTGGAAAAGGTATAGGAAGAAACGAAAATAAGTTGCACAGTTTTTGTTACTCAGAGGCAGAAAAGCTGTCCAGAACAATTTGCTCTTAATGGCTGTTTTAGCTCAAAAGAGGCCCTGAAGTGAAGAATAAACAAACTGTCACAGGAACACAGAGTAAGTCTCTTAAGATCAGAGTTAAGGTTCATTGGTACAATTGCTGTAAGGCAAAACATTACCGCATCTTGAATTAATCTTGGCATGTAGATAAATATAAAGGTACAGCGCTAATGCATACAGAGTGCCTTTTTTGTAACCCTTGCAATACAGCCAAATGCACAATGCAAAATATAGCATCTTGTGAAAATGAAATGGGAATTCTAAATAAGTTGAAACAGAGGTTTAGAAATTCAGAAAGCTAGATAATAACAAACAAAAGTTAGATAAACAGGCTGTGCTGTCAGTCTTGCACAAGTTCTATTACCCTTGTTTAAGCTAAAATAGACTCTGTCCAGCCATCTATCTCAAAAAAAAGACCGTCTTCCCATCTACAACTTGCCCTCAGCTTTATTTCTCCCCCACAAAGCCTCAACGTTTTATTTTTTGTTTTAAAAGATTATTTTAACATATTTTGACCCTTCCATGAAGAAAAACAGATATGCACAGTGCAATTCCATGCTGGAGGGATCAGTCCCCCACATTTATTTAAGTATTATTGTATCATATTACAGAAAAATCCTTGGTTTACATCCATTAAAAGGAAGGTTGTGCCAAAATCATCCTCTTCTCTCTCATCATTATTTGTTTTCCATGAGTACGAGAGTCCTGAATTTAGCCACCTCTCTCTCACTCCCAGAAACATGCCTCTCCATACATTCCCCTGCCCATTCCAGCTAACCACTTTTCAGTTCTTGGAGCTGGCTCAAAAGTGTCAGCACTCAGGCTCCAGTCTCATGCTGAGCAGTGTGCTCTCCTTTGCCACCCTCAAAGCTGCCCCTGTAGGAATTGCTCAGCTTCAGGCAGTGGCCAAGGAAACACAGGAGTTGAGACAGTCCTCGCTGCAAGAGTGGGATGCAGCAAGGACCCCTCATCTCCTCCCGTGTGAAGTTCCTCATTCCCTTTGCTACAGACTGCAGTTTTAGTTATTAGAACACCTCAGCTCCTGCAAGTGTCACATATCACCACACTGATACAGTGATAAGCATTTCCCAGGAGCAAAGAACTGTTACTATTGCAAGAACAGAGCTGCATGTCCACACTGCTTATCCTTCCTCGTTTAGTTGCAGAGCGTAGCTGAGATAAGAGGATGAAAGAGGAAAAGCCATTCTTTGACAGCAAGCATCTGCATGCCACTGCAGCACCCCATTATCCTTCCTCCTCCCTATTGAATAATGCTGGCCAGCATTATCTATTACAGCAAAAGCAGAAACAGTCTATAAGGTTTCTGGACTGGGCAAACTCCTGAGGACAGGGCTGGTCACTTACTAAGCCTCTCCATTTGCTGATACACTGCTCCCTTCACAGGCGCCTTGGCACTGAGAGGTGGAATATTCCCACTGGCCCCGAATATTAGTTCTTTTTTCCATTATGGTATTTTAGTGACTGTTGTACTCTCCAGGACTTCTCTGGCCTGAAACAAAGTTAGAACTAGCACTGGTAATAGAGAATGTCCCAGGCCAAGGTCTAATATTATTAAATTGTCTTTAACATAACGTGCCTGTAGATGCTAATAGCAAGAGCTGCTGCTGACATGCACAGTGGGAGAAGCGTTTAGCACTGCAGGAAAGTCAAGTGGTCCTTGCATGAGTTTTCCACAGAAGTGGATGCAGAATACACAGGCAGAAACAGTAGGACAGATTTCTTGCAGAAGGATAGAGGCTTAGGAGCAGGACCTTGTGTTGGTGAAATCAGTCACCAGTCTGGGGCCAAAAGCTTGTATACACAGTTTCATAGCAACTTCTCTACAGGTTTCAATTCCAGTGCCACTGCTCTGAAGCACCAGCATCCACATGCTCAGCTTCAAGCTACTTCACACAAGCAGTTATAGGAACTGTTTAACTCTGGGAACGGCAAAGAAATGGAAGAGTTCTTCAAACAGCCATTACCAAGTGGACTGGCCTTCATTAATCTAACTATTAGTGGCTCACATAATTTCACTAGGAACAGATTACTAAGCTTTAAAAACTTGAAAAATGTCAGAATCACCTAAAAGCTAGTGCCATATTAAACCTGTAAAACATATGGTCACTTAACACTTAAAAATCTCAGTAAACCTATATGCCCAAAAAGCCTGTGATGAATTAACTAGTTGTGTAGTAAAATCTAATTAAAAGTTCATTAAGATTATTCAAACCATTATAGCTCCCCTCAAAAATTCACTTTCTATGCCACTTTGATGTAGTTAGGCAGAGTATATCTTAATTCCCACCTATCTACAGCCAGCCCCAGGAACAATGGGACCTTCTGGTTGCCCATATCAGCTTCGTAAACAGACAAGCTCCTGAAAACATCCCATGTGAAAATACTTCTGAGGTGACAGTGCAGAGTTTGTTAGCTCAGTGTAATTAGGGGCCCTGAGCACACTGGTACCCAAATGGATTTTTGTCACCAGCATCAACCTTCACCCAGTACAATAAAATCACCCTCTTGCCATTGTCAAACTTTTACAGCCAGTTCTACTGTGCCTGGCCCTCTGATGTTAAAGAAGTTCCAATTGTTAATCAATGGAACAGTGAGGAATCTGCCTCCCCAAAAAAGAAATAACACGTGGCAAGCAGCAAGGGCACTAGAAACAAGTTTTTAAACAAACAGGCAGTTAATCTCCTGGAGACTCTGGAAGTGCGCAACTCGACTTTCCTGAATTTATTTTATTGGCATCCACAACTGTGCATTGAACTAGGCCACAAAAATAAGGAATAACATTTTCTTGGAGTTGATGTATCAATTTTCTCGTTTTAGAGGACCAAGTGGGAGCAGGTATACCACCTACACAACACTAAGCAGTTCAAAATGACTAATCTCTGAAAATAATTTAAAAAATTTAATCTTCATGAATTTTGAGGGCACACATCATTAATCACTTAAGAGACTGCCAGGTACTAGCACAGTGAACTGAACTGCTAAGACAAGTTTAATTGTAATTTATACTTGTATTTTTAAACTTAAATTTGTAATCTACATAAAATAAACCAGCCTGTGATAGCCACCCACCGGTAGTAGCAGGTTAGTGTCAGGGAGCAGGACCTGGCTGCTCCACCGGGCAGGGTAAGCACAGAGCCCGCAGTGACACTGGCCTTACCCACAAGGTCCCCATCCCAAAGCCCCCAGGCAAGGTGAGCAGAGCAGGTCTGACAGCAGTAACCAGGGTCATCTGATAGTCCAGTGATCGTCAGATGAGCTTGTGGTGACCAAGAAGGTCCTAGGTCAAGCCAGGAAGCCAGCTGGGGATCAGGACTAGGGCACAAGTACTACATAGCTCAAGGAAGGGCTTGGACCTGAACTAAAAGAGGGAGATCCTGAGGATGCCCCTCACAGCCTCTTCTCACACTGCTCTGTCCCCAGCAGTCTCATGCAAGGCTACACAGCTGCACTGTGTCAGGGCTGGCCTTGAATGCAGGAGCCAAACCAGTCCCAGGAGAGGAGAAAGGACTGCCCAGCCTGTTGGTGCACTCAGGGTCCTGACAGCAGGGGAAGCTCATTTTCAGGCCTGTGGTTCCTGGATGCCCCACTGTTCATTCTCCCAGATGTGTACAACAGTTTCAGCTCATCCCAAATGTGATAGTTCCAGCGTGTATGTACAGTGCCATGTTACTTTAAAGACCAGTGGTCAAAGTTTTGCCTCTCAGATGCCGCTCCAGCAACATATACAAACTAAAAATAGTCCTATAAGTCTAAGAAAATTAAAAAAAAAGGCAAGAAAAAAGTCCCAACAGCAAGCATATTTCTCCCTTACACTGTCTCACAGGGATAACCAGTTCACTGGGGCAGACTCCTCCAAATGCCCCAGTAGTTTTCCTTCTGGCATCGCAGAGGTTGCTGCAAATTAGTAACACCCTCTGCAACACAGCGGTGCCTTTGCCCTGGCTTCTCAGTATGGCAACTTGGAATCAGGGTCTGATCTTCCAAAACCTTTCCTTAAGGTGTAACAGACTTTCTTTTCTCAATCACACTGAATTTACTCTAAATTCTCTGTTTACAAATGTCACCAAGTATGTAAATGTCACACTGGTCATCCACTGAATGTGTGAATAGTGACATCATTCTTCTGATGTTCTGAGCAAGCAATCTGGTATTAAAAGTGAAGGCCAAAGTCAGAGAACCACTAATTCTTATTACTGAAATAAGCAGAATAAACTTTCTTCAGTTCCAAGCTGACATCTACTGGCAGAAGATTGCAACAGTGTAGGACACTGGACACAGTCTGGAAACGCACAGGAAGAGATTTTGTTAAGGATCTCCAAGAGGTACCTGGTGAATGATCTGGGATTAGAAAGCTCATAAAAGTATGAATTTTTGCAATTCTGCTGTGAGGATCTAATCTCTTACAGAGCGATCAGGCACATAGCTAGGAGATGTAACTCCTCAAATATCACCTCAAGTTTTGCATTTCAAGCATAACTTTGAACCAATTTTATTCATGCAAAAGATTGTGCTGAAATTCATTTTAGTCAGATCTGCTTTGGGTTAGCTTAAATCATGAAGGGTATGAATATATAATAGCTTGCAACTGTATTAGGGCAGTTCAGAAAGTTCTTAGGTTTCAGCTGAGGCACAGTAATTAATAACATGTACATACTCCTAACCAGCTGTAATGTAGAGCCAGCCCAGCCTGCACAAAGCCACCACTGAAGAGGGGTTAGAAATTCAAATTATGCCAAAATAAACCATTACTAAATCAGAAATAGATTTTCTCAGGGACTCAAACAACTGTAAGAACCTTACTCCAGCAAAATCAATTCAGTAAGCAGGTAAGGTTGTGGATGCATCCTTTCCACCTTCAGTTTCTTCCACAGCACAAGGAAGAGACTGACAGTGTGGGGAACATCCAAACCTTTCAATACACATGCAAATGCCACTCACATTCTCTGGATTCAATCATATGATGGCAGCACGGCAACAGCATAACTACACTTGGAAATTACTGCCACAGATTCTGTTCAAAGTACTACAAACCATGTGACTTTAAATATTTTATATAACAGAAATTAGATCCCTAATTTATGGCTAAATACATAGCATTTTATCATGTACTGTTGCTTTAGGCAAACATTAGAGGACCTCCTAGAAGAGAACTGGTAATTTCCTGAGTGGTAATTTCAAGGAGTGCATCCTGTGAAGGAAAATAAAAAGGTGGAATTGAGACTTAATACAGTGCTTTGTTGCTGTTCTTTGCATCCTAGTTGGTTCTAATAACCACAAATTTAGTGCTGATACTGAGTATCAACATCCTGGGGAGTACAAAAATACATGGAACAAGCCAGTCATTTTCCCTTGGCAAGCTATTTAAATCCTTGGTTGTGAAAAGCATGCTGAGCATTTCATTCTGCTAATTTTATACATGATGAAAAGAGCTCCCTTTTCCACATCAGAAGTTTGTAATTTTTTTGCCATTCTCTCTGTATGGCCAAAGGTCATGGGATGGGACAAAGGACTAATGTATAATTGAACTCTTCAGAAAAATGCACTAAAGCCCTATATAGAGAAGCCTAGTGACTGAGGGCTTCTTTTCCTGCTCAGAGTGTTTTCACAGGACACCTCCCCTTCAAAGCAGAGCAGCCCCCACATCCACATGCTGATGTGATCTCTGAAAGCACAGCAGCAAACTGGCTGCCAAAAACTAAGGCCTGAGCAGAGAGAAATTATTTTGAGGAGCTAATTAATTATGGAATGTGGATAAAGAAAATACTTAGGAGATCCAAGGAGTAGCAGATGTCCCTAACCAATCCAATGAACAGTGAGGCCAGGCAGGAGCAAAGCAGCTGGAGGGACACATTTGTTTCAGGTGAGAAGCTGAAGTGCCAGAAGGGAGAGCAAGGCAGAGGAGGCTGCTTATCCACAGGCTGACAGGGGCCAGGAGAGCCACAGCAGGGGTACAGGAAGCATCTCACTGGCTGAATGTCAGAAATAATTGACTCAGTTGTAATAAAAGAGTTTAGAAATTAATTTTCAGAGAGAGAAATAGGTAGTTGCCAGCTCCATCAGCTGATGATGTGGTATGTTCCCAGTCAGGGACCATTCTGCAACAGTCCTCAGTTGGACACTAGCTGAAGGGTGAGTTAATGAAGTGTGAGATTTCTCTAGCAAGTGAGACCAATCTAATGGGTGAGAAAGCAAGCTGAAATGGTGTATCTTTCTGGGATAGATGATTTTTTTCACTGTCATTTTCTGTACATGCCAAAGACCTGCCTTTACAACTTCCATGGGTATTCTGCCATAGAGTCTCAGATGAACCAAGTTATAAATATCTGGGAGAAAATGATACAATGAGTTAAACGAACAACATAGGGAAATGACACTTTGCTATCATTTACCTGGATGAAAACCTAAAGCAAATTTGTTGAAGTTAATAGGGTTATTCCAAATTTACAGTGCTATCTGAGAGCCAAAACTGGCCTAGACATTAAAGCAGTAGTCATCAACTTCAATTTCTATGTTTTACTGTGATGCAAAGCTGACTCCTCTAATCACATTTTGTTCATGGGGAGCTTCAGTTCCCATTACTCCATTTCCAATGTTTACTGAAGTATTTGTTACCTGCATAGTTATGGGTGCTGTCACACAGCATTCACTGAGTAAAGCAGTTCTTTAAATGCTCCCAGGGAGAACAAAATGAATATGCTCTAAGGGAATACTTTTGGGAAATACCATTCAACTTTTATAAATTAAAATAAATTGTTTGTGTTTCATGTGTTGTGAGGCGGATGCAGCAATTTCAAAGCAACAGCCAAAAACACAAAGTAAGCATATATCAGTGTGAGTTATTAACATATGTATCAAATTGCATATACTATCTAGGGTAGTACTCTCCATACATGATTAAACTTAGAAAGAGCTAAAAGGCAAATGCAGAGCAAGGGAGAAGAAAAAAAAGTGTCAGGAATCTGATTTATAAATAATTTCTTATTATCCCCCTCACTTATCCCTATTTCTCCCTGAGATCTGATTTGCAGGATAAAGTCCATACAATTCTGCAGAGCATTTGCCTTTATTCGATGTTCTGTTCCAAACACAGCAACAATATTGCTGAAATGCAGCACTGTGTGCAGCAGCACCTTGAGGGTTGTTTTTAAACTAGTAAGAGAAAGTAACACTAGTGTAGCTCAGATACCATGTCAGGAAATCCCATTCAGAACAGATCTAGGTGGTACAGTGCAGAGAACTGCTGTGGGAATTACTGCATCAGCACTCTCCACAGTTCACTGTCTCCAGGGAACTAACCAAGCATTTTTGAAAAAGTACAACAAATATGAAAATCCAGCTATCCATAAGACATAGCTTAAACATTTTATGTGGGATATAAGGCATAGTTGCTGATGACCAGAGAAGATTAAAGTCAGTGAGGTCCTTCCCATCAGAGTTTAAAAAAAAACGACAAATCCCTCCTTGTTAGCTCAAAGCAGGTACCCACGTTACCTTTTTAGAATACTAGTTTTTAGTTGCCAAACCTCAGCTGTCAACACAGATCCAGCCTGTATTTGGCAATGTTTATCATCACTAGCCAATTTTTACATAGATCTTTATAATCAAGAAGAGTTCATCATGATTCAGGGATAAATAGCTATCTGTAAGAGAGATTTTCACTAGAATGTATAAAACTTGCAAACCTCAGCTAATATGATCCATAGCAAGGGACAAACATGCCCTGTAGGAAGATATAATTTTTTTATTTAAATATGAAAAGAAGTAGGTACTTCATTATTTCACATCTTCTTAACAAGCCTTTAAAAATTTACCTTCTACCCACGGGACCTTCAAATGCTTTTCTTTGTTCAGTAGATCAAATCCCCCTCATAACATAGTTTCTACCTTCATAGTCATTTAGGAATGATCAGTGACACTTGCTTTAACATTCTAAACAGATGAATCATTTAAAATATAATAATATAATCTGTTTTTATGACATTCGCCATATTAATGGAGTCTCAGGCTATTGGACATAGTCTTAACAGTCTCCCAGACAGAAGTGATTAAAAGTCTTTACAGAATGAGTATCTTCAGAAAGATGCAGTCTAACTCACTGCAGGAAAACTGTCAACAAGTCTGCACTGAAATACCACTCCACCTCAGCCATCCAATCAGACTAGTAAAAATCCATTTTCTGCAGCATGACAGCAATGTCATTCTAATCTGTCATGTAAGTGGATGGCACTAGGGCTGTTTTGGAAATAGCAGATACTGGATGAGGACAGCAGCATAAAGGTGACCACCTCCTTCCACTCTACTGTTCTCTACTCCTCTCTATCCAATTATCACCTTTGGGAGAATTGCCAAAAGTATTGTTGGCAGCTACCTACCTGCCTACAGGTCACAGCCAGCCAGAATCGGACCATGTAGCAAGTGCTGCAACTGGGGAGCCAACAATGAACACTGCAGTATTTTTCCAAGTTGGTTTTTTCCACACAATATTTAAACATTTCAAAAATTATTGTAGTACGTTCTTTTTCGGCTTATTTTAACATCAGTTACACAAAGGTAGTGATTTCATTAAAACTTGGTTTTCTAAGTGTTTACAAACCAAACCAATATAGTTTTCAACCAAAGTGTTTCCCCATTCACAGTACAGCCTACCACATCCAACTGACTTAAATTTTTACAAGACATGAGGAGATTCAGAGGAGGATTAAGCAGTTACAGTCTAGAGCTAAAGGCAGAAAGCAGAATAAGAGAACAAAAAAGTCTGCTCAATAGATAAAATCTTCTCTTTTCTTGTGCCGCTACTCAAATTTTTGCTAGTGTTCTTCCTATCTCACTGCCCAGTCCCATCAAGAGTAAAACAACTTCACACTCCTCAGTAACAGTTTCTAGCAAGAAGATCACTCAGTTCAGCAAAACTTGATACCTACCTAGAGAGGATTCCACTCCCCTTCCTTGCTTCCCTTTATTGAATGAGGTTTCTGTTACTTGCTCTGCCTCAAATACAGGAATTCCTTACATCCCAGTAAAAACATCCTCTTCCCATCACCTGTAAGGAATAAACTTCGTAGTACCTACTCACAGCTCAGTAGAGGTGCCAGAGGAAGGAGCAAACAAATGCTTCCCCTAACAGCTTCATCCCTATGTTACTGACATACTGGACTGCTTAAGTAACAATACATGCTGGATCTACCTAGATATTTTAGATCACATACAAGTACTTCATACTTCTGCGAGAAAAACAAAGTCATCCCAGTAAAGCTGGTCCAGTCACTAGGACACCTTCCTGAAAAAAAAAAAAAAGAGAATAAAAAAAGCATGCAGATTAATTACTTCTGTGATAAGAATCCAAGCAGGTTTTCATTCCAAGTTGGAACATACATCTGAACTGAACAACAAATGAAACACAAATCTGATTTTGCAGAGCTACCTTGTCCTAAAGCATGCTGGGGATGAAGCTTTTTAGGTGTACTGAGAGAAACAAAAGCTTAGCCAATAGCCAAAATTCAAAATAAGCTGAACAAATTTCTTTGTAGTTTTAATGACAACAAATGACATTTATTAGGAAACAAGCTGGTTCTCATTTTTATGCTACTTTGCATTTCCTAAATATATTTGAGGTTTAATTAATGCACCTGTGGAGTGAAGGAAGGTATGAATAGTGTTCCGCTCTTAACCAGACACATTATTTATGTACTCCTCTTATGCCATAACATAGTATGACACAGAATAAGTGATAAAACATATGCATTTCTATTATGTAAAATTTAAGACTTCAAAGTTAAAATAAACAAATTGAATCAAAATTGATTTAAGTATAACAACTCCTCGTTTTTTAATCCCCCCAATTTGTGTTATTGACTAACAAGTGAGCATAAATAATCATCTGCTGTGTTTTAGCCCTTAGCAGCTGTTCCTGTTTTATGCTGATTACTTCCCAATGAGGACCATTGATAGAGCAGGTTTAGGTCGGATTGCAGGGGTGTGGCTGAGTTATTGACAGAGAATAAAATGAGGGTGTGAGTAGTTTATAAGGATTTCTCTGTCTGATTTCTAAAGCTCTGTTCTTCCTTCACCTTCTAGGGGGAAGGAGGGGAGTTGTGGCTTTCCCTAAAACTAAGGTAAAAAATACGACTGATCTGATTTGAGACTGGCACTTTAGGGTTTTTATTGCCCGAGGCTGGTAAGGGTGATTGGTTATGGTAGTAGCTCTAAATTGGTGGTTTCTTAGTACCTAATATTTATGTAGGTTGCCTTTAAAGATAAGGTTTGTTTGATGCACTCCAAGAGAGGTCCTAAAGATAAGGAAATCCTGTTTTATGGTTATCTCTAAGAGGATAGCTGTTCTTTTGAAAGAAGAGATTGTGCGACTTGCAGTAAGAAGGCTATACTCTGTTCTGGGTGTTCTTAATATATCAACCTATATAAGAGTCCAGTATTATTTGTGAAATTTCTGTGTAATTATTGATTATCACCTAAATAAAACCTGTCAAAAAGGCCTTGAAGAATGAAATGTTCTTCCTGTGTAGAGTTTGGTAGACTGTCTGCCTGCCTTTGTTCTGTATGTGGTATGCTAATGTTTTCCTGAGCTGCTGTTCTTGACCAGTATATGAAACGCACAGGTTCTGTGCTGGTAGCTGTAATGCTGTGCTAAAACAAAAGGAAATGGCTGTCTTTCCAGTAGTTTGCATTGCTAATGCATGCTTTTAGAGAGCTTTTGGTGACAGTAAATAATCTTTTCTTAATGAAAAGGGAAGAAATTTGACCCTCAGAAGATGTGATATCTTGCTAAAAGCCTTGACTTCTCTAGCAAGGTAATTCATGTAAGTGATTTGCTTTTTGCTCCTAAATTAAAAAGGCACCTCTACCAGGTTAGCCAAAAGCTTCAAACTGGACCTTAAGGGAACACTCAAGGCTTCTCTTTTAAGACTACTTGACCTTTGGGACCTGCTTCAGCAGCTCAAGAGCACAGGGAGCTGGAAAGTGGTGGTTTCAAATACATCAAACAACCTAGCTGGCTGGAATCTGATCACACTTTTGCTTTAGTATGCAAACATAAGTTTTATTTTAAGGTAGTAAAGAGTGTTATGTGACTAGGAAGAAGGGGAGATGGAGGGGGAAGTTGTAAAGTAGGGATTGACCAAAGGGCAAACTTTTGTCTGTCCTTCAGAAGATGCAATTTTAGCTGTCTTTTTGGCAGGGAAATTGGTTTCTGTAAGGTAAGTTAAGGTTTTAAAAGCTAAGCATCTAGGCTGAAGACACTGTATTATGTACATAAAACTTCAGTCTCCTGGCTTCCTTGGGCACTCTTAATGCCAGCTTAGTGCTTTTTCTAGGCTCTACTGTACTAATTTACAAAATGTTCAAGAATATTATTTTATGTTCTAAGTGTTATTATCTATCTGAGTTTTACTATGAGATTTTTTTGTTAAGTTCAAACTGTACTCTTTCCCTTCCTGTCTTCAATTTCTAGCCTCTGAGCTTCAGATGGGGAAGGTGAGCAACTTGTATTTGATATCCCGTAATGTGGGGGGTGGGTTTAAGGGAAAATCAGGAAAAAATGATGAAAAGCAGGCTATTGTTTTTTCTTAGCAGAAAGCTAAGATGTATTTCTAGACTCTAGAGGTACAGTATATCCAAATATGCACTGTAAAACAAATGCCTTGCTTAGAACTTGAAGGTGTGCCTGTAGCTACAGTATTGACATTCTACAAATAGAAGTGAACATGTAAGCAGTATTAAATCTAGATAATTCACTGAATACTTCTGTCTTTTTTCCCCTCAGGTTAGGTGCATAATGATCTTTGAACAAGTGGATATACAAACTTGCTAAAGATGTCAGTTCCAAGTCAACAGCATTCCATTATTATTAACCCTCCTCCACCAGAATACCTAAATAACAAAAGCAGTGGTTGTCAAACAAACCAACTTCAGTACTTACAGAGGGTGGTCATGAAAGCCATCTGGAGACACAACTATTCCTGGCCATTTCATCAGCCTGTAGATGCAGCAGCACTGAATCTTCCTGTAAGAATCATTTTGGAATAGGAGTGTTAACAGGACTTGTAAATTGTTAGTTTAAAACAGCTTTTTTCTATGTAACAGATTATGGCAGACTACTTTTGCATTTGAACTGCTGTCATTAATCCAAGTCTACAGCAAGACTGCGGGTTTTTTCTAGAGAAATGATGTGTCTTTGCTCATCTGTTTTCTGATCTGAGAATGCAGTAAATCAGTATTTCTAGGGGATGATAATAGTAATGCTTAGACAAGCCTCTTAGAATTTCTGGTTGTTGGTGTTATCTGTCTTGTCTTCTGATTTAGACATATTTATTAACAATGCATATGATGAGTATTTTCTTTTGTCTTTGAGTTTTTTATTTTTAATATTAGGCACCCTCAATGTCAAATACTTGATGACAGAAAAGTAGATCTGATTGACCCTGAAGTAAATAGGCAAATCTGGATCAATTTTGATTCATAAAATCACTACACTTGTATTATTTGTTAATTTCAAGTTGTCTTGCTCTGAGGTTTCTAGAGGAATTAAATGTCTGTAAAAATAGGGAAGAAAAAAAGAGATCTGGTTCTCAGAATACCACAGTGAGAGAACATCCTTCTAGGACACAGAAGATATGATGCTTAAATTCTTGTCCTGTATTGTCTTGTGGGATTTATTTATGTTACAGCTTAGTTGTAATAAAGTGCATGGGTATAATGTCTTGCGACAAATTTTTTTAATTCAGGTATCTTTACTCTCCAATTTAAAATGCAGGTTATTGGCACAATTGTATTTCAAACGGCCTGGAAGATACAGCTCTTGGTAGATGAGTAGAAAGGTGTTAAATAAAACTATGATAGCTTTCTTCTGATTATTTTCTTTTTTCTCCTCCACCAGCTTAAGTATTCATATTTAGTTCCCTTATATTTCCAATACTAATGGTACAAAATCATTGTTTCTGTTCAGAGCAGACAAAAGCCTTTATCTCTGGCTGTTTTCTTGTGACAAACTCATTTGGTCAGTTTGTACAAAAGCACAGTCAAAGTGACTATCTTTCTATGTCTTTTCTTACCCTTTCTCCTTCTTGGAAGGAGCTGTCAGTTAAGGTTAATATTAAGGGTCATTCCATCAGAGTTGTAGCAACATTTGCAGCTGGCTTCAGGCCAGTTCTGCCTCTCTGGATTTCTAAGGCAGCCTCTTGACTTCTGGGAGTATGTGTTAGTTCAACCATTGCACAGTAACAAACAGATGACTGGCTCCAAGGCAAGGACAATAAAGATGTTTGCCCCCTTTGCCTCTCTCCTCCAGATATCAGAATCTTCTAATGGCAGAATGGACAATAATTACTAGCTGCATTATTTTAAAGTTTTATTGGTTTTGTTGTGGTAAGTTCAATAGTCTATGCTATGTTGTATTTAGCTTTATTTCACTAGAGCAGATTGTTGGGCCAGCTTTAGAACACTCTAGTAGTAGTGGTAACTTTGCACAATTACAAAGTATATGTGAACTTAGTGGGGATATTTCTGCTCCAGTTTCTTAAATGCACCATCCAGGAATTAGCTTCATGTTCTCACAGGCTTTTAGCCATGCTACTAAAATAATCACAATAGTTCACATTCCTGCTGCCTTTCAGTTGTGTTGCCACATCTTCACTAGACTGACCCTGAGAGGGGAGCTGATGTAACCCAGATGGTGAAGTGTTTGGACATCAATTGTGAAAACTTGGCAGCTTCCTTTTGTTAGTGACTGAGATTTTGTCTCTGTCGAAGTTTGCCTTTTGACTTCTTTTTTCACTGTTATGTAAACTGGAGTGTTACTTCAGGCAAGTGGCTTTGCAGTAACAAATGAGAAGTGTTTTCATAGGTAATGCTTTTTGTAAGTATTACTGCCAATAAAGCTCTGGATCGTACTGTGGTAAATATTCTTTGGGGCTTTGAATGGTGTACCTTATATGGAAGAACAAGAGGGACTATAGTGTAAGGCTCCTGTTCACTTAATTTTTGGTACCTACGACTGTAGGGGGAAGTTCTCCTTTACATAAAATATTGCTTCTAAGGTATTGCAATTATTCTCTTTTGCAATTTAACTCTCATACCTACGTGTGTAAAAATCTTCATGTCCTAATATCAAGCTATCTTTTTGGTGACATATTCTTTCAATACCACAGGATTATTACAGTATTATAAAGAAACCTATGGACTTAGGCACCATAAAAAAACGCATGGAACACAATTACTACACAAAAGCTGCAGAATGCATTGAAGACTTTAAAACTATGTTCTTGAACTGCTACATGTATAACAAGGTATGTGAAACAGTCTCTTACCAGTAACTGATTCTGTTGAGCAATACGCACAAGTCTAAAACATGGAAATGGTTTATTAGAACTTGCACTGAGTCAATGTCTTCATGAGTTTTTGGAAGATATTTTCTCTGAAAGGAGAGGAGGCTTTATTCCTAGGATTGATGGAGGGCACGTAAGTCAAGTCTACCTTGCTGCTATGGCAACTGAATGCACAGTCTTTTCTGTACAAGGACTACACCTCCAAAGTCTCTGGGTTTTTGCTGCAGAGCTCAGACAGCAAGTGCTGTGTTAACTCCTGTACAAGTTGAACATTAGCAACCTTGAGCCATGCTCTGTTCCTCCAACCAGTTTAACCTACAGAAGTGTGAACATCTCCCTGTGCTTAGATTTTTGTAGGCCATGACTTGGTACCTTTGAGCTTCAACTGCTTTTTCAGAATACAGGAGTGAATAAGGGAGTTGCAGATCTGCTCCCTTTTCCCTTTGCTGTAGAAGTATGGCGATGTAAAAGAGGACTTTGTGATGGGACAGTGGGAGAAAGAGTATTTCAGTAGTGAAGTCATTTGTTTTAAAGTGAATTGTGGGGACAGGGATGGCAAGGGCTTCTAGGCCTCTCTGGTACTGGTGGCTTTTTTCAATCTGTTGGAGCAGGATTCTGTAGTCTGGTTATTTTGAGGTAGCCCCCATTACTGCAGCCTCTCCTTTACTGAATGTTATTGACCATATTTTGCAGCCAGGTGATGACATTGTGTTTATGGCTGAGGAACTAGAAAAAGTGTTTATGCAGAAAATAGCCCAAATGCCACCAGAAGAAAGAATAGTGAGTTTCAATAAAGGAAAGAGAAAAGGAAAGAAGCCAGAAGGTAAGGCCTGTATTATATATTGTGTTGTTAACATAACAAGCAAGCAAAAGCTGGAAACAGGGAATCTTCTTTGTCACAACTCAACCCTGGAGCAGCTGGGGTGTTCTTCACTCTTTCCAGAACAATCAGACAAGTAACAATACTGCTATAAGGCTTTAGAAGATTTATGTTTTTTAAAAAAGGCAACTGACTTCCCTTTTAGAGAATGTCATGTCAGTGCTGCTCAGCATTTGTTATAAATTAATAGGTGTGAACATTTATGGGAACTAAACAGAAGAACAGCTGGAAAAGTCATTAGTAATCTAACTAGCTGAGTCAAGTACAGAAACACATTGATCTAAACTGTTGTCAGATCAGTGGCGGAGATCTGTAATAGTGCTAAGCAATATATGCAGGTATTAGCTAGCTTAAGAAACCTGAACCTTCATGATGCAGCGTGCACCCTTTGCTGCTTGGTCTTTAATGTGTTTGTAGAAAAGAACTTGATTCTCTTCTTGGCAAGAATGTTTTTACAATGTACAGGGCGTAGTATGAGGTCTCTCTAATCTTCTGTCAGAGGTTAATCCACAGCTTTCTTTAAGTCAAATAATGTGTAACTTGGTGCAATATTCTAGTGAGGCACTAATGGTGCTGGATAGAGGAGGATACCAATGTTGGTCTAAGTAACAAATGCTCATTTGTATTTATTTTTACCACTTGTGTATGGAAGAGTGGTTATGTCTTCATTTTGCTCTTCATTTTCAATTTGACCATGAAAGAAATTAACTGCAACATTTCAGACCTAACTTTTAAAATTTCCTGTATTAAAATAAGCAGAAACGCAGCAGCCCATCCCTGGGACTTCAAATGAACAAAGTGCAAATCAAGCTGAAAGCAGTGTGCAGCCTCCAGTGATGACTCAAAAGCGACAGCAGGTTCCACTGGCTCCTTTGTCTGCAGCCCAGCCAACTGCTTTAATGCCAGCTGCAGTCCCCCTAACAAAAGTAAGTTTCCTCAAATAAATTTCAGAAAGAAAGATATTGAAATTGCTCCTTCAGGCACTAAGAGCAAAACCTTAGGAGCCATGCTTATTTCAGTATCTTTTCAAAACTTGTATTGTGATAGAAGATAGTAAGAAATCTCTATTAAATCTTCTAGGTCTCTGCTAAACAACTGGGCCAGTACTAATTCTAGAAACTAAGCAGCAATTGGGATGACTGCTTGGTACATCTTTTCTTATAAATCTGGTTTTAAAATGTTGTTCTCAAAGAAACAAAAGGAACTTTCAGATGGCCATTCTTGAAATGTATTGCTGTACTTCTGCAGGCTTCACCTTGATAGAGAAAGTGTTCTTTCCTTGAGGAAATAATGAAGCTACTTTGAGGGTAATGGTTTTACTACTCAAGTAAAGCTCTATTTAATAGCTTCTCATGTTTTCCATGTAAATCTGATCCTTGATTCTGCAAAAATAGCATGTTTGCTTAAACACTGTGTAACTATTCTAGAAGATGCTTGTAGCTTACAAAAGCAAATTCTTGTTAACTGCAATCAGAATTGTACGTGAGCATCTTACTTTCTTTCATGAGAAAAACTCTCTTGTATTGACTTGTTTTCAGTTTGCTCTTCCAATGAGGAATAGGCACTTGTGCCAGGCTCTCTCACAGTGTATAGACTTTACTCAAGAAAAGTCTGAACACCGATGACAAAGCACACATTGTATTGCTTCCAAACCAAATACTACCTAGGTTAAAGAAAAGTAAAGATAAGCCTTGTACACAAAGCCCTCAACCAGGCCTAAAATGGATTGCAGTAGTTTTGTCCTTCCTGTGGCAGTCATCTAGTAATTTCATAACTTACCACCTTTCTGGATTCTTCTTGAATGGCTAAACACTGACCACAACCTGACCTGAAGTACATCCTGTTCTTTCATTTACATCTAAGGTTGAGCTTGGTGTGCTGATCTTGTAATAACTTGCAGGTTTTCAGTCTAAACTTGTGCAAGAGCCATGTTCTGCTCTGAATTCAATAGCAATAACAGTTTGGACACCTTTTAAATTATTTTTTGTGTGTGTGCAGTCTGAAAACTGACCATTCTCTCATTGTAATGAACACCTGTATTTTTTTTCCCTAGGTAAAAAAAGGTGTGAAAAGGAAGGCTGACACTACAACTCCTACTACATCAATAGTCACAGGAAGTGGTGATTCTTCTGCAATGTTTAATGAACGAAAAGCTGTTAAAGCATGCAGAGGTGAAAATGAACATACAGTAACAAATAAGCTCCTGAAGAGATCCTTGCCACATTCTCAACAGTCACCTGGAACTATTAAAAAGATGCAGTTGTCAGAAAAACTAAAGCATTGTCACGCAATACTTAAAGAAATGTTTTCAAAGAAACATGCTGCATATGCATGGCCTTTCTTAAAACCTGCAGATGTGGCGTCTTTCTCCACTGGTGAGAGCCAAGGCATTGCCAAGTGTCCTACAGACCTAGGAACCATTAAAGTAAGTATATTTCTGAGGAAATTGCACTATTTGTGTGCTTGTTTACGTAACTTGTGTAATTACAAGATTTTAAATGCGTTAGCTGAGAAGGTGTGATGAAAGCTGCTTCTCCTTTGAAAGAAATAATGGGTAAAGAAACCAGATACATTTGTGTGTCTCAACCACAGCCACAGGTCACTGAAGAAAGTCTGTCTCATGACTGTGCACATAGTGGCTAATCTATTTAGCTGTTGAACAAGCTAATATAAGAAATGATGGAATTGGGATCTCCATGAAGTGCTTCCATGCAGAATGCATGCTAAATATCTGTTTGTATATAGAGTGCTGTTGTTAATCCCCTATAAAACAAAATGCACTCTGTTTATTTCTGCTTCTCTCTGAATCTCAGTATCCTTGGTAAAGTGCCTGGAACCTCAGCACTGGGTATTTATGTGACACTTTGCCTTTTTTTGGTGAAAAGTAACTCTTCTAGATGGAGATATGTGCTCTTTTGGGAGGGGTGTTGAATTTTAATAGTTTACTGAATTATCTTGAACACTGGCTTGCACAATATAAAGGTTATTTCCCAATTTCTAGCCCATTAGTTTGACTCCAGCTGTAATAGAATAAGCTTTGTGTAAATACTGTACTTAGAATCAAACAGGTGCTGAGTACATAACCAAATAAAATCACCCAAACATTGTTGTCTTGACCTAGTGCTGAAACCAGTGCTACAAAATTCTTCTGGTAATTACAATTAATAAATTTGTTTTAAAGAGGGGAAAAAAACCCTTACTCTATTAAAGGGACAATTTTGAAATGAGAAGCAAGCCCATCCATAGTGCGTTTTACAATATTTACTGTCTTGATACAAGTTGAACCTGAATCTGGATGTCAAAATTCTTGTTCCTCCTCTTTTTCTACTGGTTCATGGTAATGCTCTTTATTAAACATGCATCATTTTTGTTTTCCTCTAGAAGAAAATGGATAACTTTGAATATAGCGATATACAAGAATTTGCTACTGATGTTAGATTAATGTTCATGAGCTGCTACAAACATAATTCTCCAGATCATGAAATAGTTGCCATGGCAAGAAAGCTTCAGGTGAGTTACCTCTTAAGTCAGACTTGGAAAAGAGTCGGCCATCTTATGCCCTGATGTAGAATCTACTGATGTTATTGAACTACTGAGTTGCTATATAGTTCTAGAAAATAAGTAGTAGCTTCATATTGCTTTCAAAAATCTGAAAAATGTGTTCCCAAACCTAACTTTCAGGATGTTTTTGAAATGCACTTTGCCAAAATTCCTGATGAACCTGCTGCAAGTGCTCATCTACCACAGCCTGTGAGAGAAGTGACAGAACCTTATTCGAGTGAAAGTAGTAATGACGACTCTTCAGAAGAAAAGTCATCTGAAGACTCTGAAGAGGAAAAAAGAGTGCACCTTGCAAAGCTTCAGGAGCAAGTAAGCATTAGTACTTTATGTGCATGACAAGATCTCTGTGACAGTGCCACTCTCATTTGTTCATTCTAAGGCTTAGCATCAAAAATCAGTTTTTAAGAGATTTTAGAAATTTCTGTTTGGAAGCATCACCAAAAGTTAAGTGATAGTGCCTCAGGAAATACAAAGTGGTTTTAGTGAATTGTTGTTCTACTACTCTTATTGACCACTTCTTCTTAAACACTTTAAAAAATAAAACTGTGTTCCTGTGGTATGGTGAGAGCCTCCAGGCACTCCACATATAGCTTAGTGGCATATTCTTCCAACAGAAGCATTTTTTTCATATGGTTGAAGAGCTCTGTTCTTACCCTCAGTCTCTATTTGAGCCATAGAAAAGCAAGCCGTTAAATTCTACTTCACAAAGCTCAGTGTGAGAGAACAGAAGGAATCTCATGCTGACCAGTGAAGCAAAGCCATGCTTCATATAGGGTGGAATGGGTCTTGCTTCTGCTTGAACATAATGTTAACCCTGCTGCTCCTGTATCCATAAACTCTGGGGAAAATTAGCATTTGTTCTGCTAGTCAACTAGGGGACACTTTTTAGTACTTGTTGGATTAGCAGATATGTCATCAATTTATGAATGTAGGCAGAAGGATAAACGAAAGTGTACAAGCCAGCCTTTGCAATAGTAGTTCAGTGTGTCTGAATTCTAATTTGCATCATCTTCCAATTTCTGAGGTTTAAACCAAGTTGTCAAGCTTTTCTCCTAGGTTCTTAATGTGTCCTAAGTAGCCACCTTATATTGCAAATTAAGATACATGAGCCCAGTCCCACTAACCTAATTTGGCAGTGCTGTAGGAGATATAACCTGATAAGGCACTTATGTACAGCCCAACTGCTTGAAACTAGAGAGGCTGCTAAAAGTTCCTACAGTTATCTTTTTTTATT
>WBMV01002441.1:667999-685478 GCA_013396655.1 Campylorhamphus procurvoides
CGCTTAAAGGATGCTAGAAGACACATGCTGTTAGAAGTGTCTTCAATAAAATAAGTCGCCCTACATCTTCTAGGTGGATAGTCTGTGACTAAGGTACAATATAGTAAGCTGTTTCGAAAATATATCTCATATGGAAGCAAACATCCTATTAATATCCACTCAGCTGCCACAATTATCCTGTGATATTTAGGACCAGTTTATTGTTCCTCTGACATTGCTCAAGATTGCCAGGTGGGTTGGGGTTTTTGGTGTTTTGTTTTTGTTTTTTCTGTAGCTTAAAGCTCTTCACCAGCAGTTGTGGATTTTGACCAAAGCGTGCTTATCTAGACCAGAAAAGAAAAAAGGGAAGGCTAAAAGTGAGAAAAGGAAGAACAAGGAAAAAGCAAAAATAAAAAACTTGATTCAAAAGAAGAAAAATCTGAAACAAAAGAAGAAATCTAAGAAAAAACACTCCTTAAACACGTAAGTGTGAGAGATTGTGTGGGCGACTTGATTATTTTAAACTCTTGTTATTGCAGTATACTTTTTTTCCTGCAGTCAGTCAAAGAAAACCATGCAGCAGGTCTTGTTGGCACATAAATCAGAAGATGAAGATGGTGCCAAGCCTATGAATTATGATGAAAAACGACAGCTGAGTTTGGACATAAATAAACTCCCCGGAGATAAGCTTGGGAAAGTAGTCCATATAATACAGTCAAGAGAACCTGCACTGAGGAACTCTAACCCTGATGAGATAGAGATAGACTTTGAAACTTTAAATGCTTCAACACTGAGAGAACTAGAGAAATACGTGGCAACCTGTTTGAGGAAGAGACAAAAAAAGCAGCGGGGTACGTAACATAAGTGATGTTTAAAGAAAAACACTAGATTTGTTTTTATGGTTTGTCTCCATGCTAACTTCTGTTTCACATGCAGCTAAAAACCCAACAAAGTCAAAAGAACAACTTAATTCTGAGAGGAAACAAGAACTAGAGAAGAGACTACTGGATGTCAATGATCAGCTAAACCCAAAGAAGAATGTCAAGTGTAATATGGCTTTTACTTTTATTCATTTGCAATGGAAATAGCTTAAAGTGGAATTCTTCCTTTGGGCTTAAGTCCTGTTAGGCAGCTGGGGACTTTCTCCTCGGGGTAGTTGGAGTCTTAAGCTTCCCACTGCTAATCTTAAGAGGCTTTCTGTGTTGAATGAGCTGGAGTCATAGCAGTAAATTTGTTCACTTACTTGTCTTGTCTAAAAAGCATCTTCCTTATTTGTGCACCTAATACTTCCTTACAGGTAAAGTAACAGCTTCAAAACTTAACACTGAACAAGTCCTTTATGCTGACAAATGAAAACATAGTGGGGAGGCTCACAGAGTCTATTTGCTCACAATTCAGTTTCTGTGGTTTAGAGACTCCAGAATATTCCACTCTAGTCATGCTTGTTAGATGTCAGTCTCACTAATGCTGTCACACCAGCAAAACCTCTGTCAGTGACAGGTGTGCTGTGTTACCTTAGACTAAAGAAAGCATCCTAGAAGAATCAATTCGGTCTTTCAGGCAATAATGAGTTTCAAGATCAAAGCCAGAAATTTAGTACATACTTGAGCTGTACATTTACTGGTGGTTCTCATCAGGGGCTGAGAATGGATCAATGCAGCTGATGCTACTATTATAGGTCAAGCTGTTCCTCATTAAACCAGTAAATGCTACTCTTGCCCTCCATTGGCTATCTATTTAGCTCCTGTGTAAAACAAGTTAGCTGCGAAGACAGAAGCAGCCCTACAAAACACAGGCTTGCATCCAGCATTAGCTCAGTCAAGTCCTCCTGTCTGGTATACCTAATGGCTCAAAAACATCCTAAACAAAAGCTTAGAGAAGCAGCTGAAATCAACTGTCAAGGAAATCAACTGTCAAGTATATGTTGTGGGGGGAGGAAGGGGGCAGGCTAAGGGAATCTTTACAACTGGCATCTGGCTTATTTATGAGAGCTTAATCTGACACTTAACCAAGACTCTTGTCCAGGGAAACAGGTATCCATGTAACTTGTTTTCAAAGCTTTCATCAGAGCAACAACTTTGAAAAAGCTTTGACTGCAAAATCCCTGTAAGCTGAGTTAAATCAAATCTGCAGATACAAAATAGTCAGATGGTGGGGAGGTGGCAAAAGATGGCAAATCTAGAGTACATGTGGTTTGGGAAAGAAGAGTTGGCTGTAGATAAAGACCTCAGCATGTAAGTCTGGCAGCAGCAACAAGCACAGAAACAGGCTCTTAACAGCAGGAAAGCTTATGGGGGGGATATTGCTTGAATTGTGCCTTAAGACAGCATAGTTTTAACCTGCTTGAGCATTCTGAATTGTGTGACTACAGCTCCTCCCTGGATATTTCAAGTCATTCATCTAGCTTGCTGCTGGTAAATCCCTTCCCTCTCCTCTGGAGAGGAGGGCCTTTTTTTCTCCAGTCCATTGCTAAATGGACAGTGGACAAGGAAGTGGAATAAGATGAACTGTTAGAAGGGAGAATAGACCTAACAAGGTTGATCCTAGTCTTTATATATGAAGAATGCTCTACTGCAGGTTGTTCTAAATTCTATTTTTTTTTTTCTCCTGCAGTTGAAAACAACACTGAGTCAAGTACTGGAGCAAGCAGACTGAGTGACGACAGCAGCTCCTCAGATTCTGGCAGCAGCACTAGCAGTGGTTCTAGCTCCTCAGACAGCAGTGACTCTGAATCAGGTCAGAAAACTTACTTCTCTGTTTGCATAGGCAAAACATCTGCCCTCTGTTAGCTTGGACTGTTCCACAGGCTTACCAAGGATTATAGGCTTCCTCTGTTTTGAAGGCTCAATTTCAGTGCTATTCAGTGAATGTCTTACTACTGAGTTTCTAGGTAAGAACAAGATAAATAAATGCCACTACAACACCCAGTCAACTTACCAGTGAAAATCTTTAGGGATCAAAATAAGCTAGCAAAGGGTCTGTAGCTAACCTGGACACCTGACTATTGGCCTATAGCTTAATCTGGTAGTTTTGATTCATTTTTGAAAGTGTAATTCACTTCATTTTCATCTTCTGGTCTGCAGCATGATGGATGCCTGATCCTAGGGTAAGGCTTAGTCCCTAAGCTGAGCCAAAGTCTACCCCAATGCTTAGGTTGACTCAAATCTGTACACAAAACTCTCCTTAGTTTTCTAGGACAGAATAGATCTGCCAAACTGGAGGTCTACAATGTAGATATCTGTGTAAGGTGAAATAAATGTTTAACCCTGTGCAGTGTGGGGAAGGAAACATAGTGAAGTCAATGGCAGCAAAGACTTTGATCCCACAGGAATCTTTGTGGTCTCCTTTTATATCCAAGAGAAGTTCTCTAAACACATCAAGCTAAAGTCAAAGTATTCAAGATAAGAATGTTCCTGTCACTGAGTTGGCTCTCTGGGGACAACTGCATCTCACACCTTGTATGTGTGAATAATGAAACATATGTGAATGACTGATTTGGTTTTTTTCCATCCCCCTCTTTCTGCCCACTTCCCTGTATTTCCAGCTACAGAAACCTGTCCAAAACAGACTGGAGCCAGGCAGAATTGTCCAGCTTCTATGGAAAAGTCTAAGGTAAACTGACTGGAATAGGTGAAATATTTTTGCCCTAAAGAAATTTAACATACAATGGTATTGGAAATGACACAACTTTATCATGAAATAATGAATATGGCTTGAGTGCTACTTGTTCTGTAGGACTGATTTCTATGAAGATGTCAAATCTGCTGTTTTTTGAAAGTAGCTTATGCATCTATATATAAACTGATGCAATGGGAGAACTCATGAGGCTTTTACCTTTTATAATCATTGTGGTAATTGTGTTGGGTGAAGGAGAGGAGGAGAATGCTCCACAGACCCCATCCACTCCCCAAAATGGCAAATCCTCTCAAAATTAATTTTTGAGTATAGAATTGAACCAGAAAACAGTGCGAGACCCACTTAAATGTTTTTTATCTAGAAATAACCTCACTTCTACACCTGAAAATAAATTGTACAGTATGACTTATTTTCAGGTTACTTTAATATTGCTTATTACTATGGTATTGTTAAAATCAACAGCAGTTTTATCTAGAAATAATTTTTAATGCCTCTAATGTTGAGCTGCTCTATTCCCGTATATACAGGGCCTTTTATTTCTTGTCAGGGTTAGCTGACTTTTACAATTTTCCTTGAAGCTGCCAGAGACAGAGACCTTGAATTTCAAAGCAAGATCATGGCAAAGCCTTCATTCTTTTTGCAATAGGCTTACTTTCCCTTATAGTACAGGAAACTAGGCTGCGAATTTATTATTCAACTGCTCCTTCAGCATGTTCATAAGCAAAGACTGAGGAGAGGAATTATGCAACACACTTTTTTTTTTGCTTAAGATCAGCCTCTGCAGTGACAGAATGATAGCAATGTATTTGAAAAAACAGGATCCAGGAAATAAGCATCAGCTTGGTCAGTTGTAACACCCCCTAACTGACTGAATAACAACAAACATCATACATCAAATCCTCGTGTTACATTTTGTTCTCAGGGGGTTTCTGTATCTGCCAAACCAAGGTAGTGAGTGCACTTTACCTTATGTCTTTTTGTCATCGACACTCTTGGAAAATGCTGGGTTAGTATCACAATACAAGGACTACCGAATATATTAAATAGTGGAAGCGGGAGCAGTGGTGGGAAAAGGGGATCAAATCACTATTTAAGAAAATTGTATTAACTACTATAATCTCTTTATAGAGAATACAATTTTGTTTACAGAGGACATCTTGCAATGCTGTTCTGCAAGCACAGCCCTCATCTCTTACTGGTAGCTTGCAAAATCATGGATCATCTGAACTGCAGCAGCTGCGTCCCAATATACAGCAGGGCCTTCAGCCTTTACAGAATAGATCACTTAAGCCATCAGAACAAAATTCCCACTCTCCCTCAGGTAACACTTTCATGGCTGTATTTGACTGCTGAGGGAAGAATTGGTGTCAGGCTACTTGTATTGCCCAATAAGTTTATCTTGGAATTTTGGAGGTTATCAAGTGGATAATAGAAAAAGTTCTTGCAGGGTATGGATTACAAAGAGTATGATGTAAATTTAAGCATGGCAGCACTGAGGATTGGCTAGGGTTTCAGATTACTGGGCACTTGTGCGGCAGAGTAGTAATAAAACAGGAGGAGGTGTTCAGATGGGAAAGGAAGTCACAGGAAGTGCTGAACTCCTTAAGTCAGGAATTATATACTTAAACCCATCATCACCTCTCAAGTTCAAGTCTGAAATGCCTAGTAGCTGAACTTCAGACTTGGTGCCATAGGCCCACTGAATTGATTGCTGTGTCTAGACACATCAAATATATGAAGTTGCTTAGGAACTCGATCCAAGGAGCTATTCTTTTCCCTCTTGCATTTCAAAAGGTCTAATAACATCAGATGCTTCTGAGGTTTTGGTAAAAGAAGCTTGAGCTGGTAGCTGATTAACTGAGAAATCAATTAAAATAATTAAAAATAACTCTTAAATTGTGCAGCTAGGATACATATCTTCATACCAAGTTAAATCCACAGATCTAAACACTGACCTAATTTTGAGATGTAGGATTACACTTTGCAGGATAGGGGAAAATCATACCCTACTTCTTTCTCAGGTATAATCTCAGCTGTATGTGCTCCATATGATGCTCCAAACCAGAAAACTCCTTGGAGTACTCCAAAGACAAATCAGTCATCTGTCACCCAGTCCAGACATGCTCTTCCAGAGGTGAATACATGCTGCTCTCCAATGAATTCATTTCAAATAATGTCTTTAAAGCATGTTCTTACTCCTTTAGATAAGATATAATACAGTAGTCCAGGCTTGAATTTGATGTGATGAATGCCATTTAAGGTTTACAACAAAATTTTTCTAAAACCCTACTAAGAAAGTGATTCTTAGCCTTTCATAGGGCATTACTTTATTTCCTGTTGGCTGCAACACAAAAGCAAAGTTTGGCCAATCAAGTTTATAGTGTTCTATAAGGCTTATTGTATTTCTTTTCAGAGCTGTAGCTTGAACTTAAGTAACCCTTGCACATCTACAGGTTAAAAGGCCACTCTATAAACCTACAGCTTCACAAAAGAGATAGGCAGTTTATAATAGATGTTTTGCTTTTCTAGAAATATCAACTCCACAAACTCAGTAATACTATGAAGGCTTTAGAGGCTCAGCTGGGAAAATGTGTTGCTTTTCATTTCTGTTCTTAAAGCTACAGAAGCTGGGGCCTTCAGGGTCTAGATGAGGTTGTGAAATATTTAATCACTGTTAATTTCTTTCCTAATATGTTCTTGGAGAGTATCCTCATTAGAAGGGCCTCTGTGTAACAAAGTTATTGATGTTACTGCAGCATCATCTCTTCTATCTTATGGTGTTTAATGATCTTCCTCAACATGGCTGACAATTTAGCTGCCTTATCCAGGCAGTAGTAGCTTCTGTTTTCAGAAATTAATTGAAACTACCTCTTGAATCTGAGCATAAGAATGTGTCCTGCAAGTAAGGAAGAAAAGCAGCTCACCCTTTACCCCTGGTGTCCACTGTCCAAGGTAGCAAGTAGTGTATATTATGACTTGGTTTCTGCACCACCTTCCTCTGTTCAAGGGATTACTATACAGAGGAAAAAATACTACTGAACTGAAGATCACAGCTGACCCTGATCTACAAGCTAGAGTGCAGCAACTGGCTTTGTGACAGCTTTATTCTGTTGTACTGTGTTAAGGGTTAAAGAGTGTGCATCAGTTTCTCATGGTCTACCCACTTCCATTACTTGGGGTGGCTGAGCAGTACAGTATTCTAAACCCAAAGTCTTGATGTACCAACTTGCTTTGGCTACCATAATATGAATGAAATCTAATTCTTCCCTGTTGTTTACAGAAGCTGCAACAACTTACTGCTCTAAACTTCTAAACCTTTAATCCTGCTGCTGTATAGCAAGAATCCACGTGTGCTAAACATGCATTTTGAAGTCTAGCTTCTCTTCTAGGTATCCAACACAAGTTCCCAGATTGACAGTGCTGACTGGAGTAAACAAGCTGAGCAAACAAGACATCTAGACAAATCAAATAAACTTCAAAATAAGGCCAGTGTGAGAACAGCTGATTCAATAAGCCAAGAACAAAGTATGTACTGTCATAATAAAAACTGTAATTGATATCAGGGATACAATGTTACAAATGTATATGAACCTGGTTTAAAGAAATAAAATGCTGAACACCTATACATCGATCAGTTTTCAGAATAACAGAGGGAGTGATGTTTTCCCTTGCTCTTTCTTTTTGATTTCCTGCTTTAAAAAAGAAATGAAGTTAACTGGATGTTTGGTTCTTGTTCTCTGCTAAAATGTATAAAGCAAATTACTTTTTGATGTAGGAATTTAGATTTCTGAATTTAGTACTGGGGATAAGTAACCACCTCTTCCATGAAATCTGAGAACTGATGCTACACTCTGTTGAACTTTGCTGGCCTTTAAAATACCTTCTGCTGGACTTTTTGTGGAGTATTTTGCATTATTATCTCTGACTCTTGGTGCCAAGGGTTTGACAGTAAATTAATGTCAAAGGCACTTTCACCATGAAACAAACTTGCAGTTATTACAAGAACACAGGCCCTCAGACAGCTGCATTCTGTACTTCATACATATTTCAAACTAAACAATAGAACTGAATATCCATGCTGTGAGTCCAGTGTTAGTGGATATGATTGGTTTGGTTCTTCCTTTACTCTTTGTTCTCTAGACTACCTGTATACCTTTAAGCAGGGCAGGGAGCAAACTTCTGAAAATAATTACATGAAAAGGCACAGTCTGCTCAATGATTAACTCTTTAATTTTTGTCAAAGAATAATGATAGGTAGTTGAATTGTATTAAAGCAATTCTAAAACTGGAGATTTAATGCTCCATGGTATTCTCTTCAGGCTTTTCATGGTCCTAACACACCAAGCCATACACCTACTGACCTCCTTTGTTCAGACTTGCAGCAGCTCAAACTGGTCTATGGCTTCAGACAATGATTTTTCACTTTATAAGTTTTGAGACTGTGGCATCTTTCTGAAAAACCCATTTATGACAAACTGACCAAGGGTTTGATACTTTGCCTTCAGAATTCTGGAACCACACATCCAAAGACTTCTCCTTTGTATAATAAAGACATGCCAATGTGTTACCTTAAGTTTCTTATTAAGCATTTCCTTAAATATTGAAATATCTCAAACTACAGTAGAGCACTGTTGCTGAATGAGATAAAATGTCTGTAGTGTTTATCTCTGGTTTGGGTTTTTTCCCCTCAAACAATAAAGAGGTAACAACATGGAGCCTTTGTGCATCCTCTAGGCTCCTGGAAATGTGATGACTAGCCCTTGTTGTGTGACCTATTTGCTTTTTTTCAAAAAACTAAAAAGTAAATAGGGCTGAGTGTTTTAGGTGAAGTGAGTTTACCTATGGAACGAGGTACTCTTAATGCTGGAATTAAAGGAAAAAGAGGGCTGGGGGGGAGGGGAGTAAGTGGCAAAGTGCTATGTTGAGACTTTCTGACCAAATTTTTTTGGGTATTCCACTGGGACCACTCCTAGAATCAACCAGGAGTTAATTTCTCTTTATAAGCTAGCTATCCCTTTCCCTGCCCAAAAGTGCAGAGAAGCAGTCCAGTTCAACCTAGGAAATGTTTGGGAGAATTTCTGTCATTCTGAACCAAATAATAATAACCTGCAGTGTAAGTTCTTAAGTCAATTCCTTGAATGATTGAAGTTTTATCGTTTATGTTTGAGGAAACATAGTCCATAAAATCAACATGAGTGAAAAGTCTTTTTTTGTTCTTTCATCAGATCATTATGCACTTGATGGTAAACCTAATGATAAAAACGTGCTAGAGCCAAAATCTGAACTTCTTCCAAAAAAGGTAAGTGTTGAACAAGTTCTATTCGAGAAGAGGGAGAGTGTACTCTCTAGATAGAGTGTATTCCTGACCTGGGATCTGCTCTAAAAATCTGTTCTTTTGCAACTATAATATTTAGTGTATGGTAGATCTTGTTGTAGGCATTGTTATAATCTGTATGGATTTATCACATTTTTAGTGCTAAAACCAAACAAATCTATAGACTCTGGCCATTTCAGAGGATAAAGTGCATAAGATACATGATTGAGATAGATATAAAAAATAAATGACACACTCACGTTGTCATATAAAGATATGGCTTTGTTCATCTAGTTTTGATATTTAAACAAGGAACTAGTCTAGAAGGAGGATTTCTTAAGAATAGTGGTTTTATGCTGTGAAGAAAACGCCACAGGAGAAATGGGGGTAACATGGGTATTTAAAACAAACAAAACTCACAAGCCTAATACAAAACTATTGCTATGTAAAGATTATGTGTTAAAGCATTGTTAATAGACCTTGTGCAAACTCAGCCTTGTGAATTCATGTTTTCTAAAATAAAAAAAGAGACGTAGACTTAAAGGGTAAGAATAGCTATAAATGCTGACAATTTTTATCATATTCCTAAAGAATCTCAAGGTGGATGAGAAAGTTTATCTAAGCATGTTTAGACAACATTGTGCTTATGTAAGAGCTAAGCAGGTAATGGATGTTAGTAGTTGTAGAATATTTTTCCCCTGCTGTGTTTTCCTTTTTCTAATAACTTCAGGATGCAGGATTTAAGAACATAGATTCCTGGATAAGCCTGTGTAAAACGATGAAGCTTCCAGCTCCAATAAAAGCATCTGCTGAGAGCTTTAGACAGTACAGAGAAGCAGTATTAAAGAGGACTGGGCAAGTGCAGGAGTTAAAAAGGCCTCTGGTGCAATCTCAGATGGAGCTGCAAAACGTTCCACAGGGAAAAAAAAGGTTTGTAGCCACAGATGTTTAAATATTGTTCTGTTTTTTTGCTTGTGTCGTACTGGGTGGCTTAGTTATTCAGAACAAGTGTTTTGGGTTAGGTAATGGTCACACATCAGATGAAGTTGGGGAGCTGTACCACTCTGAGCATGACTTCACATCCAAAATACACAAAGCAGTTTTTCCCCATCAAATCAGTATTACTTCAGCAGTCAAATAAACTCCTTGGGAATTTCTTTTTTGTTGTTGCTGTTAGTTTGGGCTTTTTTATTTTTGGGGTGTTTGGGGTTTTTTGTTTGTCTGTTTAGGTGTTATGGTGGGGGGGTTTGTCCCCTAGAACACTCAGTTCCTTTGGTCATAACCAGAATTCACATTTGTCCTCAGTATCTTGTTTTTTCTAAATCTGTAGTCAGGAATATTTTCATCTTACTCCCATCCTAATGGGATACAGGATAATCCTAGTCTTCAAGAATGTAACTTTAGTTAACATAACTAAAGGGGTTCCACTGCACACCACTTCATAGGCAGCAGAACTCTGCATTGCTGTAGTATTCTTCCCTAGTTGTTTGCAGCCCTTGTTTTAGGGAGTGCCCACTTGTGTATCCCAGTCTGAGATCTATGGTTATGTTGAGGGGGATAAGTGATAGCCTACTAATTACTGCATAGCAGTAATATCCTGAATTTTGTGTGCCACCTTTTGGAAACTGTAACATTTCCCTCTTCAGTGGTCGGGTTTTTTTCTCGTCTCTTTGACACTGTGAAAGATAAGTCTGAACTGATTCCTAAATTCTCCTGCTCCTGCCCATTGCTGGCTGTACTCGAACAGGTTAATTGTTTGGAGTATATTACTTTAATAATCAGAGAATTTCAATTGTTTGGAGTGAATTATTTTAATTATCAGACCATGTAAGACACTTAAGAGTACACTCCTGGTTCAGAACATGTAGTGTAGGCCAGACACCTTTAGCTGGTTTCTGTGAGGAGGAAACCATGTAGTCTATGCAATAAGATATTACAGGTGTTTGCCTGAAGTTAGTGAAATGTACCTCAAATAACTAGTTGAGGAGGAGGAAGGTAGAAGAAAAACATAGTGGGTAAAGAAAGTAACACAAAATTAAGAATTTCAAAGAAAGTGTATATAAGTTTTGTGTTCTGTGTCTATAAATCCCATGTGCATGGAGATTGGAAATGGGACACAGGAAACCCGAACCTACTACAGCCCAACGCTTATATGCACATACCTCTTGTGAAGGGAAATTACCAAGAAACAACATGTAGAACAGAATCACAATTTGAGTGCTATGCACTGATTCAAATTATTTGCAGAATTATGTCTTTATGTTATGAAGAATAAAAACAACTTTTATCCTATACTGATTTCTTCTCCTCTCTTTAAAGGGGCCATGAAAGCACAGGATTGGATACCATGGCAGCAACAGACTGTGAGCTTGAAAAAGAAATGCATAAGAACAAACAGCTGCCTGAAGCTCAACAACATATTCTTGACCAAGACCGTAACTTGGCTAGAAAAATGGAACAAGAACGCAGGAGGAAAGAAGCAGTAAGTTTCTGGCTTTTGCTACCTGATTTTTTTCCAGCTTTAGTAGGGAATAAACAAATATTAGGTCACATCCATTTTTTGTTGAAAACAACAGAACTACGTGACCTGAAGATTTAATCCAGAAAATGAAATAGGAAATTCAAAGTATGTTTTCAAGTGATATAATATGAAAAGCCATCTGCTTGGTCCTAATACTCCTTAGAAAAATTGTGTGATAAAATAAAATTTTAAAGAGGAGTCCCTGCCTTCTAAATAATTTCAAACCTTGAGTCTTGCAAGCTGTCTATCCTCTTTAACATTTTCTATGTCAATGTAAGTGCTGTCATACTGTTCTGGTCTGAAATATCAAACCTGAGCCTTTTTAAAACAAACTGGATTTACTGGTGTAGGTAATGAATGGCACCTTTTTTATATTAAACATTTTTTAAAAATTCATAGTGTTGTACAATGGAATGTAAATACTGCAGTGGGAGATGGTGCTAAATTCAGGTATGTTCTACTGGAGCTTTCATCCTGTGTAATCTCCTTTCAGAGAGGGCTTCAACAACATGCACACTCAAACTCATAATAACAGAGAAGGCACACATTTTCTGAGAAGATGCCTTATAGTTTTTTCTTAAATCAGTATTAAATATTTGACTTACATAGTATTCATTAGCATCTGACTGCCCTGAAAAGACACTAATTTGTTTTCTTGCAGATGGCTTGGCTAATTGATGTGAATCTGCAGAGAGATATTATGGCATCTTTTGAAGAATATCTTGAGTGAAAGCTGTAGTTAATATAAAACTTAACTTCACACTACTACAAACAGCATAGGTTTGTACTAGTTAGGATGACATAAGTTAAGATCACTTTAAAGAGTATGTAAGCTTCTCTAAAATACTTTGTATTAAAGATTTGTTCATTAATATCTGAAGCGTCACAAGATGTTTTTTCACTGCTTATTTATACCATGGGATCCAGTCTGCTACATGCTGGAATGTAGCTGTTCTTTTGCTTAGTTTCATATGTTATGTATATATGCTATTAGAATAATCACTGTACTTTGCACTGTACACTTGCACAGAATCTGGGCTGTGACAAAAAGACCTCTATAATAGCAATACTATAAAGTATGTGTAACAGTATTAGAATAATAAAAAAGTTCTCACAAACACTGTAATTTCAGCAGTAAATACTGTGTACTTGCATGTCTTTTAAAGCCCAGATGTGGTTAATTATTTTATGTTAACATAACATTTGGCTAAGGGTGTATGCACGTTTACCACATGGTTCTTCACAGGAAGAAATTATCTAAAACGACTGGCTCCAGCTTTGAAAGATTTTCTGATTAATGAAGGATCTTATTAATGTTGGGCTACTTTTCCGGAGTAGAAACCAGAATGTAAAAACTCTACATTCTTGTTGATTATATATAGCTATGTCAAATTAAGTGTAGGACTAATAAAACATTGTTTTATAGATTTAATACCAAAACACAGTGTGTGTTACAGAAATGTTGGGTGGAAGGCGCTCCCTTGAGGTAATCTGGTTCAGTGATCTCCAAACCTTTTTCACCATATACCCCATCATTTAAAAATTTTATGCGTGGCCCCTAAGATGTGTTTATTTATTAATTTATAAATTGCATACATGTTGTACTGTACTAGTATTTTTTTACATTATAATTTTTCAATTTATCTTTTTATTTTTAATACTCTTTATTTCATTTTGCTTAGATGCTATTTTGTAATTTTAAAAAACTGTACTATATATTTTTTCCACACTTCACTTTGGAGACTGCTGATCTCACTGAACCTCCCCCTCAAAACTCCCTGTCCCTCTGGAGAACTCTGATCTGTCAAGTTCCTGGAAGTTGAAAGTGAAGGTAATGCTACTGCTTGTGGTGGGGTTCTGCCACAGACAACCCAACTCAGTAAACTAAGTGGAAAAAACTTTCTACAAATAACTGAATTTTCAGAGAAAGACAATAAATTGTTTCTAAATTCATAGATGCCAGCTAAAGCATGCCTAATAGCCTGGCCCTTCAGGTAGCAGGCTGATAAGGTAGTGCTAGCTCCAATATATCTATTCTATGATAAAGTACTATTCTGGATCTTCAACTTCTGCCACTGCTGGAATAGTATTATTTCATTCAACAGCAGAAGGAATGTATTGACTATATATATGTGTATTGGGGCATCACCCCCTGAAGTATCTAGGGACATCCTCTTACATGAGCCTGGCCTGGAGGTATGTTCAAGTATACACTGCTTGGGAGATTTGAGGACTTGGCTAGGACAAGGGTTTGGGATGAAAGATGGGTTGTAATATAAACTGGTGCTGTTAGGATGTCTTGTTTCATATCCACATCAAAAGTGACTTGCCTGTCAAAAGATCTGCCTTCGTTTGCAGTTTATTTGTTACTGATAGCTGTTTGTCCTGCAATAAAATACTGCAGTTCATATTTAGGGCACTTTACCTTGCTGTCACTGATATACTTTCTGACTGGGTTAATGCAAGCTCAAGATCTCTTGCTTTGGAAATAAGAGGTGACAGAGGGAATAGCAATAATTCCTTTTCTGTATTTCATGCATTCTATATAACTACATGGGCATTGATAATGGTGTGAGCTGGTACTTTTGTTCCTTCAAAAACTAATTCCAGCTTCCATGACTCTATATTGTCATGATGGCTTAAAGTCACATTGTCAGTGTTGCTAATGCTAATCTGATAAACCCTTTATTTGCAATCTACAAGTTACTTGGAGAGGATAATCAGTTCCTATCTCCAGACAGAAAGCTGACTTTCGAGGAAAGGGAGATGGCCTCCAAATGTGAGTAGCAAGCCCATAATGCATGTTGCCCAAAGCCATGACCACACTCAAGGAAGCAGAAATACCGCTTGTGTAGATTCCCCCTACAAAGAAGCTGCTGAAATAAACTGTTACCTCACAGTTAAAGTGCGTACTAAGTTCTGTTACACCATTCCTTCATAGTTTGTGAAAACAGCTGCATTAATATGTCACTTGATACAAATAGATATATTTGTATCTATGCTAGTAGATTGTATCTACATGTATGTGAAGGGTAAGATGATTCTTAGCTTTAAGAAGATCTTCTCACTAATAAATGGAATATGTTAAATTTCTTAGTATCAACTATGAGTTGGTCAGGCTGGAGGCAGAGGCAGAATCAGTGATGTGCAAAGTTGTCCTCTTTTGTCTCTCAGAGAAACAGGATTAGTTGAGCTGACAAAAGATAAGCAGGCAGATGGCACTTTATGGAGGGCAAAGCACACTGTCAAAGCATGTAAGACCATCTGCCTTGGGGTTGATTTGGCTTGGCATCCATTAGAAAAATAATTTAGGGCAGAAGATGAGAAAATCAAAATATAAGGAAGACAGAAAAATAATGGTTGGGGTTCTCAATTTTTCTTATTCATATGAGATATATAGAAGATTCTAGACTTTTTTCTGCAAACTGCTGGAAAAATGCATGGAAGGTATTTGCCTTGTACAAACAGGTTTGCCACACATATGTAGACAGTATGGTCCTAGAGTACAAAGAAAGTGTTCCTCAACAAAAGAGGAATTCTAGGGCTTCCTTGGAAAACAGGACACCTAAGGTAGCACAGGTGGAGGTGCCCAGAAATGCTGAGCTAGAATGCATGGCAATTTCATTGTGCAAACGCAGCTCAGAACTGCAAGGTCCCCAGCACTCCCTTCCTCTCAGCTCTGATAGTGATCCATATCCCATACCTGAAGATGGCATAGCTAAAGTCCATAGGTGAAAGGTTTGTATATAGAAGTTTGACATAAAACTGTCTAGGTAGTTAGTGATGTAGAACATAAAAACAGACCTAGTACTAATCCTGTGAAAAAAAAATGTCTCCATTTCTTTCTTTGTACAAGAAATACTGCATAGCTTGGCCAAATACCTGCACATAATAAGGCATATCATGGTTTCAAGGTTTCACCCTTCTTGTATTGTAGATTACTATTGTCACTTTGTGATTGCTGTGACTAACCAGTCACTGGGCTTTCACTGACCTTTCTTTAGAGGCAAGTGGAAGTTTGTTGTCAACTCCAGGATTCCCAATCTCGGTTTTTTTCTTAGGAGGTGTTTTCTAGTAATTCATTCTGATTACTGGTTTATTAAGAAATTTGATGGCTACTTTGATAGAAACAATAATATTGGTTGTTTTGCTCCTACCAAACTTCCTAATTTATCTAAATGGGTCACTGGTTTACTGAGGTGCACTTCAGGGAAATTTTGCTGCAGCTTAGTCTGATATTGAGAAGTTACAAAGGTGTCTTCCCTATGAGAAAGGTCATTATCACAAAGCCTGATGCATAAGGAATTAGCTATATGCTAATCCTAGAGCTGGCAGCGTGAGTAATCTGAACATGAACGGAAAGCTCAGGCTCAGTAGGCATGATTCATGTAATCCTACTGCAGTCTGCAGAGCTTGGTGTCTTAACTGAATCATCTGCTTCTGATGTTCTTTCTCTTGCCCAAGAGAATGAAGAGCCTTAAACAGCCCTGCACCTTTTTCCCCAGAAGCCTGAAAAAGCTCCTAACCTTAAGTTTGCAAGGGCTTGTGTTCAGACAGTGAGCAGGGATTATGAACAGTGTTATTCAGCATTGTCAGCTGATGTGGGTTGCTGGTATTTCTTGTGTGTTACTGATGTGAGAAAGCTTGGCAGCTTTTTAGAGCAACTTGAATATGTTATCTTTAGTAGAAAATAAGTTCAGATAACGGTTTTGTACCTTGCTTAAACTTTTAAATGCATGAAAATGCAGTAACAGGTCATTCCTTGTAACATTCTCTTCTGCTGCTTTTATTTGATTTTTAAAAAAAAAAGAAAAATTTTGAACTTGTTGAAACCAGCATTAATTCTGTCACTGCCTTCAGTGGGTCTAGGATTCAACATCAGTGCCTACATTTGTAAGTCTGAATTTAGAACAAGTAGGAGAAGGCATTTGGTATGTTACAGACAAAAGTCATCTACAAGCTGTGTTCCATGCATAGTGAAAAATTATATATATACTGCCTGCATACATGCTTATCCCATTTTTTAAAAAATAGCCCACTGAATTACATATCTTAGCGTTAACAGATGGATGGTGTCTTTGTACCAGCTTCTACTTGCACTGCTGGAGAGAGCAAAAACAGTTCTTGGAAGTTCAGCTCTAATCCTACAGATTCACCTGGACCAAGAACAAATTTTGGTTTTCATCAAATTCAAGTAACATTTAGCAACCCCACGCCCAAAAAGGCATGCAGCTGCACATAGGCCTACATATTAGCTGTGACTCTCGTGTGGCCTCCACAAGTCTTGAACCTCATAACCTCAAGAAGCAAGGGGTTTAGTTCTAGGAGTGAAGATGAGCAGGCTGTGCAGTGAGTTGGGTCAGGATTTGACATGCAAGATCAATTCTTGACTACAATTTTCTTGTTGTCAGCAAATACAATGTCCACATTTTGTTACCTTCCAAAACTAATAAACTGTAATTTTTCATAACCTGCACTTTTATAACCTGTAAAATCAATTGCTTAGTATAGTTACACTTTTTCTTACAATTTTGGATTATGGGAATTATTCTGGTTCTAAATTACCCTTCACCCTGCATATCAGTAGGTTAATACCAGATAGACTGAAGTCTTTCTTCTTATCCTGGCATCTGTGGCCTTGTATGTGACTGTGAGTCCTTTGCTCGTGCTTGTAGCGATTTACAACTAATGGACAGGAGTAGGATTGTTCCGCATCTAAAATCAGCCTTGGGGGGGTTGAGATATCAGTATAGAATAAGTTACGTTGGAAAAAAGTTATAAATTTTGGTGCTGGAGCTCAAAATTATATCTTTTTAAGAAATATTCATTAATGATAGCATATAATAACTAAAATTGTAATACATTTACAAAATCATCTTTAAGTGGGCAATAGTGAGGCAGCAGTGAAAGAGTGTAGCGTTGAAACACACTCCAGTGGAAGAGCACAGCCCCACACTTACACCTGTACACCTCTGCCAGTAAACAAGGTAGGGGCGGTCAGGGTGACATTGCGAGCGCGTCCCGGGGTC
>WBMV01002441.1:686203-704277 GCA_013396655.1 Campylorhamphus procurvoides
GGAGAGACCTTCCGCTGGGTGGTGCGGGAGAACCCCCCCGCCTGCCTCAACGACCCCTCCCTGGGCACCCACTGCTACGTCCGCATCAAGGTGAGGGTGCGGGCGGGGGGCGCGGGCCCCGCCGTGTGCGCAGGCACCCCGCGCTCTGCATGGCACCCCTGCCTGCCCTGCCTGCCCTGCCTGCTGTGCGTGGCACCCCTGCCTGCCCTGCCTGCTGTGCGTGGCACCCCTGCCTGCCCTCCCTGCGCTGCGTGGCACCCCTGCCTGCCCTGCCCTGTCCCCAGAGCGGTGCCGTGCCCAGCCGCGCTGGCTGCGGGCTCTCGGTGCGGGAGGACGCGGTGCCCGTGCGGGGAGCGGAGCCCTCGGTGGGCGGACGAGGAGTCTGTCCGCCCCAGGGCTCACGCACCCCGCCGCTCCCTGCACCGCCTCGGCGCTCTCTGGGATTTGCGGTTTGCCCAGCTGCGCCCGGGACATCCTTTGATGCTTCAGGGTCGCAGGGAAAAACACAGAGTAAGAAACTAAGCACTGCCCCTCAGGTTGTACAGTTAAAGCCACCAGTCAATTTCGGTACTTGTATCAGTCTCTACCTGTGATTTGCTCCTTTACCAAATGCTCTAAATGAAACTGTATTATCTGGATTTCCTTTGCAGTTATAGGTGAGCAAAGAATGGACAGCAGATTCTGTCCACTGCTATTTTTAATACCACAATCTCAGGGTTCTGTGCAGATGGTTTCATGCCAGGCAGTACTAATAAAAATTACTGAGCCTCAGTTCCTCATTATTTGCTTGTCTGCTTTTGCTAGCAGTGGGGGCTTTTTTACTCATATAACATGTTCTTTTTTTCCTGTAGCATGAAACAGTAAATGAAGGAGCTGCTGGGGAAGTGAGAGGGGTGTGACAGTTATAGAAGAGCATCTGGGGGCAAATCAAATTGCTGTCAATATGACAGTCGATCACTCATTTCAGGAAATAAGAAACTCTTGCTCTTTGATAACAGCAGGCTAATGGATTACTTTTGAAACACATATGTCCTACAGATCTGTTCAGATTTCAACAAAAAAAAAAAACAGTTTCAGAAAAGATGGCAACATCCTATGTCTGTTTTGGGGAACGGAAAAAAGCAGACAGAAAGCAGCAACTGGGAAGGTCGAGGATGGGTTTGGTTTGGGGCATGTGACATTTAAACTGCTGCTGTACAAGTGGTAATTGAATTTGTATCAGTAAAGGGGATGTCCTTAAAAGCAATAAATAGATTAAAATAACAACACTGAGGGTAAATCCCTAGAGGCCACTAACTGAAAGAAGCAGCATGGAGGAGGGCTTGCCCACTGCTCATTAAACTGAGAAGAGAAACCGTGGAAGGAAACTGAGAAACTTCTACTTTTTAAAATATAAAAGGAACAAAGGCAGAGTAATCTAGAGAATGGTACAGATGATGTAATGGCCCCAAAATTTACTTGGAATTTGCTTTTACCTCTAAGGACTTCAAGATCACTGGCATCCCGGAAATGAAATATCAATGTAATTTAGGGCAAAACTGAGCAAAAGTCCCTGTTATATCCATAGCAAAGATAAAAAAATCCAAATAGTTTCCCCTTCAGAGCCCTTTTAAAAATCAAGATGTAAGTTAATTGTCTTGCAGCTGATTAGTAACTTATCAGTGCCAAGATAGGGCATTTGAAGTACCTTTGGCAAGAAAACCTTTTTGCATACACTTGTGATCCTCGCCCTGACATTAGCTCTTGATGTGCAGCAAAGGCATGGGGTTTTTCTTTCCTTTTTGAAATACCAGAGATAGTGTGGGCTGTGACATTTGTTCAGGAGCTGTATAACCTTTCTTCCTGTAGTTTCCTTCACATGACTTCTAAATAGCATTTTGTGAGCTAACTCCCAACTGCTGTATCTACTTCTGTGTCAGAATTCAGTAAAAGCCTCTGGGTCATAATCTCAGTTTATTTAAATTCTACTGAATTTGACCTTGAGTCTGTAAGCTTGTGTACATCCATTCACTTCAATAGCATTTCAGTGTTTAGCCTCTGCAATAAGTAACTTGCCTGCTTGTAATTCTCATAAGATCCATTTTCTTAAAAGGTACATCAGAAACAGTGACAGATAGGGCAGAAAAAGGGCTTAATTTTCTGAAGTGAGCGTGAAATCCTGAACAGTGAAAACTAGCAAAACCTACTTGCTTTCTAGTCACTTAATTTTGATTGCTTTTTTCTCTTAAGAATCTATGGGATCCTTTATTGTGCCAGAATGCAATGTAGTGGGTTTAAATAGTTGTATAACCTTACAAGCTAAGTGAAAGATTAAAAGTGCTTTTAAAGTATCCTGTGTCTCAAAGTCTTTCTGTAAAGCACATGACTGGTGCCCATGTGAAAGCAAGGTGCTTGCTCTGACAATAATCTGCATTTCCCAGTTGCTGTGCCAGGGCTGTGTCAGGAGTGTTGCTGTGCTCATGGCTGGACCAGCACACCCCCACACAGCCTAGCAGGTACTGGAGATGGCCCTCCCAGGGGGAAGCTGTGGTGGCCAGGGCGTGGGATACTCAGCATTGCCAGGGTGTAGCACATACCAGGTTCTCAGAAGCACAGAAGGCTTCAGCTTCAAAACTGGTAATTTAGTATTTTTTTCAGGTGCAATGTATTGTTTCTTAGAATATTGTCTAAAACCATCATCATTCCCAAATCTGAAAATAGCAGTTTTATGCAGCAATAAAAACACCATTCTTTTTCTCTCATTTTAGGATTCAGGGTTACGATTCCACTATGTGGCTGCTGGAGAAAGGGGTAAACCACTCATGCTGCTGCTTCATGGATTTCCAGAATTCTGGTAAAACTCCCCACATGCTTTTCTTCTATAAAAGAGGCTGCACAAGATACCTGAGAGTGAACATCTTAACCTAAATATCCCCAGTGTGATCCATTATATGTGTTTATGAGTATTAACTAATGGCATGAAGTTTTAGAAGGCAACAAACCACTGAAACATTTTTTTAACTGTAGCACCCACAAAAAAATCCTGCAGACTAACACAATCTTTTTTGCATTGTCAATTCATTTCCCCCCAGGTATGTACCCTTTTCTTTAAACTTTGGGGAGGAACTGCTCATTTTTAATAAATTTCATATTTGGATAGCACTTGTACTATATGGATAAAGTTATGAATTATTGTAGAGCATGTTAAAATAAGGATAAGCAATATGTATTGCTCCATTTATTGAAAATACTATACATTAATTTTTAACTGGGGGAGGAGAACTATGAGTTCTATAGGCTATTATGCAGCCTAATTTCAGAATGCTACTCAGGGAAAAAGGTTCTATTATTAGTTCGTCACAAGATGAATGATGAATCAAACACAATTCTAAATGTTTGTTTATAACTGTGAAAAGCAGTCATGTGTCTAATGATTTAACCAAAGGCTGTCATTGTCAGATTTAACTAGTGAAGCGTGGCTTACAGAACTTGCACCAAAAAAACAATAAGGGAGTAAGGGAAGTATTAACCCCAGTAATTCAGCAAGTTAAATGATCCTTTTCCTTTCTAAACTCAGATATGGAGCTAGGGTCCACTGCTGGAACTGTGATCTTTCAATCTGGACTCAGGTCATAACATGATAAACTGATTCAGGTAAAACAAATGTCAATTCTCCTCCCTTAGCAGCAATTTCCCATAGATACTAATGGCCTTTAGGATCATGGTAGAAAGTCACATTATGTTAGGCTGAAGTTTCAAGGAAGCAGATTGATCTAATAGTAAATTGCAATCTACAATTATTAAAATGGTAAACTTTGATTAAAGGGACAGTTAGCTGGAGCAGTACATGTTCTATGCAAACATTATGCATACCTTGCATAAAGCATATTCTAACACGGGAAAAGAGACTGCAGCTGATTTCCCCCACAGGGGGATTAATAATGGAAAAATTATCATTTTATATACATATTCTACTAACATCAGGTACAGTATTTTTAAAGAGCAGAAAGCCATTCTTAGAGTTTAGAATGGTGAGTCATGCTGTAAGTGGTGGTTAATATATTGTATTATCTGACCATTCAAAAAGGATGAATAAAAACCTGTGATATATGTCTCTGGGACCACTAGTAGCACAGTTTATATCACTGTTTTTAAAAAGAAGACTACATGCTAACAGTCTGTAAAACAGTCATGCTACCAGTACTCATGTTGAGTTGTTCATTCAAACAGTGAAGAATTTTTTATGCAGGAATAGTGATTGTTCTGGAAGCACAAGATAAGATAACCACAGTTTAAGAGAGATTTAAAGCAGCATCAACTTTGTATCATTTGTCTAGGAAAATAAAAAGGATATGATCCACAGTTGCAGTTCTTAATTGTAACAAATCCTCTGCTTTCAAATGTCTCTAGGTTATAAATATAACCAAACAATACTGACCGTAGTGAGTGATAGAAGATGTCTGAACATGAGAGATCACTTAAGAATATAATGCATCAGAGCCACTAGGTGCTTTAGATGCATAAGAACTTGGAAATCAATACCAGTCTTGTGGAAAGACAATAATAAAATATTTGAAATTGGGCAAAATGTGTTGAGATAGCTGGGTACCTACAAGACTTCTGTATGACCTGCTAAATTTTGTACAACTTGCCTTTCAGAAAGAATGTGATCGAAAAGTCTTCAAATAGTTTCCATGATTCAACCTGATGAACATGAAAGCATTCACAGCATTTCCAAATTCTGCTTGCAAAGTAATTGTCCAATAGTTAATATGTAGTAAAAGGATTTCTTTGAATATAAAACATACCCATTTTGTAGGTCAGACATTTGGTGATTGATGGACTATTGTGAAAACAGATGATGAGGACAGTTCATAGACATCTTCTGAAAACAAAAATAGTTAATTTATTTATTTATGGGCCTGGTTCTTTCTTCTTACTGAAGTATATAGAATAGCTGCAACAGTTACCATGGCAAATTCAGCTACCAAGTCATTATATAATGCCTTTAAAAATTTATGCCTGGAGATCTCAGCTAAACCTTGTCTTTGCATTATATGGCACTGAAATGAAAATTTCCTGACTGTTTTGTTTATTTAAATACAGATTTATATCGAGTGTTCCTGTAATATTACTTAAGTTGAAAGTCCCTAATAGACTGTCTGATGCAGACACTGTTTGGATTAAGGCAGAATTCTGTGCATCACTGTTACACCCACTGATGATCTTTTATCTGAGACTGTTGAAACAAGCAGAAGTAAAAGCTAGATCCTACCACAGAGGGATACAGCCACTATCATATATGCCAAGAAGGATTCATGTATCTTTCTATTACAGTGTAATATAAGGCCATGTGTGTCTTGGTACTAGCTATTCTGAAATTTATTTGGTTTCAGTAACAGCTGAAGGGCAGATAGTTCTTGCAGGATGAGACCCACCATTTACTTGTTATTTTTGCTTCATAATGCACAGCTAGTCACTGCATACTGTTACAGAATGAGGAATAGCCCAGGCCTTTGCTCAAATTCTTAATTTTGTATGTCTTCTGATGTGTGTAATGTTATCACTCTTTTCCATAGAAATACACGGAATGAAAACCTTTTTGTAGCACCAACACACTGAGCCGCTTTGTTCTGGAACAGTTCTGGTAGTACAGAGACACAGAGGAAAGTGTACATAATATAAATCCTATAAACTTTACCCACTTCATTTGTTATTAATTGAATTTATTTCTTTGATTTATTTAGTGTATGAATATCTGACATTGTTTTTCTGAATTTTAAAAAAAATCAACCATGCCTTGAGGCATGTTTCCCTGCTCCATTGAAATGTGTGAGTAAGCCAGGGAGATGAGAAAGCTTTTCAGACCTTACAGTTTGATGATACTGTGGCTCCAAGGATAAAACAGCATAGTCCTCTCTGTGCTTTGGTTTATGCCTGCTTCCTCTGCAGCAAAGGGACTGTACCAGACTCCAGGAATTGTTGAAACACCCCAGCTCTGGCCATGCCCCCTTTCTGGCAGCTGCACTTCCTTACTGGGGAATTCGAGAAGGGAAGAGAAAACTACTGCAGCCACAAAGGACTGCCAGTATAGCACAGAAAGGAAAAGAAATCTCACTGCAAACAAAGCTAATACACTCTCAGTTACTTGAGTGCAAAAGCACTGAGTGCACTTTCGTATCATACTGCTTGACCTTATAACTCCAACTTTTTTTCCTCTTTGTTAGGTATTCTTGGCGCCATCAACTGCGGGAATTTAAAAGTGAATATCGAGTGGTGGCCCTGGATTTGAGAGGTTATGGAGAAACAGATGCTCCTTCTCACAAAGAAAATTACAAGCTAGATTGCCTGATAGCAGACATAAAGGATATTTTGGAATCTCTAGGTGCGTTAGTAGAAGACAACCTACTTGACTCATAGATGAGTTGATTTTCTAGGAAAAAACCCCATAAAGATCTAGCTTAGGTTTTTTTCAACTGCAGTCTTTTTAATAGATATGCATCCCAGATATATATAGATATAAACCTAAGGATTCTCATATTTTATGGACTATTATAAATGAAATAGGATTGTTTTGCAATTTTGATGTGTATGTCAGTATAGAAATATGTATTTTTCCATCATGAGTTTAAAAAAAAAAGTCTTTCCTATGTGCTGTGAAATCCAGCAGTACAAACCTCTGGTCTTTTTCCCTAAGATTATCTTTCCTCCTAACCACTTCCACTTAGTGGATAATGTTCTGAATTAGCACTTGCAGATCAAAAATTTAAATCAGGTGACATTTTTCTTGCACAAACAAGTCAATAAATATTGTGGGCTTTACAGAAATTGTAAGAGTACATCTGCTGTATTAAAAAAAAACACCAAAAAACCCTCTCAAAATACTCCTCCTGCACAGTAGTCAGTTCTCAAGAGCTGAATCACTCTGTCTTACACAACAGTGAGAAGAACAGAAGGGAGAATAAGGGACACTTTGCTCCCTGTGGCAAATACACAGTGTGATGATGTAGAGCTGAGGTGAGCCTGCAAAATTTGCCCCTCCAGTTCTGACTGAAGTGTCGCTGTTTGGGTAATAAATTATAACACCTGGTGAAGGGTATTTCATACCAACAGCAACACAAGAGATTAGATTATCATTCTCTGAGTAATTTTAATTCCTTGGATACTCTACTGATAATGAAACAACTTACTTCATTTCATATGAAGAAAGAGTAAATCAGTGATTCCAGTTCTGAGGTTTGAATTTAGAATTTGTTTTGCTTGTGATGTTTGAGCTTTGTCAAAAGATTGGGCAGGCAGTCCCCACACTGAGTTTACATTTTCCAGCCCTTGCTCATTGTGTTAATCTCCATGGTAATGCCATGGTTATGCTTGAGAAGTGCTCTCAGTATAATTCAATTTCCTAGGGATTTAAATTTTTTTTGAGTATTTCAGAGATGACTTATCTTTGTTTGTTCTAACCCAGGTTAAATTCTTTTAGAGAACTTAATTATATCAAAAGCACTCCAGAAGATTTCTATTCGAGAGGGTCTATAAGTTTCTTTGACAACTGTGTCCAAATTTATGTCAGAATTCTAAAAATCTTGGCTTTTATATGTTTCATTTGTAGTGTATGTGCTCAGTGTTCCAATCCTCAGTGAGGAGGTTGATGGTATCTGACAGTATAGTATGTACTCCAGCAGTGGTTAAAGAAGGAATAGTTCGATTTTCAAAAATTTGGTCATTATCCCCCTTTTATTGCTGTCAAAATACCATTTTTACTGATTGAAGAGTAAGTATATGAATGTCAACAACTTCTAAAATTGCCAACAAACAGCTTATGGAGGAAAGCTATGGGCCTAAGTATATAAATGGGTGTGTATATGTGTGCTGTATATATGGCTATTAAGTAAAATGCCCACTTTTTGCATAATAATGGTGTTGAGTGCTTAAACAACCTCTCATATTCAGAGAAATTCATTAGGATTACTCCTGTTGAGGACAAGCTCGGGGGATTGCTCCATCTTTTTGTCTGCGGTTTCAAACTCCAAACTTTCTAAACATGACAAATGTACATGCATCATAATGACTGCAAGTTGAACTGTCTGTCCAACCATGCACTGGCCAATATGTGAACAGGGTGGCAGTCTGGATGCTGAGTGACTTTAGGTTGACATGGAGGTAGTTAAAGTTTCATGAAGTCCAATTAAATAATTTTTAGTGTTTCTAAATTTTTAAAGAGTGCACAATTTTTTTCTGCTCATTAAGGAAAGCAGTGCAGTATTGAAGTTGCATTAATAACTGTACTGAACTCCCTATTTTGCCCAGTAATGCAGTCATTATTGTCTGTGATAATTTCTGTGGATAGTAATTCCATTGAAATAAAAGCATGTATCTGTGCTTATGTGGTAGGATACAGCAAGTGTGTGTTGATTGGCCATGACTGGGGAGGAATGATCGCTTGGTTAGTGGCTATATGCTACCCTGAAATGGTGACTAAGCTGATTGTGGTTAATTTCCCTCATCCTTCTGTATTTACAGGTGAGCTCTATAGTATTCTTTGTTAGTCCAAAGTACCTGCACTTTCATTATGATTACGTTTGCTTTGAGAACCTGCTTTTTAAATGTTCAGTAGATAAGATACCACTACTCCATGCCTCTCACAATCTGGACTGTATTTTATGAAGCACTAAGGTATCAACTATTTGACTTTTGGAAATAAATTTATTGCAGGAAGTGAGAGCGCTTGCAACAAAAGTTACGGATTTTATTTTAAACTTTGAAGGTCCACAAACATAATTTTCATGCACGTCAATTTGTTTTATTTCACTTTGGCAGGATAAAATTCCCTAAAGAGGGGTGTGTATGGTATTCCACTTTGGTTAAGGCCTCACTGCATTATTAAATCTGCATAAACCAGACTTTGTAGAAATGTGAATCAGACATTAGAATTAAATCCTGATTTGGGTGACAAGTGATAATTTATGATCTGGTACCATATTCATTGGAAGAAGACAGCCTTTCCAGGCTACTTACTAGATGCTACTAGTACTAGTACTAGTGCTCTACGAGATGTACCAAGCTGAAACAACGACTGAGGAGCGCTAGCAGAATTTGTTGTGTGATAGACTTCGAGCTTGTCTACTACCCAGAATTACAAAACATTTCATAGGGATTATATCAACATTCCAGAATGAAAATTAAAGTAGTATCTCACTAATTTTAATTTTTTTCAATTGCTGGCCTTACCCATTTCCATTTAAAAAGTCACCTCATTTCCCCAGAAATAGCTAAGAATATTCAGTGCAGTTTTAATTTTCATTTCAGTTGAATGTAAATCTGATATTCCACCACTGTGGAACCAATCATAAATGTTGTTCTCGTACTGTTCTTTGGCACCTTTCTAAGACACTAGAGGACATTTTGCCAGGTAGTTAAGCCACACTTACCCTAGGAGAGGTCTGTTCACCAGATGAGCAAGCAGGAGCTTTTTGCACTATTTTCCCCGAGAGCAGGAGCCAGGCTGTGGAGAAGACAATTACATATTACTATAGTATTTGTTTGCATATTTGTTCAAGTACAAAATCTCTTCTGTAGCTTGATAAATTCCCCTACATCAAATTTGTTCTACTGTGGATTAAATGAAAATACAGAGTTTATAAATAGTGCAGAAAAGTAAAGCAAGCAATAATGGTCTATCAAGAAACAATATAATGGGTAATGCAATTTAAGAATGTGTAAGATATGAAAGTTTAGAAGATAGCTGACACTTCAGTTTATATTGGTTTAAACCCCATTTTCATTCACTATCAGAATTAATATTTCAGATATCTCTCCTGTATTGGGAATGCAGTTTTACCTTTCTGAATTTGCTCCTGTAAAGGACAAGTTCTAGAATTCCAATACCTGCAAACATTGTGTGCTTGCTTTGAGGAATATGAATGTCAGTGTTGGTTCCTGCAACTCACTGATGACACAAATTTACAATTTTAAAAAAAAGATTTTATGCAAACTTGTCTGTATCATTTTGTTATATAGGCTCCAATGTCTTTAAAAATTACTTTAAAAAATCTTTTAAAAGTGACTCTGTGTAAGCTTGATTACATTTCTTGAAACTGCCAAGAAGACAACTGTTAGAAAAATTCTGTACTTCTGTGAGCAAGAGTGATGCAGTCTCTAGAATGTCAGTGGATCATCATCTACAGATTTCAGTGCATCACTGATGAGAGAAATACCTAAAGACTTTTATTTATGCTGTTTATTCCACATCTGGCAAAAAATGCTTCAGACTAGCTACACAAATTGATCTCTAAGTGAAAACCTATCATGCAATTAAACTCTCCAGTGTTGCTGTCCTCACCTAATCCTTGGCAAACCTTTGTTTTGCTGGCTGTTTCTATTAACATTTCTAAAAGAACTATGTTTTAATGGCCACACCATATATTTACTCCTGAAACAATAATCATCTTTTGTCACATAGCATGCTTTAATGTAATATTTTTAAAACATTCCTTTAAGTTTAAAAAATAGTAATATTAACAGTAATTTTGTTTGAATCATCAGTTTTCATTTTTAATTCATGGGCATTTTTGTTTCAGAATACATTCTACGACATCCATCACAATTGATTAAATCTGGTTACTACTTCTTTTTCCAAATGCCATGGTTTCCTGAATTCATGTTTACTCTAAATGATTTCAAGGTGAGCAAAATGAATGCTCTTGTTTATATATTGAACAGTGAGTAATGGAACAATTGCCACATGCACTGATCCCTTCTGATGTAGTTATAATTACTGGAAAAAGTATGCAGCTTTCTGATTTTTCTTTTTAAGCTTTATATAAAGTAGGATATCACTATATAGAATGTCTGAGGTTAACTCTTTTGCATTTCTGGAAGGTGTTCAGGTACACACTTTTAACCTCCAGCACGTTACTCCACCTAGAGAGTCAGCTGGTTCAACTTGTGCCCATTCCAGTGGGACATAGCTGGTGCCTGGGGAACTCCTTCTGGCTTATCTGAAGCTCCCATGAGCAGTGGGACATCCTCTTATCTCTCAGAGCCTGCTGCAGGACAGGCAGCCTGGGAGTCTGGGCAGCACATTCAGCCAGGTGATTAATTCTGCCCGAAGAACCAAGGCCAACACTTTGTATAACCTCAAAAACCAAGTACAAGCTTATAGAAAGGGACAAAGCAGCTGCAGGAATACACCCTCCTACATGCAAACAGCCCAGTGCAGGGCTCCCAGTGCTGCATGCACATGGGGCACAGCCAGCTGGGAAGGTCATGGATCATCCTCCTCCAGCCAGGTCACCTGCTGGGGTTCATCCCAAAAAAAAAAGTATATGCCTGCACTTGCCTTTACCTGTCACAGGTGGGAGGTCAGAATGCAGAACTCAGTAAGTGGGTAATACTAGTATTTGTCTGTATTTGATTATTCTGAAGTAATTACACTAGAAATAAGTTTACCATGTGCTTTGCACATAGCTCTCTAAAAAACCATTTGAACCCTTCATTCTATTTTCTCTCCCCAGTGCAATTGTGGAGGGGAGTGATAGAGGTGGCTTTGGTGGGTCCCTGGCATCCAGCAAGGATCAACCCAGTGCAACTCTAAAACATAAATAGATTTATAAACATGTATAAATAGACTTTAGAAAGAAGTGTCCTGTTGAAGGAGAGAAATCATATTTTCTAGCTATCTTATGTAATAGCTTTTTATTCTTCCTTCTGTAGGTTCTGAAAAGTTTATTTACCAGCCAAGCCACTGGAATTGGAAGGAAAGGCTGCAGATTAACAGCAGAGGATATTGAAGCTTATCTGTATGTCTTTTCACAACCTGGAGCATTAACAGGACCCATTAACCATTACAGAACTATTTTCAGGTCAGTATAACGTTCCCAAACAAAGGAAAATATTCTTGAGAGTCCCCTGGAGCTCAAAAGTGTTACTGCGGCTTCTGCTGCTGAAGCAGAGGGGGAGAACCTCAGCTCTGTTTGTGAAGCCTCACCAGGTGCCAGGGGCAGGTGGGGTAAGGTAGGTGAGGCCAGGTGTGTTCTAAGAGGTGTCCACACAACACAGCAAACAACCAGAGTGCAGATAAGGAAAATCTTTGTTTCAAAATCTAATAAAGCAAAGACCCTCCCTCATTCACAGCACCCAGAGCAATCCCACAAACCCATCTGTAAATACTACTTACAAAATTAATATCAATTAATTTTTTTCCATTACAATTCATATTAAGTACTTATAGCATATATCAAGAGCTTATTATTAGATTCTATGTTATCCAAGTATGTTACCCTCACTCGTAACTTTACAAAACCATGTCTGACACAATTTTATTGTGTGCAGGCTATTTGTTTTTTTAAAAAGGTGGCATAGGGTTTTTTATAACTGAGCCTGAAACTTACCCTATCTTGGTTTGGGGCTTTTTGGAGTTTTTTTGTTCCTATGTTGGTCTTATCAGACTCACTTCATAGAGTAAAACAGAGATAGCATCATAATAGGAAACATTTTTCCAAGATTAATACTTATTTTCTCAAAGAGTGTTCAAATGGTTTTAACTTTCCTGGAAGGAGTTGGCTTGGCCTTAAAGTCTGACATCCCCTTTTTATCTACTAAAAACAGGGCCAGAAGGTCTTTAACTCTGCATTTACTGTACTTATAGCACTAACTTGAAGGACTGTATCAAGAAGGGTATCATTGAACTTGTTTTTTCCTTTACTGTCTCCAGTCCAGCTTCTCCAGCACAGGGCTCACTTCCCAATATTCTTTAAAATGGTAATTCCCTTCTTTCCTTCAACTCAGGTGGTAGATATTTGAAGTAGATTAACTTTTCATTTTCCCTGGTCCAAATTTAGTACCACCTTTATTGCTCTTTCTGTGCCATCCATGCTGTCAGGAGAGCAATCAGCAAGGAAATACTGTAAGGAAAACAGGAATCTGAGCTAAGTGCCATCTTGTACAGGCTAAGAGGCAAAACTGGAATGAAGAAGTAGAAAGATAACATCAAACATGGGTGACAGTGGGCAGCAAATGAGATAGCTGTACTGGAAACAGTACACTTATTTAAAGCTACACAGAGTGGTCGATGCCATCAGCTGGGATGTCCGAGGGCGCTGGAGCTGCGTGGCTGCACAGCCGCTCCTGGCCCTGCAGCTGCTCTGCAGGAGCCCCGGGGAAGGGCTAATGAGGAGCCCCGTTCGTTACGTTGGCCACAGCACCTCGCATCAGTGAGCGGGCACATTAACCAGATGCTGCTCTGACAGCAACAGTGACGTGCCTGGGATAGCTGAATGGCTGTGGGAGTCAGATGAAACAAATGTTCCACACATTTAAACTATTGTTCCAGGCCTTCTCAGGCTCAAAAAAAGCCTAGTCTCAGTTATTAATCAGAAGGTATCTTCACAGCTGTTAATTTCTCTGTGTGTTTTGTGTGCATGTTTGTGCATTGTTTGCTTTATTTTTCTAATGAAAGTATACCATAATGAATTCAGAGAATTTTATTTTGGGTTCTGTCAGCCACAAAGAAGGCGGCTTTGGACTGGAAAGAAAAGATTAGTCTTCAGCTCATTCAGTTCTTGCCACCAGTTCTGATGGTCACCCTTTACAGGATGTGAATTGTTAAATATGAAAATTGGATTGAAATTTTCCCTGAGTCATTAAAGCAGCAGTTAGATGCTAATGACTTGTACTCACCGTAACTCCCAGTGGGTTGGTACTGATGATCTACATGTTAAAGGTTTCCAACTCATTACTATCCACTTGGAGTTTCATTCTTCAGAGCTTAATTTTTTTTGAAAGTTACTTCCAAATAGATGATTGAAATAACTTATTTCCATCCATCACCAACACATTTTTATAAATAGCACAGCAGCCATTCCCTTCACTATAGTTTTCATACAAAGTCTTTGAGAACAAAAATCAAAAAGCTTTTCTGTAATACATGGTTAAGAGAGATAGGTATGCAACTGGAATTTGAATTTCTTCTGATATGCCATATTTTTAGAAAATGGGCTTAGTTCTCTTGTAGCAGTTAAGAAGTACTTCACTATTTGTTTACAGAAAGGTTGTATAACAATGCTGTATGAAGGTTTGAGTCTGTTTTTCAAAGACTTTAATACTTCATGAGTGGAATTTCCCTTTCTAAATGTGAAATCTGTGTGTTAGTAGTTCCTAAAGGCAATTTCTAGAAACTTCAGGCATGATATAATTTTCCATATTCCTGAAAAGACATACAGTGTAGCTCATGGGCAGTGAAAAATGACAGGTTGTTTATGTATGCAGCATGTGAAAAAAGCCTGGTAGATTTTACCTAAGTGGGGCTACAAATCTTGCAAGGCACAAAACAGTAAACCTTACAGTAGTGAACAAACCACACATATAAATAATGAAGAGATCCAGGATATGGATTTAAAAGGTAAAAAGACGCACTGAATGAGATCACGAGATTATTGATTTTTAAAACTGGTACTATGAATAAGCTCTGGTTCAGCCGGTGCGATCAGGTTGTTTGCAAAATGAGATTTAAATCTACTGGTACAAAAAGCCATTTTAAGAGTTTCCTAATTCATCAATCAAAATGAAATTATTATTTAAAGTGACCTTCTATTAACATTTCTTGACATAACATGTAAGTAGAGAAGAATGTCCTCAAAGTCTCCATTTCAACTAATGCATGCCATCTTCGTCTCTTCCTCTTTACAGAACATAGCCTCTTAACTAACTCCTAAGTTTAAAACTAGTACTTAAGTATGTCATGAAAGTTTGTTCAGAAAATCTTTTTTATACATTACTGGTTTAAAATATTCCTATTTGTGCATTAATATAATAAAGATTTGTATCTGATCAGATGGAATCTGTTTTGAATTGTCATGGTTAGTCTGTTACTATATGTGGCTAAAATTAAGCAATTCAAAATCAGATAAATTTTTCAGCTTCTCTGAAACAGATGTGCTGAAATAAATTCTGGTGGGTTAATGTTGAAATAGTCTTTAATTTCTAGCTACTTATATCTTTCTTAATATCTATACTATGAGGCAATATTTATAAAATATGCAATTTTAGATAATTGTATTAAAAAAAAATTTACTGAAAGTTTAAGTAGGTCATTGTGGTAGTATCATGTTTATTATAATTTTACTTTCTAGAGCTTTTCTCCAAAGTAGTCTTCAAATGTCTTAGAATGCATTTATCTTTAAACGCTTTCTAGTCTGCCAGAACTCTGGGTTGTGATGTTGCAGTCTTAAAGAGAGCATGACTTCATGAAAAGCAAATTTTTTAGAAACAGTTTTCTTTCACTGCATACAGATGCAGGTAAGTAAGTCCTAGGCCTTCAAAAACATACTGTAGCACTTCGTAAAGGGAACTCTGATGCATTCTGAATGCTGCATGAATTTCATAGAGGAGTGAATGTAACTGAATTCAATTCAACAGTTCAGACATCAATGTTCTATAGAGTATCTTTTTAGCTGTACTACATATTTAATTTTGAATAGGTCTGAAATACTCCAGCTGGTATCTTCCATAATGTCCAGCAATGGCAGCCTGCCATTTGCTGGACAAATATTGTTCAGTGAGGTAGTTTGGCTGGTGTACAGGAAATAATGCAGGTTCAAAGACTTGCCATTCATCAGCCACGGGAAAGCAAGTGACTTACAAAATTCTGGCCACGTTTTTCCTTTTACAGAGGTCATGGGGCTCCTGAGCTGTGCTGAAGCATCAGTCATGTTCCAAAAATGAGAGCTCTGTTGTAGTCAACTGTTGATTACAGACTTGTTACAGTAAAAGTACCTTCTAACAATTTCACCATCCCTAAGAACAATTAAAGAACTTTGAGTCACAGTGTTTTCTTGGTATTGTAGAAGATATCTTGAAACCTAGAAAGTCTGCAATGAGATTCACTGCATTGATTTCAAAAGCTACATTGACTAAAAGATGTCCTGGTGATTTTTTGTTAAAACAAAACCTAATTAAGTGGTTTTTTTTATTTTTAAAGCTGCCTACCTCTGCAGCACCATGAAGTCATCATGCCAACCTTGCTGTTATGGGGAGAAAGAGATGCATTTATGGAAGTTGAGATGGCAGAAATTACAAGGATTTATGTTAAAAATCATTTCAGATTAACTATTTTGTCTGAAGCCAGTCATTGGCTCCAGCAGGATCAACCTGACATAGTCAACAAATTGATATGGACCTTTCTTAAGGAAGAAACAAAAAGAAAAAGAGAATGACTGTTCGTACATGTTTTAAGGGGTCTACATAAAAACTCTTCAGATTTAAAACCTAATTGTTATCAGGGCCATATTTCCAGCCTGCCTTCTATTTTGAGCTCTGTTAGAGAAAAGTGTTTTCATTGTACTGTACATTTGGACACTAATCTTACAGCTAAAAGAAGTGAATATGAGAATATATGATACCAACATTGGTTTTACCTGTATACTTGTATTTTGCACATAAAAACACCTGCCTTAAGATACATATGTATTTGTACAGAAAGAAAATCATGGAAAGTTGCTTGGTTTTGTTTTTTCTCTTGCTTTACTGTTTTAATGTGTGGTGCCTTTTACAAATTTATAATGAAACAATAGAGTGGTGCCATACTGAAGAAAGTCACGAGTTTTCATTCTAGATTTGCCTGAATTTTTTTAATGTATTTTACCATTAAACAGTAACTAACTCTTTTTATCTATATTTTAGCATACTGAACGATTGAACATTTTCTGGGTACGTTTCTAGTCTTTAAGTGAATAATGATACGTATCTTGTTGTATTGTTGAATGCAGCTGCTTTGTGCAATGTGTTTTTCTTTCTTGACTAAAAAAATGGGAAACCTGTACACTCAATGTCTGAACAAAAAAAATGGAAAATCAAGATATAACATGTATCAAATCCACCTCTGTCTAATAAAATGCAACTTACACGACTCCCTTTACTTTATCTGACTTCCTACAGAGAGGTTTCTTGCTGAAACTAAGAACTGGGTTTGAGTACTTGAAGTGTCTGTCCAGGGTGCAGCCTGGACACCCATGTAGTTGTTGTAGTTTCTTGAAAATAATGCTTTATTGTTGGCATTATCCTTCCTGTGTCAGCAACTACTGCTCTAGTCTCCAAGAACTGCTGTCAAGTCTGTGTGTTTAACTAGAGGAAGAGACGCAGTGATTATGGAAACAGACGGTAGAATTAACTTGTGTGTGATGGCAAGAGAGAAGAAAACTGAATGTTACCTACAAAGGGAAAAGAAGCACAAAACAGAGACTGCAGAACAGGTGAGTCACCTGCCTGGTGGGTTTCCAAAACCTCTGTCCTCACCTGCAGAGCAAGTGCTGTGCCCTGGAAACAGGCAAGGATGAGCAAGAACCCATTGGGGGAGGCATGAGAGCCCGGTGAGCCAGAAACAACTGTCCACAGCAGAGCAGAAGAGCCCTGACAGACACTGAGTCGCCCCAGCACATCCCACACTGCCACGTGTGTTGCCTCTTTTGGGCCGCCGTGTCCCACGCGGGTACCTGAGGCAGTCCCTGCTCAGTGTGACCCTGCAAGGAAGGACCAAGCCGTGTGTCTGCCCAGTGTCAGCTAGTGGCTGGTGACCTGCTTCCTCCTGGCCACCTCACCAAATCCCAGAGGAATCTCCTCAGGATCATGACAATGCTATCGATCTTGCCTCTTCCATCCATGGCTGGTACCTGCCTTTCAAGCCTTTTGCCCTGAGTATTTTCAGCACTTATCAACTTAAATAGTTATGTGCTTCTTCTACTTACACTATGAAGTTGGAAAGGCTGTCCCTTGTCTCAGAAGGGCAGTATAAAGAGGTCTATTACCTGTGCAGTGGTTTATTCCTTCGGCAAGGCAGCCGGTGTGGGGAGCACGGATGTTCCAGCGGAGCACCATGTGTGTGGGAGCTGCGGTCCGAGGGCTGCTGCCCCTTCTGTGCGGGAGCTGCAGCGGGACGGACGGCGCCTGTGACCGCGGAACGCCACACCGCACACAGCGGCACTGCGCTCCGGAGGGCCGGGGAAGGAGGGAGGCCGTCGGTGAGGAAAGAAGGAAAAGGCTGTCGTCGGGCCCGGGCGGGGGGCGCGGGGCGCAGGGCGGGCCGGCAGGGGGCGCCCTCCCGG
>WBMV01002441.1:704305-775850 GCA_013396655.1 Campylorhamphus procurvoides
GGACCCGCTCCGACGTGACCCTCCGAGTGGGCGAGGCGGCGCTGCGGGCGCACCGGGCCGTGCTGCTGGCGCGGGCCCCGCGGCTGTTCGCGGCGCTGGGCGCGGGGCGGCCGCCCCTCGACGTGCTGCGGATGGACGGCGTGGTGCCCGCCGAGGTACGGCGCTTCCTGCGGTGAGTGCGCGGCCTGGGCTGGCCCTGGCGCCGCTTCCCTGGTGTCCTGTCTCTTCTGGCTTCCCGCTGCTAGCACCTGTTGTAAAGCTTTTCCCGTCCCAGGCGTTCTCACAGCCCGCCTGCAGTGTTTGTAAGGGACTTTCCTGTAACTTCCTTATTTTCCTCTGCTGTTGTCCCTCTGCTGACAGCGCATGGCTGTACTCTCCACCGTAGCGTGCTTTTTATGGTATATAAAGATGTTTTGTAGCAGAAAAAGAGAAAAAGCAGCAAAAATCCTCAGTATACCCTTTAAGATTGTCTGAGCCTACTAACGCTCTTGTTAGCAAAATGCCCTAATGAAAACAAACAAAAAAAAACCCAAAACACTCTCAGGTCAAACTTAAAAAAGTTATGGCCCCAGAAACCTAGGAGAGCTTCAAGTTGGATGAAAATGCATCAAGGTTAGGAACACAGCACAGCTGTGATCCGAAGTGGGATCCCAGAGGGAGGGAGCCATGTGGGCTGGCTGCTCCCCGGGGGCTGGTGCAGGGGCCAGCTTGTGTTTGCGCTGCCAGCTGTTTTCCCATTGCCACATATGTAACATCTATCGTTCTTGCTCCAAACCTAGGTGAGTTACTTGAGGAGTGTGGGCTGGTGCCGCCACCAGACCTTGCAATCCTCCTTTCTGTAAGTGCCTCTCACCCTTCTTTCAAAGACCTATTTTGCTTTAACAAAGCTGCAGTGGTGCAGCGTTCCCTAAACCAGCCTTGGTGTTAGAGCAGATTGGCACTTTGGGGCACGCACAGGACTAAAGTGGTAGGCACTCTTGGATTTCAGATGACTTCAGGATGTGCCTGGAAAATGTAGCTACCTGCAGGCTCTTGAGATTGTGGTCAAGAGGAAGGCAACGGTGTTGCACTTTCAAAGTTTAGTGCCTCAAATAAAATCGAGTCTGACCCCTCCCTATTAGTTTTGCTTATTCTCTCCTTAAATTTGTAAATAAGGCAGCGGATAGCTAAAAATATGTATTCAAAGTACTAAATTGGTGATAATTATGAAAGAAAACTTCTTGATCCCAGAGTAATATGTGAAACACAGAATCATTGTAGTGGAACAGGTTGATAAACAGGCATTTGTTAGGTTACTGTCACAGCCTGGCAGGAGCATTAGCAAAACAAGTGGTAAGAAACCAAACAGCATGGGTTTTGTCTCGTATTTTTCCTGACTCCATTATTACTTTTATATAATTAATTTCTTTCATATTCATGTAGGTAGTGTTACAGAAGAGTTTCATGGAGAAGCATGATAACGCAAATTTTAAAAAATCAAGTTGATTTGGAAATATTTATTTTGCATAATTATTTTAATTATTTATTTACTGCTATAGCATTTCTTTGTTTTCCTAATGGTAAGCACTTAATATGCCTGGGGTTCACTTATACTCGCTTTCAATTTTGTCTGTGTTTGCTGGAAGGCAAGTAATGATGACTGGAGTCCTGCACATGCTTCAAAAAGGATGGTATTGAAAAACACCTTTAAACTCAGCTCATCTCATTATAAACCTTTTATCTTTTCACAGTGAGTTTAGATTCTTCAAAATAATCTCCCTGTATGTTCTCAGTTATGTATGAAGTGCATTTTACAAGATGATTTCTTTTTCTTAACTTAGTCTTTGGAGCTTTTTGATACTTCACCTTTGGAGTCCTCCAACCTAGCACATTCTGTGAAAATTTGTACCATGGAGTTCACTGAAGTCTGTCAACAGTGAACTCCTTTGGACCAAAGAAAGGAAGCAGCCTTGGTTGAAAAGAACCTAATTCACTGATGCAATGATGATTATGCTGTTGAATCTCAGTGATCTCTTATTGTTAAAATGCAAATTAATTAATCTTCAGAAATGCAAAACAGTGCCTTAAATTACAGCTTGAGGTTTACTGGAAGCCAGCCTAGTTCTTGGAGCGCATGAACCACCACGATGAGTTGTAACAGACCTGTAGCTGCAGCTGAGCTCCTGAGAGAGAGATGTCTTCTACAAAAGTTCTGCTTTCTGGTTTTATATGGAGAAGTGGAATACTAGTATAGTATTGAAGAGTTCATCAAACCTATAACAAAATCTCATTCCTTTTCCTGTTTGTATTTAGCTTTTCTTTTATCTTCCCAAGGAAAAATTATCTTTCCTTGGGGATTTGGGGATTTTCTTTTCCCACGAGCTATATCTGTCATGCATCTCAGTGAGGCAGACTTCCTTTGGGCCTCTGTCTCTCTTTGTCAGGAGAGACATGGGCTACATGTCACTTGTGTGCTGAAGGCTGTGCAGCTCCTCTCGCCAAACTTCTGAGTGTTTTTGAGCAGGAGGGAGGACATGGTGAACTTCATGCCAATCTTTCTGAAGTGTCTCAGCATGAAACAGATGAGCAGCTAAGCAGTGCTCTGCTTCCCTCCATAAACTTGCAGTATCCGAGGACACCAGGAAGTGCAGCATGCAAATTAGACACTATGCACCCTATGTTTTTGCCTGATGAATGTAATATTGACTATGCCCTCCAAAATAGCCTTCTGTCACTTTTCAGGACACCACTAGAAAAGTGTCAGTGATTCCAAGTACGTGGATGGTAGGAGATGACTGCCTAAGCAGGTTTCTTCAGTGCACCTCAGGAAGAAAAGTGTAGCATCCCTGAAGGACGGCAGTATGTCACAGATCATTAGATCGTTATTATCTTACATGATGGAAGGCAAACTGCTTTTGATTTACCCTTGCAGTTGGAAAAAATACAGCTTTAGCAATAAAAAATCTGGTTATTATTGTCTCTTGATATTTGTATTAAAGGCATCTGATTCAAGGTAGGACAGAGAGGGACCTCATGACAGTCAGATCCAGTTAAAAAGTAATAAATACAATCAAATACAAAGCAATATAATTGTCATTGTGACATTTACTGCCACAGGGGTTAATTTGCAACACCAGCAGTTGATTCAGTGTAGACCAGCCAAGGCTTCGACCGTGTTATGCTTGTAGAGTTCTCTATCAGACAGTACAAGGATGCTGCATCTCATTTAAGTGTAGGCAGAAACATTCTGGAAGGTAAATTTCTGGACTGCATGATGGCAATAACTTTTTTCTGTGGAGTGTCTGCACACCCTTTCTTTGTATAAAAAAATCTTAGGCCGTAGTAACTGCTCTGAGTACAAGAGATACCCTAAAGCATGTTCCCATTTCATCTGTCACCTGGCCACACCTCTTGCAATCTCGTTGTTCACGTCTATCAGAATCTTTTCTGTGTGCGGGGAGGGGAGAAAAACCCCAAGCCATAAGGTGAGGTACCTGTTAAAATTACACAACATACTGATATTACAGAAGGTGATGGCTTAGCTCTGTTTTCAGTTCTATACTCTCTCGCACATGAGGTTTTCATGAAACAGGTGTGTCAGATACAACATGTTTGTGAATATTTGTTCTTTAAATACAATTCCCAGTTACAGTTCTGTAACACTGAATTACAAAGTCGTAAAAAAGGGAAATATTTCTTTAAATAAGTTGTGCATGAGTTTATTCTTACTAATTCCTAGATTGTCATAGTCTGCATTGGGTAATGGCTGTTTTGGAGGAAACAAACCTGACTTATGCACATGTACACTGAACTCCTTTCTATTTATGCCTCAACAATCTTACCCTTATATCTAGGCTTATGCATTCCCCTCTGTTGAGTTATGATTGCAGGCCACTATTTCAGAAGAACAGCATGCCTCCACATTCTTGAAATCTTTTGGTTTATAAAGACTATTCTGATATGGTCTGAGTTTGCCACTACAGCACAGGGTTAGTTTTTTGTGTTTATAAATATGAGCTAAGTTAGTCACTGAAAAGAGTAAGACTCTGCTGAGGGAGGGAAGGAGGGAAATAAGTAATGTACAACATGAAGCTTGTAGCTCAGATGTTATGCTATATCCTGTTGGGGGAAAAAAGCCTTCACCAAGATGACTTGTTTATTTTTATGAAAATGAACTTTAAATGCATGCCAAGCAGTAGCAACTTTATCTCCTTTCCATATACATAGAAACAATGGGTTTGTCTTTTTTCTTACTGAGGTTTTCTTTTTGATCCATGTTTATATCTAATCTCAGTCTCTCAGAGGCACTTGAGAAGCTAAACTGTCAAGTCACAGTATATTCGGTATGTGTGTGATACTAACATCTTGCTTCAGAAAACATAGTGTCTTAGTGCAATGGATTTATGCCCCAAGGCAAAAAAACCCCTGATCTCTGAGAAATGGGTAGAAACCTTTCACTGGGACCATGACTGCTTAAGGGTCAGGTTCTTCTGAAATGCTGAACTTTCACAGGAAATTACAAATGTAATCAGCACCTGTCTGAGTCAATGAAGCAGTTGATGTTGCATTTCATTAGAAGTTTACTGAAATACTTCTGTCAAGAAATCAATTAAGTTAAAACAAGGATCTTGGCTGCAAAAATCAAGCAGACAGTTCTTTTTGTAAATCTAAAGGGATTAAGTGATTAAGGTAGGTTGGAGTTCTGCATATGACAGGCCTAACTTGCACTAATGAAGATTCACTGCTCTAGGTCTATTGTTGAAATAGTCAAGGTTTCTTGACTTTTTACAGGAAAAAAAATATTTAAAATAAATAACTTTTTCAGATCCAGAAACCAGTTACTTAGTTCCGCTTTAATATGCCAGTTTACTTGTTTTTATTTACAGAATTCCTAGTTGTGGTAGGGGTGCCGTTTTTATTGACTGAAGCCTAGTGATAATAGAACTGAATTCCCAAGGTTTCTTATGTAGATTCTCTGAAAATATCCTGAGCATTCTCAGGAGATTGTTGCCTGATTGCCTAGCTTATGAGATTCCACATGGGTATTTTTCAGGTATTGGCAGAAAGTAAGGAAGAATCTTAAAATAATTTCCAAGAATGTTCTGAGTTGGAAGGGACCCGCAAGGATCATTGAGTCCAGTTCTTAAGTAAAGGGCCCATACAGGGATCAAACGCACAACCTTCCACTTCCACTTCCATAGTGTTCCTTCCACTATGCTCTAACCAACTGAGCTAATCCCAGGCTTTTAATGAATTTGTGGAAAAAGCAATGTATCTTTTGCATCTAATTTTCTTTTTCCCCTCAAAGTCAATTTGCACTGAATATGGAAAAGCTCAGCAGCAACAGAAAGGCGAATAAACAAAGTTCCAGTGCAAATTTAACCTAACAATGTTGAATGGAGGTTTGGGTTTGTTGGTTTTTTCAACAGACCCTTTCTAGAGAACTTCCTGTAGTTTTCTATATTCTGTATGTGACCAGTTTACTTCTGTAATTCTGGTATTAGCTTACATCTGATGAAGATGCAGGGATAAAGTGGAAATTATTGGAATTTTTTTCTTCCTCCCTCCCTGCCCCCATAGTGGCATTGTTTATGTGACTTTTAAGTGATGTGTCTTGGAAGGTCTAATATGGACAAATTAAGACAATCTCAGAATATTTCTGTAGAATTTTGAAATGTCTTGCTTAACTGGGTTTCTGCTCTGAATTTCTCTGCTTGAATCCTACTGCCTTAGCTGCAGAACACTGATGTTCAATACTGTGAAGCATGGTGAATTGGGAAAAACATGTGGACATGGTGGTCTTGAATTGTCTAAGGAATTGCAAAGTCTCCCTGCTCCAGCAAGCAACCTGTACTCATGTTCTTGGTAATATGGCATGTTATTACTTGTCTGTCCCTCCTGCTATTGTTACATTAGGTTGGAAATCACCTTAAATATAAAAAGCAATAAATGGTCAGGGCACATTCACAGGTTAGAAATTATGAATACACATACAGATACAAAAACCTTAAAATCCCACATTAAAAGGGTCCACTAATCTTTCTCTTTCAATGTAAAACCTTTCTATTCCTGTCACACCTTTTCCTGTCCCTTGCTTTCAAAATCTAATAAAATACTGAAATTCTTATTCCAGACATTCTTGTTTCTCCTCATTTTCTCTTGGTGAGGAACCCGTATCGCATACACAAATAAAATTCTCCCTATCTCAGTCCTTCAAATGCAGGACTTAGGAAGGAAGATGATTTTTTTGTATGTTTTCTCTGCCCCTTTAGAGGACAGCGTTCAAATACCATACTCAGATTACTGTGTTCGCAGTATGAACAAAAAAGCCTCTTTGCCATGGAATGAGTGACTCAGTGCAGAGCTCTAAGTGCATCTGCTACATCCAAAGCAACTGTAGCTCTTCTGTTAAACTTCATTAATTCCGTCTTTATGGTATGAAACCACGGATAAAGCATGTTATCTGTTCCTATTGACTTTTTAAGGCTCCATTAAGTTGCTGGAGTGCAGTATCTTTCTATAAATACAAGATCTTTGCAGTCACAGACTGCAGGCTTTGTTAGCCTTCCAGATCTTGAGCCAAAAATAAGCTGTTGAAACAGATGGGAAAGTGGGAAGCTGGAATTACTATATGGGCAAAATGAAAATTCTTGGGTAGTCTTAAATGCAAATTTTTGTGCTTTCAAGTGCTTCTTTTTAAATTAAAATTTATTTTCCCAATTCATTTATATCTCTACAATTGTTATGATTTTGTACTTGTAACCTTGATGTTAAAAGAGTTTTATATTTTGAGTTTGTAAATTTGCTTATATTAAAGGGCAATCAAATATCTTCTTTTGGTCATATTAAGATTTATACATCAGTTAAATTTCATTATTGTTAGAGCTTGCTCCTGCTTTTGCCTGTAGATGACTACAGTAGATGAGGTATGAAGAACAGACAGAAGTTTCTTTATTAAAAAGGCAAAGCAAGGGGGAGAAACCTTTGTTCCTTTTAACCTGATACTACGTTTTACTTGTAGTGCTTGTTTATTCTTTTCAAGCATTGCAGGGGTAAGTTTTCCAGATACAGTTTTTAAAAGGTGATGGGTTTTAAGCACTATAGAGTTCAGCTTTTGTTTTCTGGTTGTGAACTTTCTTAACATAAAATTGTCCTTTTTTCTTTGTTTGGTTTGATCAATTAAAAGTTACAGGATTAAAAATTAGTGTCATCTTCTAGGCTTGTATATTCATCTGATAAAAATCTTAAAGAAGCTGAGGAGCTGGCTATGGTGAAAAAAGTATTGGAACCTGAATTAATACATGAAAACAACATTGCTGCTCTTCAGAACACCCAAACAAATGTAAATTGTCTTGAAGAAAATAAAAAAACACATGTTGATCAGAATACTCCAAGTGGAGCTGTGGCTGTGCAGAAAGAAGTTGCTTGTTCATCTTGTATTGAGGAAATTCCAGAAGCAGTCATTGAAGCAGAAAACAACAAAGACACTGCAGGTAGGCTTGGAATTTGTCTTTTAAACAATTCTTCAAATACTTCTGCAGTTGTAAAAATGCAGGCAAAAATTAAAATTATTGTTATAGCACAGCTTACATGGATAGTCTTTCCTATGTTCTATCTCCTTCTCTCACACTTTGGAAAGAAGTTTGGCTGGAAAAGTTCCAGCCAACGTGCAGCATAATAATCTGACAGGACTTTCCAGACATCAGGAAACTCGAGTCCTCACCATGTGGGACTTCCCCACAGCAGAATATCTCCATTCCTTTCCTTTTCTAGCAAATTGCACTAGTTCCACTCTTGTTTTATGAGGGTTTTGGAACCCTTCAGAGTCTTCCATACTACAGCGGTGAATGAAATAAGTAATACGAGGAAATGCATGGTCACCAGAGGTGTTGGCTGCTACAGCTGTGTCAGTAATAGAGAATCAAACAGCAATCTGTTCAGGTGGAAGTCTATAGCACTGCATAATCCTGAACTTCTTCAGAGTCTACTTTAATGCAGAGGTTCTGTATCTGTGCAGAAAAAATGAACTTGCTGCATAATCTTGTGAAAGAGTAACTGCAGCTCTTCTGTAGGTACCAAATATGGACCATTGGTCAAATTTTTGATATCTCAAGTCAAAATGAGAAGTAAAATGCAAGGTCTGGAAAACCTTTCAAGGAAAATCCTAGCTTTCATATGTCAGATTCTTTTCAAATATTTTGTCTGTGTGCTGTCAATAGTCTGCTCTACACCAGAGCGAGTGAAAATAGCTATTTCTCTCCATCTACAGGTAATTCTGAACCAGAAACTGCATCTGTATTAGGAGAAGACTTAATGATGCTCTACAAAAAGTGCTGTTGTCCAGATATTAATATTTCCATAGAAGGCAAAGATTTTCAAGCTCACAGGTACATAAGCATTTACAGTAAAAAATTTTTCAACCAAAAGCCTTTTGTTATAAAGTGCTGTTGTTACTGTGTATCTGTTGGAAGTTACTGCTGGTGCTGTTCCCTAGCTGGAACTGTTATAGATTTTATGTCTTATGTCTGAAATGGCTGTACTTTGATACTAATGAATATTATTTTCCTCATCAGCAGTAATTATTGTGAAAACAACTGCACTTTTAGCACTTCTAAGATTGTCGGTCTAAACTCATGAGTTTATACTCATGTATAAATACTTGTAGTTTATTTTGCTAAAACTTATATATATAAAATAAGAAATAATAAAAGTATTATCTCTGCTCTGTAAAGAAAATGAAAAATCTATTCATAAACTGTTCAGCTATTAGTGCTGAATAGAATTTCCGTACAGGTGGAAAATTTCTGGAGTAGTAATTCTTTTTTCTGCTTTTCAAAATCTGTGCATATAAAATCTGATTTTGCTTTCATTACTTCAGTTATGTAGGTATGAAGATTGTCAGCAGCCTTTATTAGATCTAAAGTCCATGACCAGTTAAGGACTTTGACTTACTGTACTCCTGTAGCTTAGGAAGGCAAATTAAAGTGTCAGTACCATTCCTTGTCCCTTTGATACAAGTCTGCATTTGAGATAGCAAACTAGACAGCAAGTATTTTGTTCCATTGAGCATATAAATAACTGAGAGACTATAAAAATCCTCCACTACTTCCAATATTTTCTCAACACAAAACCAGGGAGGGGGAGGTATTACGGACATTACAGGTATCTTTACAGAAGATACGCTGGAATAGTGTGTGTGGGTATTTTGGTTTTTTAAATAACAGAATTAGGATATATACTAAATTTCCAGAATGTAATGTAGTTAAGCGTGTTTCTTTCTTGTGGTCTACACTATTAGAGGACATGTTCTCAGATCCATAACTTTAAGAAAAAAAAAAACTTATTGACAAAAAAAATTTCAACACAGAGATTCTCTCAGCTCTAAAGAGCTTCTTTAATTTAGGCCACTTGCTGCCTGGAGCAATGTATCCAGTATACTAGCATCAAAAAATACAGCAGTAAATTACAGAAAAAACAAGGATGTTCTGAAAGGCACAAGACTTGCTTGTTTTAGTGCTGCATCATGTGAACAGAAGGTAGCTAATAAGGGAACTCTAACTTTCGGTATCATTGTGGTGAAAGCACCACAATTATTTACTTACTTTAAGAGTTTGGGGTTTTTTTAAGTTTTCAAACAGGAGACAGTTTAAGCCCCCACATTCTCCCACCCGCTTGTCTCAGTATTCCTTACTTTCTCGTGAAGTCCTATGAACTGCTGAGAGACTTGCCAGTGTGAGCAGCAGCACTGAGAGAGTTGCCAAGTTATGTCTTCGTAGTGTTGTGTTGTATCCTTACAGAGCTCTGCATGGAGCAAGTCAAATTTCTTTGATAATAAAACTGGCACAAACCATCATGGTAGGAAAGCGCAAATAAATTTACTTCAAATTAATTTGGTATCTCCATGTATTTTGTAACTACACACTGATAAAATTTAATCTCAGGTAATAAATACTTGTCCATATTCTCCAAGTGCCTGTCTTATGTAAAATATCAACTTCTAACTATGCCTGTGAAGTTGATTAATCACTGCTTTTTACTAAAATTTACTTGGAATGGGATGACAAATGGTAGATAAGTATATTCCGTATCTCCATGATATTGTATTATTGGATCTTATAAAAATAAGATTGCAGATGTCTCCAGAATTTCACATATTCCCAGTTATGATGTAATGCCCATTTACACATGAACATACTTCACTGAGATATGAAACATTCTGTAAAAGCTTTGTTATTATTGCTGGATGAATCACAGGAGGAATGTGCAAGAAGTTTCTAATTTCAAGTATTGAGGCTTCTGAAGGGAGGGAAAAGAGATGAGAGATTACAGAATATATAATGACTAGAAAAGAGCCCATAAATAGCACTCTTCATGCTTCTTCCTACACAAAATGATAGTGCTCTGAAATGTAGGAGACAAATACATGTAACAGAAAGGATTCTCATGCCTAATAGAACTCTTAGCTTTTGCTGCCACAGGAAATACATGACATAAAATAATTATATAAATAATAGGATGCTTAGTAAGAATCAGGAAAAAAATTGAATGTTTGACAACATTATCTATGACTGCAATAGCCTGGATAAGATAATACGAAGGCTAACACTGTAACTCGTGTGGCCCTGGAAGACTAAAATCATAAAGCAGTTTTCATCCACTATCTTTCTTTCTGCTCTTGCACTTCCTCCTTAAGAAGATCCTGTTGCAAAGATGTTCTTATCTGATATTTTGAAGACTGATACTGTCAGAGATACTGAGCTACACAGACTACTGGTCTGGGATTTCTCTTATTTTCTGTGATGGAAGTAGTAGTAAATTGAATTAGCCCCATTATGCCAGTTACGCCTTTTAAATATACAAAGGTAGTAACTCAACACAATTAACGGGGAACCTTTCTTAAACAGCATTGTAAAAACATATCATATTGTTCTAGCATATGCTTTTGTATCAAGTTTTGTTTGACTTTTAGGATGTGCAGGTTAGTGGCCAGCCAATTTTGAATACAAGAAGTTACATACTTCTCTTTTCATTTTGATAAATACACATTTTATAGTATAAAAAGAATTTAAGTTACAAGGTTATTTACTGTTATTTGTTAGATAAAACAGGAAATAAATGTGAAATTTTATATAAAAAGAAAATGCTTGTGATAATAGATTTCCTCTGTGTGAATCTCAAAGTCATACTAAAAACAAGCTTTAACTAAAAAATTTATAGAGTACTGTTTGTTTTTTTCTCTAGCCCATTTTGAAATTCCAAACATGCTGGAAGAAAAGGCATGTGGTATACAGCTGACAATACATAAAGGGCAAAGATTTAAGTCAATGTTATCAAAGAGTCTCATAATAAATATTTGTATCTAGTGGAATAATGTTTACTTTTTCTCTCTCAGGGCCATTTTATGTGCCAGATCTAGTTACTTTGCTGCTATGCTGAGTGGAAGTTGGGCTGAGAGCTCCCAAGAGCACATCACTCTTCAAGGGTAAGTGTTGTCTCCGCAAGTCGTGTGGGAGCAAAGGTAGGCAATTTCCAATCACTGCAAATATGTAACAACTGTGCTGTGTACAGAGCACTGAAAATTAATCTGCCTTGACACTTTTCTCCAGCCTGATGCATTTCCTGAGTACTGTTTTGACTTCAGGATGAAACTGTGTCTGTAGTATATTTGGTAATATTGTCAGATGATTCAGAGAGGTCTTTTTCATCAGCAGAAGGGCACTAATCCTTTTTTTTGTAGAGTATGTTTTAGTATTCACAGTCTATATGAGAATTGTTTTCTTTCACTTCCTGTTGTACATGTCATGAAAAGTATTATGAGTATCTGAACAAAATAATTTTCATACCTATTTGTACAATAAATGTATATTAGCAATGTGAAGATAAATAACAGCTACATTTCCTAAATAATGTTTAATTGTGATATTCCGGAAGCATATGCTAAGGCAATTTTTATCTAGTGTGTTTGTTTCCAATGGCTTTCTGTGTGAGAGCTGAAAATAATGGAGCTGTCACTGTAAGACGAATACTTAAGACTTCATAGATAAGCTGGGGACTGACAGGTTAATTCTTTTCCGTATCAGACAAATCATTTGAAATACATTAGATTTCCTTTAAAAGCAAAGGAATACCAATTCACATACATGTTATCTTTTTTGTGGGCTGACTCAGTTTTCTTCAGAAAGAACTGTGTACCTTACAGTGGTGCAAAATGCAACTGCTTTGTGTTAACAGAAAATTGCTTGGCCAAGTGATACTTTCTCAAATGTTCATAATTTTAGCTTCCTGTCAGTGTAGTAATATTGCTGAAAAATCAGGAAGGTTATCTGTTGATTTGGTTATAACTTCCTGATCGTTATAAAACAATATACTCGTCATTTAATTGATTCCTTATTTTTTACAGTATGTTTTAGAGGCTGATAGTCACCAATTACTCTTCTCTCTCTATAATTGATTTCTATGTGGTTAAGAAATTTTCCTACTAATTTTTCAGTAGAGACTTTCTCTGAAGAAGTACTTAATCTTTATATGAGTATATTCCCATGCCAAGGTCTCATAATTTCTATTATTATGAATCATATCCATAATTTTACCTTTTCTAGTTCACTTTTCTGCTTACTACTGATTTCTGTGCTGTCTTTTAAAGCACTTATAAATAAAGTACATATGGCTTACTCTGAAATACTGAAAATTCTGCACAAGGTAACAACTGTCAAAACAGGGTAAACTCTGTCTTGCTGCCTTTATGCCTACTGTGTGTCCTGATACAGAGAGACAACTGTGCTGATTTTGCTACTCTGTGTTGCAACGTTGGGTTTTTTCCTTTTGTTTTTAGCCATCAATGTCAGTTACTTAAACATGTCTAATGTTTTAAAGGGTCTTAGCTCCATCTACATGACTCTTCCATTTACACTAGTGTACAAAGCACTCCTCGTGGATTCTGAAGATTGCACACAAAACCATGTGTACACAAGTACAAAGAGGTGGTGTTCAGGAGAGCATGTCCATCATTTCAAATAGGCATTCTGTGCCTTTCTGCATTATGGTGCTGGGACTACAAAAGGCTGCAAACACTACTTTGTGGAATTCCAGCTTTCTTAATCTGAATAAAGACTCTCTGAGTATTTTGAGATGTAACATTCTTACTTAGCCTTGTAATAAAACTACTAAATGTATTTTTATTGTCGGAAAAGATAAATAAAATCAATAATTAAAGATAATTATTATGAAACCATTTTAAAATATATAGGTACTTAATAAATTATTTATTACTAGTAAAGAGCTTGGCCATGATGAAAAAAATCCTTTCTGAATATTATCACTGTCAACAATATAGCTATCAGTATTAGTCTGCTTACAAATTATTTTCAAAGATTTAAAGTATTAGAAAGTTTCTGCAAGACTATTTAGTAGTTAAATTCACCCAAAATATAGTCCATTTAGATACTTTTGCATTGCAGTAATCTTGAAAATAGCTTTAATTTTATCAGATCATTTACCTTCCATTCACAGAACAGCTGGGTGATGTATCAGCTTTTTGACCAGCTTCCTTTGGCTAAGAAATATAAAGTATTTTATTCTGGACATGTCTTTATTTGTATTTTTTTCTTTTTTTTTTTTTTTTTCAGCATAAGCCATGTGGAAATGAGTGTCATTTTGCATTTCATATATGGAGCTATTTTGGACTTCCCAGACAAAGTTGATGTTGGGTATATGTCAACTTTTATTATTTTTCAGTTGTAGTTTGTGTTCATTTGATTGTTCTGTATTTTCTGTTAAAAGTCAGAAGGAAAATTCCAAAAATAAAGCTGTTGAAGAAATACTGTTTATTTGACAGCTTCTGGAAAAGGTGTGCAAGCTGTTTTTGGAATACTGTATGAGGAGAGTGAAAAACAGGAGGATGCTTCATACCAAAATAATTCCCAATTTGCCTATACTTTCCTTTTAGTTTTCAGAATAATATATACAAGGTGTGATGGCATATAACAATTAGTATTTTTAATTTATTTTTAAATAATTTTTTGAGTTGATGAGAAGGCTAAGTACTTAGTCTTAGATCCATAAAAGGTGATAAATAGGAACCACTGTAAATGTTGGCATTTTATTCTGCGGTAGTTCTTAATCACAGTTCTATATATAATCCTGTATTAGAGAAGTAAATTCTGAATGTGTGACTTATTCTCTGAAACCATTTATATATTAGGTGTTGAACTCTGCCAGTATGCACCAAACAGCTACAATTTCTTAAAAGTATGGAATTGTTTATAATATGCCCCAAAGTCAATATTTAGGTAATGAATTGATATAGAAAATAAAATTAGGGTATCAATTGTTATATAAAAGAATTAATAGTTTGCTCGCTATGGTTTTTAATATTTGGAAGTGGCATAATGAGGTCATCAATAACATTTTATGTAATCCTTGGAAAAAACCTACAAAATGCCAAAACTCTGGGGGCACAAATATCTTTTTCACTTGCCATCCTTAAAATAGAGAAACTGAGAATCTTCTGAACAGTTTCTCAGCTACTGTCTGAGGCTTATTCTTAGACAGACTGAACTCAGTGGCTGGAGTTTATTATTAGGTCAATATATGTTTCTATTTGAAGATTATTCTTTTGCAAGTGTCACACTTGGTTTTCAATCTATTTCTGCAGTAAGTTCTGACTTAACAAAGACGTGAGAAATTAGCACATAAATTGTCCTCTAAGCAAAATGCATATATCCAAATGGTGTGTTGATTCCTGTTGCCACTGCTTTCTCTTCAGTCGCATGTTGGGCATTGCAGATATGTATGGACTAGATGGGCTAAAAGAAGTAGCTATCTACATTTTGAAAAGAGATTACTGCAATTTTTTCCAAAAGGTATGTCAGTTCTCACTCTACTTTGTGAGCTATAAAATCAAAGAATTTTGCTTCTATTACTTAACACATACTATTCACAAGATACTTAGTAAGCGTGTGGTCAAGGTGTTAGCTTAAGTCATCCGACCCTGTTTTTATGGGTGAATCTGCTAAATGATTGAACTAAGGCCTGTGGGACCATCCACCTATTTATAAAAACTTGTAAACCCCAGCTGATGAAAAGCACTATTCCACACAATTAATTCAATGTATTAAATTATACTGAATAAATTTAATTTGTCCCATTGTAAATGTAATTGTTCTTGGTGGGGATATGGAAATACTATATATTTGCATACTATATTTCATGGACATATATTTAGAAAATATTTCTGTTCAATTAAAATTAGTTTAAAAACAAATACCTGCTTAGACTTGAGCATTTCCCTGCATTAGGCTCATGAGGCTGAATCCTACTTCACTGGCATGTTGTGGAAGCAGATGACTTCCATATGCTGCATAAAGGCAACCAAATACCATGGTAGCTAACAGTACTTCTATTTGAACTAAAGCCTTTGCACTTCTGTATAGTTTCTGTAAATCAGAATGTACAATAATTGTAATTTTCTAACAACTCTAGCCTGTTCCTGGAAAGCAGCAACCTGTACTAGAATGCATGGCTATTGCTCATTCATTGGGTGTGGAAAACCTATATGCTGCTTGCATGAAGTAAGTAAAATAAAATATTGTTTTTCATTCTCTGCTTTCTGTTGAAATTACTTTGTTTTGCGATATAGGGTTTATTTTGGCATATAAAATGTTCACATTTTAAACTTTTTTTTCTTCATGATACTTTAGCGATATCACTTATGCTAACAAGTGAAGAGAGAACATTTTTCAGCTTCCTTACCTAAGAGTGGCTCTCTTTTCAACAGATGGGTAGGAAAACATTTTGCAAAATGTTTGTCAGAGAGAAGCTTTGCCAGTTTACCTACTGACCTTCAGAACAACTGTCTTGTTATGTTGATTAACTCTTTGGTAAGTAGTGTGCTTTGTATAAAAAGAGCAATGTAATTTTTTTTCTTATTTAGCTGTACAATGTAATTTAAGGGATAATAAATTTAGTATTTTAAACCTGTACTGCATTTTTACTATGTAAAACTTTCCATTAAAATAACAATTTAAACCCAGTTTTGATGTGAGATGTCATTGTTATGTTTTATGGCACACAGTCTAGTGATCATCATATCCCAGTCCAGCATCATAATACAAAATAAGTTTATGAAACACAACTCTGGCATCATAATGCAGCATTATGGAAGTGTGCAAGGCCAGGCTGGATGGGGCTGAGAAACCTGGTGTAGTGGAAAGTGTCCCTGCCCGTGGCAGTGGGGTTGGGACTACATGATCTGTAAGGTCCCTTCTAACCCAAGCCATCCTGTAATTCTGGCCAAGAACTACCCCATGCTGAAAGGACAGCCCTCTTGGGGCTGTTTTTTCCCAGGACTTCTTTGCTGGAGTACCTAAAAGTGCTGAGGCCAGCAGGTCAGCTATCAGTATTGGCTGCTAATGCATATGCAGGTGAAAGCTTGAGAAACAGATTTTAGAGCTACATGGCTCTACCAAGAGAAGCTTAAGAGTATCCACAGCTATAAAACCTGAACAGTCCTTCTGCCAGAATGCATTGTCTGACGGTAAAGATAGTGGCCAAAATCTCAATAGTATACCTAGTATCTCTTAAGATATAGGTGTTCTGCTGTTATATTAGATCAGTATACTGAGTTGTTCATAGGATATACATGTAGCTTTGTGTGTCATATGTAGTGTAAATAGTTGAGAAGTTTTAAGTAATGTTTTCAGATATGGATCTACAGGTGTTCATGCTTACACCACTACCCATCTCCAAACTACCTCAGGTGTGTGCTGTAGCCAAGAGCCTATGTAGATGCAGTTCTAGGCTCTTCTCCAGGCCCTTGTGCAACATTATGACAGTTTAAAGGTAAATGTTTGGGCCTCTGTGCCTATTCCAGTATATAAAGATGCTGTGGTTAAAATTTGTGTTGAAATACTGTGGTACTTGGTAGTGCTCCAGCTGTGTGCCCAGCTTCTCTGGAAAGTTTTCACTGTTTGAATTAAAGTGTGATTTGGATCCCACATGATTGATTTAAAATTTGTGTGGCAAGATTCACTGGTATTTTATGAACTGAGGTTTTGAAAGCTTTTAGAATTGCAAAATTAAGCTATAAAGCATAAGCCTCTTCTGCCCAGAGACCAGTTCTAGTTCATTTAACTTGGAGCGCTTAAGACACACATTCCAAAAACCTGTGGAATTCCATGGGGAGTTTTTCACTATCTGCAAAAATGCTCAAGGCTGCTTGAGGGAGGAAGAAGAATAGGCCTGACATTAATTTTGCAGGGGCTACTGTTACAATCCTCTTTTTCTCTGCTGCTGGAATTCTCGCCTGTAAAACTTGAAGTTACACCCAGTTAATGAGTATAACTCTGCTGATCCTTCCATTTACCAATATTGGAAATGTAAAACCGAGTTAATGAGGGGCAGCCCTTTAGAGGAAGAAAAGATGCAAAGAAAAGGAGATTGCTGATCAGAAAATCCCTGGGAAGCCACAGTGGATGAGCACAGAAACGTTAAAATAGGAGTGCAGTTTAAAACACTCTACAGGTACCTATCCCTAATTTCTCAATTCCATGCAAGAAAATTACTGATTTTTTAGATAAGTAAAGTGAACTCCACCTTATAATGGTTAGGCAAAAAATATATCAAGAGAAATAAAATTCAGTTAGAGCCACTCCTACAAAGTACTTAATTAGAAGTCAATGAAGGCATTTTATATTTCACTGGAAGTGTCTAATGGGAGTAAATGCTTATTGCCTTGTGAGCAGGGGTTGAATTCTAGACAATTCAAAAAGCTTGTAATTGAGTCCAGTGGGAACAAAATCAAACCATAAGCATGTACATTATCCTTAATTTGCCTGATATGCATAGAAGCAAACTGGTTTTGCCCAGACACAAGTAAAATAACAGAAAAATATAACTGAACAATGGATGGTCAGATTTTATATTCTAACTATGGTATGCACAAAGAAGGTCCTCCGTGCTTTCTAAGTTGCATAGGACAAACACGATTGTGATCTGAATTTACAGTAGGGGGGTTTGTGTCAAATAGTTATCTGAATTGTTGCTTTTTCCAGTGTTACTGGTCTTACTGCATAATTTATCAGTGTCCTGCTAGGTCACGTTGAATAGAGCTTTCAGTCCATTCTAAAGTGGATAACCGTAAATTGCAAGTTCTTTTCAAGTGATGTGTTAGCCAGTAGAAATTGCCCTCAGGTACTGACTGTGCTGATGCAATGCATGAAAAAATGAAAGGCACAGACCAGGGTAATAAATATTAGCAAAATATTTTTTTGCTTGTTTCAAATATAACTAGGACCATAACAGTTACTTTTCTTAGAGAAAATTTAGGCAACAAGGAGGGTAAATTCAGTTAAAACTCCACCTGGGAAGACAAGTCTTTGTCATTTGACTCCTTTAAATAAAGCAAAAGGATTCATAACTATGAAGATGCTTTCTACGTGTCCTGAATGCTAGACCATCCACATGCACCTACAACACTGACTTAGCTGTTTTATTTGAAAATTCATTACATCTTTCAGTGACCTAAAATGTTTTTCTCTCTTCAGAACAGTTTTTCCAGTTAACATTTGCCTTATTTTCTTCAGGACTGCAGCATGTAATGATACAATTGAAAAAACACAATAAAAGCTACTGAAAACTTTACTAACTTCAGGCAAACCAGGATCAGTAGATTTTTCTTTTTCTGCTTTGTTTTCAAAGGCAGGTATAATAGAAATATATATATAATAAAATTTATTCAAAGAAGGGAAATTATTACATGATTGGATCCTCGTGTAAAAGTTGAGTAACTGAACAGAAGCTATTTTACGATCAGCAATTCTTGAGGCAATTACTTGGCAGCAGGCTAATTTCTGTTTTTATTTGAAGAACCACAAGAATGCTGCTTTCCTTTTGATGGAGAGTGACCGGCTGATCAACAGCCTTCCCCAAGTGAAGTGGACAGAGGCAGCTGTGGCCTTGGCATCCAGGCTGCATGAAGAATGTGTAACATTTATTGTCGCAAACTTCCTACACGTAGTACAAAGTGAAGGCTTCTCTGTTTTGTTGCAGGTAAAAGTGCCCTCAAGTTATTGTACGCTTCCAAATGGATTGAATTGAACTTAGGCAGTACTAAGTTTTTTTTGTGGGACAGTAGGTGGGGTTTTTAGTGTTTTAAAGCACATAAATAATTTGATACACAGGGCTGATACTGCATTCAGGTTATGTGCCTCAGTTAAGCAAATGTTCCAGTTAATTTAGTAGGACAATTTCTGTGTTGGAAAGAGGTAAGTATAGATTTCAGCTTTGAAAAAGCTTTCAGGCCCCTAGAATAACAGCATGTACTTACAAGGAAGAGTATGAGGATGACTAGTATACAAACTTCTACTGATTTTTGTAGTTGTTGATTTTTGTTGTGAGTTGCAAAAATGTGGCAATATGGCAGGTTCTGGTGTCATCTAGCTAGTTAATTTCTCCTGTGAAAGACGTTTTTTAATATGTAGAGAGGAATAAAAAATAAATAGGAAGATGTTAAAACATTTTGTGTTTGAATCTAGAGTTGCATGGGGGTGCAAATTTATCAGTGTGCTTGTTCCTGAAGTTTTTGTTAATGAGAGACCTCAGGATGATTTGGTAAAGGCCTGGGGAGTAGGGGGGGTTAAATGGATATAAAGGAAGATGCTCAGCTTTAGAATACCTCCTGCACAGCTTGATAGCAGATCTTCTCTGCTCAGTAATGCTTTTGCATACAAAGTACACTCTTTTGTTTTAAACGGCTGCCTTTTGTTGTTTCCTCAGGCACAGGCAATGAGCAGCAAACCTGACCTTCTAGAACTAATTTTTAATGCAATTGAAAAAAGCATTAATAATGAAAATGGCTGCTTTCTTCTTGTAGCTGTGGATACTTTGTTGAACTCTGCAAATGTGAAGGAGATGGTAGGTTTTTCAATGTGCAGTGCTTGTAGAAAAACTGTTCTGGTATTGTTTCATATAATGGTTCAAAACAGATGACGTGGTGTGAGCTCAGGTGCAACTGGGGTCACACAGAAAAGCATGTGCATAAACCCAGGGTCCTGTGGGAAGTACAGAAAATGTTGGCATTTGTTTACTTTAAAAAGAAACCCCATCCAAGGCAATAAAAAAATTCCTGTGTATTACTGAAAATGTAAGTCCTATGGGCAACACTGCCCTATTGATTCTTTACTATCACTTTACATTTGTGATGAAGAAAAAACTCATGAAAATGCTGCATTGCCTAAAACTTACAGGGGAAGAGAGCTTATTCTCTTTCTCGCTGTGTACTTTCCTCCCTTTTTGTGAAAGTCACAGCTACAGTTGCTTTTGTTCAAGACTGTCCTCTAAAGCAAGGACTGCCTCTTAATCCAGTGTGTGTGTTTTGGATTGGGTGGAGGTGTCGGTCTCTATGTGTGTAACATACCATGTATATCCACACAATCTAAATAATTATATTTAAGATGTGGATAACTAATTCTAGGAATAATTCATAAATAGTATGACAAAGAATGACAAATAAATGAAAAATTAATTACTACAATCTAGTGCTATTGTGGATCTCCTTGGTCAAAGCAATGAAAATTTAATCAAATACATTATTTTTCCCTAGAGTATTTGACCTTGTTGTGACACAACTGACAGTGAAGAGCTATTATGGGCTTCATTTAAAAACAACAAAAACAAACAAAAATAAAGAAAGAAAAAGGAGCAATGTAGTGTTTGCTAGTGCTTTAGTTTGTAGGTTTTAAATTATTGAAAAAATTGCTGTGTTGGGCAGTAATCCTTCAAAAACAGCATCTCCCTCTACCAGACCGTTATAAAATATATGTGATGACATCATTGATCTAGCTTAGGGAGTAAGTAGATTCTGAAAGGAATAATGACTGGTTGCTATGACAATATGCCCCTCGCCAGCTGCTGATTTGTTACTTGAACACAGGGTTTTACGTGCAAGATCCAGGCGCTGCGTGATAAGCTCTGGGTCTTCCTGGTTCAGTCTTTTTATGCTGTTCGTCACACAGAAGGCTGGAAGCTGATGAGGCCAGAGCATCAACAGAAAATACAAGCAGGTATGTCTGGCATCAAATGACATTACAATTTGTTAGCAAAATGCAGATGGAATTGTGGAGCCTGATACAAACTAAAACAAAATTTGTGCTGCTCTATGTTTTGAAATGGTATTTTAGAATAGAAGCATGATGGCATGCTTAGCTAGTTTCAAATATGGGAACCAGTAAGTCATTTTCTGTGAAAAGTCTTTCCTGCTTTTCAGGAGGATATATGGTAGAAACCAAGCCCATGTAGATGGATTCTATTCTTATTTACAGCTACTGTAAATTACTGGAAACACTGCAGTAGGATTAAAACCCTTATCTGCCTCATTTTTAAGGAGATAAGCTTTGTGGATGAATTAAATTTGCACAAAGCAGATTACTCATTCTGTGAATTCGATTTGTGTCCTTTATCATTTCCCCCATGATGTATAAATATTGCTTGTCTCTTGCATAATGCTTATCTCGTGCTCTGAGCAAATGCAGATAGCTGGACTTCTCGGTTGGCTGGCATTGTGATCCTGTGTGTGCTGCTGCAGAGAGCCCCTAGGGACCTGCATGGTGTGCTCTCCACATTTTAACAGACAGCACTTCCAACAAAAAGGAGTTTTTGTTCTGAATGCTCCTTTGTTTTGAAGTACACGAGTATTCTGAGGATGCAGAACTGATGATGGAGTTCAGGTTATGGTTGAATATTAGCTTTGACAGTACAGTGTTATAATGGAAAAGAATGTGTTGAATACTTCTCTGAAATCACTTTTGATTCAAAGGAGAATTAAACATTTTGATATCCTTCTTGTGAAAGACATTAGTAGGTAGGATATGATAGTTATAAAATTATTTGTGCCTAGAGGTGGATGAAAATTTTATTCTACAATTACATGCTGAGAAAGATGCAGTGGCACTCTTTCTGAGTATGATTTAGGGATGTAGTCAAATAATATCTCACTGCTACTGTGTAAAACAGGTTTATGATTTCTTCCTGGATTATAAAATCCTTCAGAAGCTGAAGAGCTGGCTTTAGAAACAAGGGTGGGTTGTTTCTGATTTGGGGTGTTTTACTTTCAAGATGATTGTATCCCTATTGTGAATAATGTTTCGGCTGCTTTGCACTAGTGCTTTCAGTACAAAAAAAAACATTTAAAATCGAGGTGTGTCTTAGTTGTCCAAACTCCATCTTGCCAGAAATTGTTTTGTTTTCTTTCAGATTCAGTTATAACTCAGAGGTAGCATACATTATGTATGTGAACAGGCTGAAATGTTTGCATAAATTATCTGGTTTTAAGTACAGCCAAAATGATCGCACAATACTGGTAGACAAATATTAATCTTTAGGTGAAATATGTCTAGGATAACTTAAAACAACTTTCATCAAAGATTCCTGGTGGTGGTTTAGCTTCTAGAAATTTAACCTATATAAAATTAGATGGCTATAATAGAGGAGGAAAAATGCCAAAAGAAAACAGATGATATTGTGGGTTTTTTCATTTACAGCATGTCTTAGGCACAAGTTTATATGGATTTTGTCTTAATATATTGGTATGTATTAATGTGCAGAGTCATTGCTAGAAAAAGGATTAGATCCCTGGGGTGCCATTTTCAGCATACCTTTTGTGTGATTTTTACAGACCTATATAAAAATTATTTTTAGTATCTTCAGTAAGAATTTGGTAGGATTTTTACTTGTGTTACACATACAAAAAATGTATCCATGTATAAATAGGGTGTCAGATCATAAGACTAAATGCTTAAATTTTTATATATATTTTTTCCAAAACCTTTTTTCAGCTGAAATATGAATACAAACATAAATGAAACCCATGGATTCTGGGTCTGTACACTGTCTATAAACACCCTTTTTGTATTCTACAAGTGCAGTTGATTCAAAGGCTTTACTGAAAACTGCTTTCCTCCCAGAGTACATCAGATTAAAAAAAAAGGCATTCACTGCCTGAAAATTCCACATGATAATCACAGGGATAACTCTCATGCCATTACACTGCATGTTGTCTAAAGAGGTACTGTGATCTTACTGTGTACATTTAGGTATTTTGGCTTTACTACTTTTGAAAAGTAATATAATTTAATGTAATTTATCTCTTTAAGTAGTATAAATAAATATTCTATAAATAACAGTACATCACTGAAAAGTCATTAGTACTCTAAATTTGAAGTATCTTTTTTGTAATTTTTGTACACTTTCAAAGGTCTCAGTGCACTGCCAGCTTTAAATGAATTAAGCTTGGATAAACAAAAGTTTTACTATAAACATGGGGAAACAGAAGAGTTAAACAACTTGCTTATGGCTGTGTGACCTCATCACAGATCTCACATCTTTTGTTCCGAACATAAAACCATGTATTTCCACTTAACATTTGCCATGTCACCAAAATTAGCCTTCCTAGAATAATTACAGGGCCCAAAGAACTCATTTCAGATGATGTTAAGTGAGTAGGCTGGATTGTTTTCTGTCTCCCTTCTTTCCTGCTAAATAGTAAAGAAACTGCTTGTTCCTTTTACAGCTGCATTTGACAAGGGTGATGACCGACGACTTGGCAAAAAACCTGTGTTCACTAGTTCTCAGGTAGGCGTTTATATCCAAACATTAAAAACACTCAGATAATTGCAAACAAAATTATTTGTTTTAAATTAATACTAATTTTCCATATTACTTAATGGAACTTGCTTTTGAAAAATCTGTATTTTCTTTTGAACTGTTGTTTCTGCAGAATCAGTAATGTTCATTACTGCAAACATCTTAGGACTCAGGACAGGGATTTGTGTTCAGAATCTCACATTCCTCTCTTGCTTCATAATGAAACTCATCTGTTTCCCAAAGCAAATGATTTGCTACTGAGCTAATTAATCTCTGCTATTATTACAAGGCAGCACAGCAGAGTCTGTTACACTCCCTGCCCTGAAGAATATTTTCTAGTGTCCTTAACAACTCTTCTATTGACTCACACTCAAAACTGCATTATTATTTGATAGAAAAACAGTATGGGTTTCACATGATTTGGCAGTCTTGGATACATGGCGATGACACTGGTATCACAAAGATTCTGTTTCCTACACTTAATTCTCCATGTCTCAGAGAATGAACATTGTCACTTCTCTTACCCACAGTGCATACACTGTGGGTAAAAACATTACATGTATTATAAAATAATTCTTGGGTTTATGTTTGTAGTAATACCTAGTTTTTATTCTTCGTTGGAAAATAAGATATAACTCAAGAAAGTTTTCTTACCTCAGCAGACTTCAGTAGTATAAATAAATATTACAGAGTAATTTGTCCAAAGTAAAGTAAAACTCTACTTAGATATTTCTGTCTTCTCTATATGGGGCAGTACTTCATGTGAGTGATTTATGCTTTTATATTCTTGAAAGCCAGCAAACTAAGCTAAAATATGTTGGGTTTTTTAATTTATTTCTATGTTGAATCTTGTTGCTTTAGATTCATGTACTACTTTAAAAGTAGATGTGTTTCAGAAATGAAATATTATGGATAGCTTGGTGTTATAAATGTCTTCTGTTTTGGTTGGGTTTTTTTCTGACGCCTTGGTTTTTTTTTATCCTAGCTAAATAAAACTACTACTCAATCTGTTGGTATAAGGGATACTACCTGGGCAGAACACAGCAAGAAAGGTTGCTGGGGAAATTCTTTCAACAATCAGGATAAAATGAAATCTGATGGATTAGGAGCATCTGGACATACATCCAGCACCAACAGAAACACTGTTAATAAGGCTTCAAAGCATGAGGATGTAAAGGGGAAAGATGGCAAAAAATTAGTTTCCAAGATTACTAAGGATTCAAAACCTGGAGAAAAAGCTGCCTCACCAAAGGCTAGAGCTGTTATAAAGACGAAAATAGAAAATAATGGAAATGTGAAGGCTGAAAGCATGCTTACCAAGCAAGATGTAGAAAAGACATCATCTCCAAGTGGGCCAAAAAATTCAGGAAGTGGCAAAGGACTAAAGAATCATGAAGGAAAAATTGCAGGTGCCAGACCTAAAGTGCTGACAGTAACTTCAAGTGTGCAGATCAAAACAAAACCATTGAAAAAAACCCCAGGGAAGGAATCTCCCTCCTTAGTGACTGTAGCAGCAACTTCCAGCAAGTCAGCAAACTCAGCTGTGGATATCAAAACTGCCAGTGAACAGACAGAGGAACCCAAAGAGGATAAGTTGGTAGAGGAAGGGAAAAAACAGACTGGTAATTTTTTATAATTTTTTTTTATTTCTGATTTGTCTCAGGCTGGTCACACACTGAAAACCAGCGTGAGAAGCTTTAAGAAAATCTACCATAGATTTATAGGAGTTATATTCTTTCCCTGTAAATGAATATTATCTGACTTTATAGTCAATTGATAGTCATATAAAAAGGTAAACATTTTACAAGTTTAGCATGTCGGGTCTTTTCAATAACTGATCTTCATATATTAGAATTTTCAATACTTATTTGCAATGCATTTCCCCCTGTAATTAACTTTGAATTTACTTTACAATAGTGAAAGCAAAGGCATCTGTGAAGATATCAAATGGAGTCACCACCAAAAAAAAAAAGACTGAGCTTGAGGCTAATGTCACAACAAGCAGGTATGTTACAAATCAATATGCTACTTTATAGGTGTGTGTATGAGTTTGGGGAAGGGGGGGGAATTCCAGGTGAACTATTAAACTTACTGTTAGATTGATCAACGTGTTCTTTTTAACCTGAGAATGGTTGTCTGTAGGACGTTATTTGCAAAACAATTCGAGTTAGCTATTGGAAACATTGCTGTCAAGATAAAGTTGGTTTGGCTTTTGTGTTGGACTGTTTCATGCTAATAATTTTAAAATTGTTGTAGGTCATTCAAAATTCTGCATACTGGAACAGTTAATGACTACACAAGGTGGTGTAAACTTACTGTTTCTGGAATAGGTTAGATTAAACTGGACAGGAAGACAGCTGAAGCATTATGAAATTGTTAAATGGGTCATATATATACATTAAGAACACAGACATATAAGTTTTATTTTCAAGAAGTTTACTTTTATGTTGCATTTTCAATGTTTATATGTGTATGCACATTAAAACACATATATTTTTTAAATATAATTGAATATTGCTAGATCTAAACTTGGACATAATGGATATAATAATTTCCTTGCAGTCTGACAAAAAAATCAACAGGAAAAGGGTGCAATGAGCAAAATGTACAAACTGTTCTAAAGAAAAAAGGGAATGTCAGTACCAGTTCTGCAGCACAGCCAAAGGTTCAGAACACACCTACCAATTCTCCCAAGAATCAAGGTAAAGTTTCATACAACAATTAAACAATCTGCCACTATTATGGAAAGCTTTGGGTTTTGTTTGTTTGGGTTTTAGCACAAATATTTGGAAAAATCTTCTGAAGAGTTCTGGGATTTTTCCATCTTTCACTTTTGGTGACAATCCTAAGCTGTAAAATGCAAATGAATGTGTCAACTTCAAAATATTTAAAAGACAGTCTTCACTGCCGATCGGGTGTTTCCTCCTGCTTGTTTAATCTGCATTGCAGAGTCTTCTATTTGCTGATCCCCTGCACTTCTGCATTTGGAACCGTGACTGAGTTCAACAGAAATTCTGTAGGTCGAGCATGTATAATGAGCATCAAGGATCTGCACTGCAGACTCCATTATGCCTCCCTGTTTTGGTGTTCTCCCATAGCAATAACACTACTGATACCGACCCACAAACACTCGATTTCAACAGCTACTGATAGCGAGAGTAGGAAATTACATTGTAGACCACAGAGAGGGAACACTGCTTTATAAAGAAACAAAGTATTAAGGATGGAGCTCCAATATTCAAGTTATATTATGTTAAATGCATTATGATCTGGAAAACACAGGTTCTGTCCATTTGTGGTCCTTAAAACCTTGCAGTATTTTGTGACTGAGCAGGGACATTAATTCTGGTATTCTAATCACATTATAACTAATGTAATTATTTTCTGCCTCCTCTCATTTCCTCTACTTTTTAAACTGAATACAGTGCTCATCACTTCCTGTGCTAAACTGCTGTGCAGTGTTTCTATGTATTATTAGAGAGCTGCTGCTTTCTACTCCAGTGATGACTACTTCAGTTGCAGGCTGAAGTGATTCCTGTATGTATATTCTACAAATTGCTCTAAAGATAGCATGTAAATGTAAGATGGTATTTTTGTCTACTGTTTAAGATTTTGACTCTTAATTTTTTCATAAACCTTAAATCCCTTAGTTACTTGAAAAGTTGAGTAATTTGTTTCTCAACATTAACATAAAATGGATGAATATACCGTGGTTGGCATATACAATCTTTATAGTCTTTTTTACTGTTTGTTAGGACCTCAGGGAGAATCAACAAATTCATTGAAATCAGGAATGTCTCCAAAACATAATGAAGAAAAAAATGGGTTACAACATCTGGTTCAGACAACACTCCCAGAAAAACATCCTTCAGCCAAGAAGAAGAGTGTTAAGCAGTCACAAACATCTGTAACAAAAGCCACTGCAAAAACATCACCTAAAACCCTGGCTCCATCAAAGTATGCTGAGATTACGAATAGTAAAGACCCAAAACAGAAAACAGCTGCATTAAAATCTCAGTCTTCTGCCCAAAAACATTCAAGAAGTGAATCGCCTGTTGTCCAGAAGAATATGCATACCTCTGAGCACAAAGGTTCAGGACAGAAGCTTGAGAAAAACACGAATGATGCTGTGGCAGATCAGCTCCATGACAATAATGAATGCTACTCTGCAAATGAATCTTTAAAACCTATGGTGGAAAGCAGCAGTGATGATAAACTGCTGGAGTCCTGTCAACCCAACAAACAAAAATTATCAGATTCTTCTGAAAATGTGCGATACAAAACACAATCTGAATCTTCTTCTATAGTTACAGAAGAAACTATTTCTAAACTTCATGTTTCAGTGCAAAATGACATGGAAACAAAACAAATCTGTGGAGATCAGTCTGGAATTCAAGAGATTGAAGATACAAAGATTGATAATACAGCTGAAATGCACTGTCATGCACAGTCTTCCAGTGATGGATATTCAGACTCTTCCAAGGAAACCAATCAAAAGGCTACTGTTCCAGAAGAACTGGTGAAAGATTCAAAAGCAACAAAAGTCTGTATTGAACAACGTGATAAATTAAACTCTGAAACAGGTCTTAACTATGGTGAAAATGCCTTGTCAAGCTTTTCCAGAACAACCAATAAAGAGGCTGAGACATTTCCTCAGATCCAAATGGAGGCATTTCTAACAGCTGATGAACTGTGTGATACATCAGCCTTGACTGAATATAAATCAGCAGATTTAGATGATGTTTCAGAATGTTCCACAGAACAAATAACAGAAAAATATTCACCTAATTACAGAGAGCTTGTAGATCCTACGGAAATGCCAGAAAACTGTGAAAATGCAGACATTCCCTTTGTGGACCACTGGAGTACTGGTGCCGTAGATCCAAAAGAGAGTCCAGAATCAGATACTGGCAGTGCAACCACATCCTCTGATGATATAAAACCAAGGTCAGAAGATTACGATGCCGGAGGCTCTCAGGATGATGAGGGATCCAATGAAAGAGGGATTTCTAAATGCAGCACTATGTTATGTCACGATTTTCTTGGAAGAAGCAGCAGTGACACAAGTACACCTGAGGAATTAAAAATTTATGATAGCAGCCTAAGAATAGAAGTGAAAATGAAAAAAGAGGGTTCTGATCTCTTCCGTGTTAATTCAACGAGTGATGATGAAATACCAAGAAAAAGACCTGAAATTTGGTCCCATCGGGAGAGTTCACGGACCAATACTAGAGAAAGCAAAAGTTCTACTTTTGGTAATGCAGAGTTTACTCAGGAAGCAGACCAAGTTTCTTCTTCTGCTGATGAAACAGAAGATGACAGATCTGAAGCAGAGAATGTTGCAGAAAACTTCCCTCCATCAAAGGTTACTACTCAACCCTTCCAAGGAATTGATAATTTAGCTTTTGAAGATGCAGCAGAAAATGATACTGTAAGTCAAGAGTTTTCCAAAACTAAAAATTTCAAACGATCTGTTTTACTTTCAGTAGATGAGTGTGAAGAATTGGGATCTGATGATAAAGTGGAAACTCATACTTCACATCAGCACTCAATAGATTCTGTTACTCCAGAAGTATTTGACAGTGCTTCTCAAGAGCAGCATGGAAAGACCTTTTATTCGAGATACCCACTGGAAACTGAAGATGGATTCCTGGACAGCAAACAGCATAAGGATAGAGACAATAGATTGGATAAAAGTGGAAGTTCTGTCTTACATCTTCACGGTACTGAAATCCCGGGGAAAGAGAATCAAAGTGCTTCAGTGACTGAACAAAATTGCCTAGAGAAAATATATTCAGCAGCTAGTCCATGTCCAGGAGAAAAACAAAAAGTAAATATGAAGAATGAGGTGGCCAGTGAATTTCAGCAGTGCAATAAGTACTTAGAAAATGATGCAAAATCTCAAGAAAGACCATGTCATCTGGATCTTCAGCAGAGAGAAACTAATTCTGATGTGCAAAAGAGCAATTCTGCAAAACCTGTAGAAGCCAGTAAGAATCAGATACTGACTCAGGAAGGTCAAGTGAGAGACAGTCAACCAGCAGCTACTGAATGCGCTAATACTGATTTACTTCCAGGTAATGTACAGAAATAGAAACATTCAGTCATTCAAAAACAAATTAATAGGGAAAGTTTTGGCAATTTGTCTGGGATTGAATCCTGAACTGAAGTAATTTTGGCTGAAACTATATTAAATTTAAATATTTTTAAGTATTTCACTTGGGTAGAGAATGCTTGTCTGTTTGAAGTATCCGTCAATACCCTGCTGTTCAATGAGAAACTTGACTACAAGAAAAGAGATTTTATGTAATGCTAAAAGAAAGATTGGATGCACTTGTCTGTACTTCAGTTATTTTTGATCCAATCTAACATTGACAGCATCAGCTTTTGATGGAATCTTAGTATTTGTTTTGTCTGCTTGACAACATATAGTATGTCTGAATGGGATGTGCAATAACTAAAGTAATAACCTTAACTAAAGCGCACTGAACTGTTTACCTGAACAGCTATATGCATTATTGTTGTAATTTATTTATATATTATATACAAATTTGGATCCTTCTCCCACTGAATAGAACAGAATATTTGCCATATACACCAGTGGGAGCAGGTTTGAACTTTGCTTTAGAGCTTGTGAGATGTCTAAAATTCTAAATTTTACCAGTAAAAGCTTATTTCCTAAAAGAGATACTATACTTAGAACTGATGCTTATATACAGAAAAGTTCTAACTTGTTTCATGTAGCTAGATGAATACTTGTCTAGTTTTGTGTTTTGTCTTCTTTATATCAATAATTCAGTCTGTTTATACCATCAAAGATATACAATAGTGTTGATTACAACTATTGTGTATTCAAGAGCAGTGAAACACTGATGACGATCTATGTTCAGCCAAACCACAGAACAAGAAGACATTAAAAGTTGTACTATTTTTTTCTAAGTTTGCTTGCCCTTGCCTGCAGCTGCCCTTGCATGTGCAGTATAGAAATAAGCCTGTGGATAAACAATTTTGGTTTTAATTCTCTTCTAAGCTGACATAGCTTAAGTCACCATTCAGTAATCATTCTCTATTAATTCCCTCTATGCACCTCCTGGTCTAAATTTAATTTATGTAGTAAATGAGAAATTTCATGTGCATTAAGTGTATATTTACATTGTCATTTTCTGTATCAGAAACTTAATTATGGAGGTTATTGTTAATTACCAGTGGTGATTGCTACTTTAACTTAATTTATAAACCATACCTTGTTTTTTATATAGGAAATAAATGCCTCAAATTTTGTCAATTTTGTATAACCCTCCATCCCCCCTTTTTTAACCTGATTGGATTGTCCTTCCTGAATGAATTAAATTTTGCTCTACACAGCCCTGAGGGGAGGATCATCTACAATTTTTACATTGTACAGTATTGTGAATTATTTCAGGAGACATAGATGATTATGACACAATGGCACAAACCTGCTTGTATGAACATCGGCCTTCAAAAACCCTTTCTCCAATATATGAGATGGATGTTGGAGAAGCAATTGAGCAGAGGATGGATTCAGAAACAGCAGTTCTAGATGTGGATTTTGAAGATCAGCAGTTTGCAGAACAGGACTGGACTCTTCTCAGGCAATTGTTATCTGAGCAGGACTCAAATATAGATTTCAAAAACTCTGTTCCTGAAGACCTTAACTTAGCACAATGTCTTATCAATCAGACACTGTTTCTGGCACGAGATGGTTCAAATCCTCAGGGTACATCACAAGTTGACACATTCAGTAGGTGGACTGAACTCATGTCTCCACTGGACGATTCTTCAGCAAGCATTACAGTGGCAAGCTTTTCATCTGAAGACTGTTCGTCCCCTCAAGGGGAATGGACAATTCTTGAACTGGAAACCCATCATTAAGGTGACCAACTGTTTGCAACTGAACTCCAACCCATTCCCCAAATCTATTTTTGATGAGTTCTTTCCATACAGTAATGAAATACTGCATCAGTCAAGAACGAGCAATTCTTGATACTGAGGCAATCTTTCTGATATAATGAGGTAAATATGTTAATTTATAATCTAGATTTAATCACAAGTACAATAATTTTTCAAGACCTAAATGTATGTCTTTTCTAAAAATGAACTTTGAGCATGTATTTTCTAGAATTGTTAGAAAAACTAGGTGATATGAAAGAACCTTGGTTTTGACCCTCCCTTTTTATCTTTTTTTGATATCTAATGTTCTCATTCAGCAGAAATTTGAAGATGAATGCACAATTAGTAGAGCTATTCCCCTCCTTTTTCCCCCCCCTCTCTACATGGTCACTTCATTTTACAACAATAAAGATTCAGAACGGTTGTGTCAAAGGGTGATGTGTGCCAACACTACTTTAAATGATGGAAACACACTCATGTTCAAAGAAAATGGTTCAATCTGAATCTGCCTTGGGCCTTATTAATATGAGCAGCTTGTTTCATCTGTTTCTTCCAGATTCGATTTTTGTATTTTGGTTTGTTTCATTTAGAAGTTTCCAATAAATTTTTTAAATTGTCTTTCCTCTAAATATAAGACTTCAGAGGGTCTGTGCTATAGGAAGAGCACTGTTCCTTTCTTGGAAATGCACATTTAATACTTTAAATTACATAGTGCATGAATTCAAAGGAGTTGGTAGAATGCTGCTCCTGTTCTAAGAAACAGCAAGTATGATGTTTACAAAAATATATCAGATTCTGAAGTCGTGGTCAGTGTTACATCAGAAGTCTGATGTTGACTAGAATTACCTTCTGGCTTCAATTCATAATACTTGCGCTCTCTTGATGCTGGGGCATAGCAAGATTCTCAAGAATTGGGTTTTGTTTGTTTTCACAGATGCTATATTTTTGAGAGGTAATAGGATTCCTGCATCTTCATTAATTTCTCTAGTGTGGCTTTTATATATTGAAACTAAATGTTAATATAACCTTTCTTCTGAATCAGTGAAATAGGGTGAACAACTCGTTCTGCTGTTTTTGTCTATTTGGGTGTGGATAGGACTGGTTATTGTCTTTTCTGATTTGACAAGGAGGAAGGAGTGAGAAACTATTTGTAATTCTTACCAAATCAAAACTCCTCCTGAAACAGACAGGTTTTTCCCCTGCAAACGTTGGGCCCTCTGAAATATCTGCATTATGGAAACAGTAGGGCTTGTTCTTTCATAGAGCGCTAAGCCTAAACAGGAAGTATTCTACCTCCTCTTAGCCATTAACAGAAGTGCCTTCTGAAGTAGGTGCCACATGGCAGTAAATGGCTACTAACATTCTTTTTGTGTTGAAACTATTTAAGTACACAACTTAAGCTGGCTATAACCACTGATAACATGGTCAGTTTTGCAAGCTTTTGCACAATTCCAACAGTGCACCTTATTTTTTTTGACAAGCTTAATTTCTTTCTGTTCATAGTCAAACTCAGCTCTGTGCAAATATGAAGTTGCCCTAGCATATGATTAAAGAAGTTATGACTTGTCTTACCTTTGGATTTGACATAATAAAGAGTTTTGAGGCAAAATAGTTTATCTAGAAAGCCACATTGTTGAACTTCTGGTGCAAAAGTAAAAGTAATGTTTTATTCTCCTCAGAATGAACAGAGGAAGAATTTTATCTTATTCCTCAATATCAAAAAAAGAGTAAAGCCTTCCTTTCTCTTTGTGTCAGTGGAGGACTCTAAACTCGGGGAAGGAAGATGTTCAGTCTTATAATAAAAATCTTTCTGACCTACTCTTTTAGCAGCAGCATCAATAGTCTGCAATATTATAATTCAAAATATTATACATATAATAAACTGTATTTAACCCAGTCTTCAAATTGAGGAACTTAGAAGAACCTTTAGAAGTGCAAATCATCAAGGAATCCATTTTTCACCTTCAAAGTTTACAAGGTATATCAGTGGGGGATAATCTTTTGAATAAAAGAACAAACTATGGTATTAGCCAAAGTAAAATATGAAACTCGAGAGAAGCTCTTGCAGAAGACTGAAGAATAGAGGTTTTATCAATTTCTGTCTAAAACACTAAAGTAAAACTTGTTTACCAAAAAGTTTAATCAGCTTTAAAATTGTTTTTAAAATTGATGATGTTCTGATAGCAGGCTTTCACACATTAAACAAGAAGAATTGATGGAAAGGAGAAGTGACAGAAAGTGTCTGTTTTTTGCTTTGGCCATATTTTTAACTTCTTACTGGATTGATAAAGTAGCAGTAAGGTGACACACAAAGTTTTATGTTTATTGTTTGAAATGCAATCATATATAGGGGGTCTTAAATTGCTTTTTTATTTTGCATTTATTTTTCCAGTTGTATCAAAACTAAATTAGCTTCTCTCTTCAAATCCCCAGTGATGTTGCTGCAATTCCTTTACTATTTTTGCAGCAGACCACTAATTAGGATATAGCATTGTTCAGTTGTTACATACGCAGCCATAGAATGCAGCTTCCCACAGCCAAATAGTGCCTGTAGAAGTAGCAGGAATAGAAGAGGGTATTGTTTTTAATTTGCATTACCAGAGTGCCTGTGAGGCTTAATCAGACCAACGTCCCACTGGCTAGACATTGTACAAACCCAGAACGAAAACAAAGACTTCCCACAGAGTGGTTATAATCCAAGTTAAGACAGAAGACAAAAAATAAAATGCACATGGATGGAAAAGTAAAATGAGCGTGTCAATATTTATCTAGCTGATTAGCAATGGCCTCAGCACATCATCAGTTTAAACAGTCATTTTTTTCTCCTGGATGCATGAGAAGGGGAAGTTGGAGGGTGAGATTTGGGGGCTGAATAATGAGGGAGCTGGAAGAGTCTATTTCTGACCAGCCTTGTGTGCTAGCTAAACTCTCTTCTGACCCTGAGCTCTTTCAGGAGGATGTGCAAGCTTTAAGCCAGGTGTAGGTGGCTGGCTGTTTAATAGTATCAGTCACTTGTGTTCTTTGGATTCCTGCTCATGCCTCCTGACAGTGATTTTGTCACTGTATGGGTCTCTTCTCCTAAACATGGGAGAATGGATAAAGGTTTGTTCGAAAACTTCATAAGAAGCAAACAAACCTAGTGTCATAGGCTCCAAGTGAACAGTGATTAGGAGGTCCTGAAGGACCTCTAAAGACAAGGTAGGTACATCTGAGGAAACAGTGAAAGGGCATCAGTGAAGAAACTAAAGAGATGAAATAGTCAAAGTACTGTTTAAGGATTTATTTTTGCAGTAGTATTTTGAGTAAGAGCAGTGAACTTGCTTTGTCAAAGTCTGAGAAGATAATGTTGCAGTTAATAGGTGATATTGACCACTTACCTGAGACTGTTATGTGAATGGATAAAGGTGTCTGTATCCTACAGGTAGTACCACCAAATTTAGTAAACTATCAGTGAAATTTAGAGGAGAGGACTCAGAAATCAGAGTTTAAGATAATGACCCTGATTCTGCCTATCTTGAATAAGATGTTGTGAAAGTGAAAAATAAGGATATTTACATGTATGAAGATATTAAGTATAAAAAAGACTATACCTCAAAAAAGTAATCTGTAGTCGTAATTTTTTTTTTTAACTTGGAAAATTAGAGTCTAGTCTGGACTGGAGAAGCAGCTCTGATGGGTTTTTACATACAGATACTAGCTAAAATTGTATTTGTGGAATAAATCACCAACAGACATATTGCAAAGGGAAAATGGAAACAAGTGGAGGCCAAAACACTGGGAACCCTACAAGAAACGGGGGAAAGTGGAGGTTCTTCCAAATAATCTACTCAAAAAAATCCATTAGAGAAGCAAAGGAAACAAAGATGGAAACAGAGTCAAATGAGCATGACAGGGTTTAAGGAAAACTGCACCACTGCCTTCACTGAACAAGGCCCACAAGGCAGATATATAAAATACCAGTTTTGAGGTTGGTTAAGAAAGTGTTCTTAAGGATTGTGGTCAGAATGAGATATTGGCTCACAGAGTGAAAGGCAGATGTCAGTTTGGTAGAGCGTGACAGAATGGCAGGAAGGAAACAGCCTAACCACTAAGAGAGAGACAACAGTTGGAAAAGCAGATCGGTTAATATATTTTGGGTTGCTTTTTCAATGCATGTGATTAGAGCATGTTTATGTAGTGTAACAAAAGAAATGTGGAGACTGAGGCATAGAGTGAAGATCAGGAGAGATAAGTAAGCATGAAATGAGATCAGCAGGCAGTCTGGGTTGCTACAAGTGATCAGATAAGTGCATAAAACCCAGACATCTGCTTTTGTGGCGTAGGGGTAGTGAAAAGGACACTCCCTATATTCATAGTTCTTTTCATTAGAAAAACTTTTTCTAGAATCATAGAATTACAGAAAAGTCATAGAACTACAGGAAAATGCAGCCTTGAACGGACTTCTAAAGGTCTCTAGTCCAATCTCCTGCTAAAAGCCAGGGGTAACTCTGAAACTAAATCAAGTTGCTAGGGCCTCATCAAGGCCCATAGCATATAAGGCAGAAACTCGGTGCTCCCAGGAAACAGTTATTTGAGATTAAAATATTCAAATAAAACCACTTCGAGTATAATTGGAAAATATTAGTAATTAAGTACAAAAAATATGGTTTACTTGCAATAATTTATTTTTCTGGATGGTATGTGACTGAACTGTACATGTTTAATCTTATTCCACACTTTTTAAGGTTTAAAATTATTTCAAAACTATACTGAATTTTTGAGTTTGCAAATTTTATTATTATTTTGGAAGAATTGGGGCAAGGGAACTTCCCATGTTTCTCACGAAGACTGTCCATAGGATTTGTTCCCTTTGAATTGTCTATCAGTTTCTTTAAGGGAATATGTAAAAACAAACAAAAAAAATCACACATCTATTCTAGGTACAGATTGTAGGAGACTTTTAAAACTTCTGATATATATTATTGCCATCTGGAAAATGACTAGTGGCATGCTCATTCTGCTTTGCTCCAGAAAATCTAAACCTTTGCATGAAGGAATTAAGAACTGCTCTTACGTTGTTCATCTGTTTCTCAGAACCAAGACATTTAAGAATTCATTATTTTGCTTTCATTAATGTCAAAGAAAAGACTGTTGACCTCAGCTGAAGCAGGTTCAGGGCTTGCCTATATTAATGCATGTACCAGCAATGCTATTTTTCTGATATATCTATTTCATAGTTTTCTAGTTTTACTCTACTAATAACATTGTACAATTGTAGGTGTGACAAATTACATCTAGAAAGACTTCAATTTATTAGTCATAATTGTATGCATTCTGTTAATATTTCATGACTGGGGTGATTTAACATTTGTACATTGATGGATTGCATTCTTGCCAGGACTACACACGAACTGAGGACAAAAGATAGAAGAATTATTGCAGCTTTGTTACAACAGATGATTTCCTGGAAATGGGCTTTTAGATCTGAAATCCAGTATAATTAGAAGCTTTCATCTCTTGCAGAAAATCCATACTGATTTTCATCTCTCTCAAACACAAGCTATATATGATATTTTTTGAAAAATAAGCTTTAATGTGTTCAATTTTGGAAAAATTACAGCTCAAATCTTTTTAGCTAATTTAAAACCAAGTTTCTTCCTACTCACAACTACTATTTCTGTTTAAGGGAACTAAACCTGTAACAGAGGAAAGTGATTTATCTAAAAACTGGGTATTGGGGAAAAATACTGGGTTTGATAATTTCTTTGATTTTTTTACATTTGGTAACTAATAACTGAAGAACCAATACAGTGCAGACATGCACACACCCCTGTTTATTTCTTGCAGTTGACCTTCCTTTTATACTTTGCAGTCTGTACTGTACAGTCCATTAGGCCACAGTTCTGCCAACACAGGAGCGAATCCACATCCACATTTGCGGATTGGCTTTCAGTTTAACACTGGCTTTTTGGAAAGGGTAATGGAGCTGGCACTGAGGGCAGGCACTGTGCACACTTGTGCTTTTATATGGTACTCAGCTTAATGAGTTTCTAATCCTGATGAGCCATCTGGACGCAGTTAAAGTATGAAATAATTAATAATGGAATTCCATTAAATTGCTTCCTTGTTCTTTGTGATTTATTGCTGAATTTCCCAGCTCAGAAGACTATTCAGTTAGAGAAATCAAAGTCCTAAGAAATCACAACTTTTTGCATTATGTGCAACAAAATTTCTTTTGCTATTGCACATTAAGATACGAATACTGATCATGTCTTCTATAACTCAAACCTTGGTACTTGGAGGGGCTGACTATAACTCAGTAACTAGATGCATTTAACAAGGACATTGATGGCCAAAATAGGTTTTGTATGTTAACAGATGATGACTGTTAACTGGATTAGAGTGCATATTCTAGTGAACCTGAACAGAGGCTCACATGCATAAATTTGGGACTCAGCCCAATGACCCAGGTAATCCATCAGATTTTGTACTTTTGCATGCAAGTGAAAGTGACTACTTTTTCTCAGCCCCACTGAAGTTAGTGTGTGGTATCAGATCCAGATTAATAAAAATCAGCATGTTTAAGTGTCTGAATAGAAAGACTACTTACCTGAGTAAAAAACTTTGGCTCATGTAACTTAACTCTATAACCCACTTTTGAGATTGATCTCACCAATTTACTTAAACCTACGGCATCCTCATTTATGCAATCCTTATTTAGGATTTTTTGTGGTTTTCTTACATTTGTGTTTAATGGAATAATTTTAGATCGTCACCCTTTTTTTAATAACATTCTTTTGAGTGTGGCATAGCATCCTGCCTCTCAGTAGAGTTAGATCAGTGTGCTTAAGATCAGTATAAATAGGACAAACCATATGTACATGCCAGACCTAGTGTACATATGTTAAAACTTTATGTGACCTTCATAGAATGAAGTAATTTTAATGTCCACAAACATGAGACCCAGCTATCAGTCAAACTTCCTACCTATAAGTCAAACTTCCTACCCGTAACAAAACGTCCTCCCATATCTGTAGAGAAAAAACCTTCAATCTCTATTTTCTGGATTATGTTCTAGTAATCAAGATTAATCCAATATGTGTATAATGGGATGCATCTGAAGGAAAAGTTTGAGTCACTACCTGTAGTCCATGGCTTTATGGTCCAAGAATATTTTGACCACTCAGTCTTGTGGAGGGAGGGGGAGGGCTTTAAGGTCTCAAACTGAATGCTTGCATGTTTTCCAACTGCTTGCTTTTTGGATTTAGATAATTAGCTGGGGCCTAAGTAATATTTCCAAATGACTCCTTGTCAACCTGGTCTTCTGTTTCCAGAGTATCTGTATAGTCTCATAGTCCCACAACCTTTCTTCCCCATTCTACATACTGAAGGTTCTTAGTTGATTTCTGTATGACAGAAAATAATAAACCTCTGTGTAAGTTAAATGCTGAGTCATTGTACTTCGTTCAATGTGGACTGCTGGCTTCAATTTTTATTTGTGCTCTGTAAATTGCAAAAAAAAGTGTTGCTTTCCTTTTCTACCTGTTTAGTGAATCTTCACTCTTCCTTTTTCTTTGAAAGCTAAAAAATGTTTTCTTCGACTGTGTCATTAGAGAATAGGGCAGTAATGTGTGTGATCAACCAGCAGTTCTCATATAAAAATACATACAGAGGAAGATACCTGTGTAACTGCCCTACAGAATCAAAAAATGGTGCTGCTGTAGAACATACAGGATATGGCTCTGGACAGCACAGAGAAACACTAATTAGATGATAGACTTTGTCTTGTCATAAATTAGTTATTCATCCAAATGCTTACGCCATTATCTTCATCACAGGGGAGTTGTAATCCCAAGATCTTTCTATTCCTGCCTAAATGGGGTTCTCTGCTCTCCTTCCAGGAATTATTTGATATGCTGCCAGACTCAGCCCTGTTCTTTCTCTCTCCTTCACCTTCACCCTTTTGTGAAATCCACCCATGTAGATATGTGGGAAAGGAATGCTTCTGAGATTTAAAGCTAAGACTAACAAAATGTCAGAAACTGTTACAGTAGAGATAACCCTCACTATTAGCTCATCAGATAGCACAGGATTCCTCAAAAGTCACTTTTGAGAAGGGAAATTTCCGTGGAGAAGAATGCACAATCCAGAAAAACCTATTTTCTTTGAGTCCAAGCTCTCTTTATTTGGCCTTCTGACATTAGGCTCAAAAAAAGAGAAAGCCAAGTCATGTAGTGAGATTCAGACTCAAATGGTATTGCAGAACAAACTTCTACCAGAACTGCCCCTTGTCCAGGGGCTCAGCACGCCCCACTGTGTAAGACTTGAACCAGACAAACCTTAGGCCAGGGTGGCTCTTACACAGGACACAGTGGGGTCCATTGGGCTCAGAATTTTCTGTCTCAGAAGAGAGTCTTCTCTTTATTTCAAATGTGAACTATTGTCAAAGGTAAGTGACAGAAAGATACTAAGTTTCTGGTATAATTTTTTGCCAACTGTAATTAAGATGCACAATTTATACAAGTAAATATGCAACAATTGGAGTCAAAATACTGACAGGAAACATTTTCTCTTAAGGTTGGGGTTTTCTCATTGTCCCACACCTATCCATCATTGTACTTTGATGCCTCTCAAGTGGTATTTTGAGGTTGGGAGTGTCCAACCTCATGCACTGTAAGTGGCTATTGGGGAAAAAGGCATCTGCTGATATCCCAGGAGCTTAAATCCAGTGTTTACATTTCTTTGTAATTACAATTTTTTTAATGCAATAATGTACCCTTTTATGTTCTGTACATTTCTAACAGCATTACACTGTTTCTGAAGAAACAGAAATCTACTCACCTGGTAAAGATATTTACACTGGAAATAATTTTTTATTCTGTTCTATTCCCTCCTACTATTTTTTTCTCCATCAGAATTGTTGCAATTCAATTAATGCATGTAACATACCAGACATAATCCAAAATATGAATTCAGATACACTATAGTGTTATAAATCAAGTATAACCACTGCAACAAAATGGTTACTGCTCTTTATCCCTGTGATTTCTCTAGTACTGAAACACAAGTTCATTCATGGTGTGCAGGAATTCAAAATTCACATTGACAGGTGTCAGCAGAATCATCAATCCTCATCAGAAAGCTGCCTTATTATTTTTTAGTTGTACTTAAAAATAATTCCTGATGTTCTTAGCCCCACAATTTTGGTATGCAGCCATAGCACACAGTTCCACTGTGTTACAGGACGTGTCTGCACAGTTTGTTGGTCCTGCCTAGCCCTCCAGAACACTGCAGTCAGCATACCAAATACAGCTGTTATTTTCCTTTCATTTGCTGACTTACATTTACACTCCACAGAAATCCAAAAACTCAGTATTAGAAATATTTGACTTACTATGGAAAGCAGCATGACGTTTCCATATCCTTGCAGTGCAGGAGAACCGTAACTTGGGCACATTCGACCAACAGGAGAGGGAATTCAGATGTGAATCGACTTCTTGTCTGGAACAAAAAGGAGAAGAGTCATTTTTAAATCACTAAGATGTCTAATTATTTTTATGCAAGCCAGATAACTTTCTATTTAAATGTGTAGTTTTTAATATAGAAATGAGGTTACTTTCTTCTATTTTACAATGCTCTAAAAGTGTTTAAAAAGGAAAAGCTTTTACTAAAATCCCAGATTTTTAGTAAAATGCCTGTTTCAGTACAGTGTGTGAAGTTAGATTCATGCCTGGGTGAAGAGAAAGCTGGAAATCAATGCTTTCCCAGTGCTTTAAATGACACCACACCCAAGCTCTTCTTCACTGTGCGACGTACTGTTTCCTCTCACATGGTGAAAAGAGAAGCTGCAACGCTCTCACTGTTTATTTTGCAGTGACAGTGGTGCAGAAAATGTCACACAACCTAGGCCCGCAAGGGCCGCCTGAGGGCTGGGGGGCTGAGGGGCTGCCGGGCTGCCTGAGGGGCTGAGGGGCGGGCTGAGGGGCTGCCTGAGGGGCGCGGCGGGCCCACCTGAGGGCTGAGGGCCTTGGAGAAGCAGGAGCGCCTGCCGAGCTGCACACCCGAATTTTCAGAAGTCTGTGTGCCTTACAGAGGAAGCCTGCTCAGATGCAGGTTCTCTAAGGCCATTTAGGTACCTAAGTGCCATCTTGAATTAATTCAGTGGCACCTGTTACATTTGGGGGAATGCAGTAGTGCCCTAGTTATTAACCAGCTCTTTAATGTGTAGGTGTGCTTTAAACGCCTCGTTAATTGGCAGGAGATACTTGTTACTTCTCTTTTCCCAAGCTCTTCAGAAGGTGGCACCTGAGATCTCACTGCACAGCCACTAGACCATCATAAGAAATGACAGAAGGTTGTGGGCAGGAGCAACAGAGGTGGACAACGACAGTCATTCTGAGCTCAGCTCTGAAGGTACAGTGACACTTGTCAGGACCTGCACCTGACTCACTAAGAACTGCTGAAAAAATCGTGTCCTATAGTCTGTATCTGGAAATATTTTATTCAATGTTCAATGTATACAGCTTTTTGAGGATAAAATAGGGATATTAGTCTGAATCTGCTTCTACTAGAGTACTGGGGTTTTTTTTTGTGTGTGTGTGTATCTTCTCCTAGCTACTTCCATATCTGTTTAGTATTCTTGTCACCTATTCTGAGTTCCACTGCTTTAGGATTGTTCTCCTGGCTCATCATTTTTGCACTGTGCTGATGCTGTTTTCAGTTAGCGCTATAAATAAGTCCCTCAGAAATGGTTCTCAATTTTCTCAATTTCCCCCCTAAACACTGTTTTCTACTACACAGTATCAGCACTGGGGCAGACAATTATTCAGTAAGCACATAGTTCAGTTTAAAACAGCAAGTCTTACAGATATTGATATATATTTATATCTGTTAACATCAGAAGCCTTGACTGTGTTCCCAAGTAAAGTGAAAGGGCATGTCAATGAGTTGGTAATTAGTTTCTGCAGCTGAGGCCAATTTCATGCCAGCTGGCAAGAATTTAGAGGAAAGAGGACTGTGATTCACAGACGAGAATATCTTATGCTATCTTGGCTGTCAAGGTTATCACCTCATCTCTGCTGTGTAAATGGGTGAACAATGTTGAAGTAATTCCTGATTCACCTCAGTTTAGAGCCTATTCTTATTTGCCTGCACATCTTGGAATTTGCAACCTGTAAACTGTGCCTGTTTGGGAACTGCTTCAGGGGCAACTGAATCCGTGATATGATGAGAGGTATTGGATGGCAGTGATTTCATCAGCTATACCAGCACAACCCACTGCTATTAATAAGACCTCCAGCTCTATTCAAAACTGCTGCTGTTAGTAAGGGCTCCCAGTAAGCAAAGCTGTGGAGATAGATGAACACAAATCTAAGATGGCTTTTCTCTATCAGTTTTCATATGAGCTTTCTCTGTTTCCCATGCAGCTATCATGTTCTTATAGCTGTTTTTTATATTTGTGCATTAAATAATTCAGCAGAGATTTTCTCCAAAATTGTAGTTATAAGCAGTTGCCACTGAGTGTTCCCTTTCCAGACCAACTGAAAGCATGACATTTCATGTTGCTGTATCCTTCAGGGTTCACTTGCTGTACAGATTTTACTTTGTACTCTTCCACTAAATCATTACACTTTCTTATATAGACAGGATGGCTTTTAAATGGGTAGTTTAAAGAACATATTACTAGCTAAGAAGGATTCAGTGACTTAACCTCTAAAATACGTGTGTTCGAGGAGCTTCTGTAGAGCATACTGCAGAAATGCTTTTTGCAAGCTGAAAAATACATCCAAACCCTTTCCATTCTGTAGATGATTATGATTATTAGTTTTCCTGCGTGGATTGAATTCTGTCAAAAAGCTTTAAAGAAAATCATGTCCCATACAGAATTTCTGAACTGTTTTCCAACTGAGATGCTGACATCTGTGAAAATAATGCAGTCTAATTAACCAGAGCCATAGAAACACACTACTGTATGTTCCTCACTTCTACAAATCCTCCTTTAACATCTTATACAAATAGACTGTAAAATGTTTGAGCTTCTTTATGCATTATGCAGGAGTTTCCCAAGACAAACTGAACGTATGCATACAGAGTTCTCATTCAGTGTTTGTAACTTCCAATCAGATACTTCAAAAGTTTCTTAATTGAAAATGTTTAGTACTTATTTTTTATTCCACTTGCAATTAACAACAATGCTTAAGGTCTGTCTATAATGGTTCAGATGATGCCTTAAGGATATTTTTAACTTGTGGGCTGAAAACATATTTTTAAAATAACCTTTTAAAATTTAATTAGGATCATGACATTTCTAGAATTCTACAGAGGCAACAACACCGAGTTCGATATTCAGAATCAGTGGAAACTGGATCTGTGATTTTTCCTCTTTCTGGTACAGTATTTCAAAGTTTATGCTTTTAAATCATGAACTCCAGTGAGGTACAAGATCAGGCCCTGATGTCGGCTATGCTAAACTGAATAAAATCTGCCTTGTTGGAATGTTGTGTGGTAGTGGAAGGAGCTGTGTTATGGTTTCATGTAAATCAGATGAAACAGAACTTTAGGAACAAAACATTTACATTGTTTTACTTTTTTTGGATGTATTGTAGAACAGCTATGTGTCTACTCTGAGTGGATTGAATATTTGGGGTTTTTTTATGTTAAGGTAGAAAAATAACTTCTCATTTGTAGTTTTATCTTAAAATTAATAGTCATCACTGGCCTAATCTCATGACTGCATTTCACTGTCAAAGATGTGTAAATTCAATTCATTCGTCTTGTTCCATTGCCTTGTAAACTAATGGTTAATTTAAGCATTCTGCTTCCTGGTTGTGGTAAGAACTTAATCCCATTATTGCTATGACATGTACATTTACATGAGTTTCCTCAATAGGTATTGCATTTATACTGTCAGACACTCAAGATTTGCTTAGGAAAGGGGAAGAGGAGATTTCTGAAAGAATTCAGAAGTTCATAAGCATTCATCGGAACAGTTTTTTGGTTTTGTCAGCTGCGCTTCATGGACCAGAAGAATGGAGTGTCATGTTCAGGATTCAGATAAGGTATGATTTCAACAGCAAACCAAATTTGTTATTGCTAGGAAGAAAAAAAAGTAGCAGTCTTAGATTTGGTAATTTTATTTTAGGAATTAATGGGACAAGAGGCAATGGGCAGAAACTGATGCACAGGAAGTTCCACCTGAATATTGATTTAATCTTTTTGAATTACAGTAAAGTTTTCAATACCGTCTCTCACAGGATCCTTCTGGACAAACTGTCCAGCACACAGCTGGATAAACACATCATGGCATGGGTGAGCAACTGGCTCATGGGTCGAACACAGAGGGTAATAGTGAATGGGATGACATCAGACTGGTGACCTGTCACTAGTGGGGTTCCAGAAGGCTCCATCTCAGGCCTTGTGCTCTTCAACATCTTCATAAATGTCTTGGAGGCAGGACTCAAAGGGATACTGAGCAAGTTTGCAGATGACATAAACCTGGGAGGAGCTGTTGACTCCCTTGGAGGCAGGGAGGCCCTGCAGAAACCTTGACAAATTAGAAATGGGCAATTGCCAACAATATGAAGTTCAACAAGGCGAAGTGCTGAATTCTGCACCTGGGATGGGGCAAAGCTGGATATATGGACAGACTGGGGAATGAGATGTTGGAAAGCAGTGCCATAGAAGGGGACCTGGGGGTCTTGGTCAGTGGCCAGTTGGATGTGAGTCATCCCCTGGCCCTGGCAGCCAGGAGGGCCAACCCTGTCCTGGGGGGCATCAGAAAAAGCATCACCAGCCAGTTGAGGGAGGGGATTGTCCCGCTCTGCTCTGCACTGGGGCAGCCTTGCCTTGGATATTGTGGGCAGTTTGGGGCACCACAGTATAAAAGAGATATTTAGAGAGCATCCAAAGGATGGCAATGAGGATGGTGAAGGGCCTGGAGGGGAAGACATATGAAGAGCAGCTGAAGTCACTTGGTCTGTTCAGCCTGGATGAGACTGAGGGGAGACCTCATTGCCATCTACAACTTCCTTGTGAGGGGAAGAGGAGGAGCAGGCACTGATCTCTTCTTTGTGGTGACCAGTGACAGGACCTGAGGGAATGGCCTAAAGTTGTGTCAGGGGAGGTTTAGGGTGGATATTAGAAAAAGATTCTTCACCCAGAGTGTGGTTGGGCACTGGAACAGGCTCCCCCGGGAAGTGGTCACAGCACCAAGCCTGACAGAGTTCAAGAAGTGTTTGGATGATACTCTCAGCACATGGTGTGACTCTTGGGGATAGTCCTGTGCAGGCCTAAGGGCTGGACCTGATGACTCTTGTGGGTCTCTTCCAACTCCACGTATTTTGTGATTCTTTACTGCACGGGTGACCATGCACTGGAACAGATTGCCCAGAGAGGTTGTGAAGTCTCCTTCACTGAAGATATTCCAGAACCATCTCAATGAAATCCTGTGCAACGTGTTCTATGATGGCCCTGCTTGAGCAGGGAGGTTGGACCACGTGAGCCACTATGGTCTCTTCCAACCTTACCCATTCTGTGGATTATTTTCAGGAATACAAACTGGAAAATTGGGCCATTTTTTTAGCTCTGTCACCATCTTTTCATGGTCATTTTCAGAATAGGCAAGTTTACTTAATGGGAAAAGGCTTTATTGTAAAGTGCAGATTATTTACCAGCTTTTAAAATTTGTTTACTTGGAACAGTGTCTATTATTCAGAGCTAGAACAATTGAAATAATCAGTGTTATTTTATACCAAAAGTATAAAACCTGATATTAAAACAGGTTTGTTTAAAACTTTTATCTGTGATTTCTAACGAAGCCTGAAAACTTGCATATTTCAACACATAACTGCTGACAACAGTGATCAGATTGTGCTCCATGCTTGTATTCAGAACTGTTCCCTGGTAGGTACAGTAGTAGCCCCAACTGCATGTCACTCTTGGCCTCAAGAAGTGACTACTTTAATGAAGTCTTTGATCTTTACCTCCTTGAAACCAACACCAGTTTCATTAAATCTTGGGCATACTGCCAAATGCTGATGAATGGCAGAGTGGATGGGATGAAATGTAGGAAATCTATTACCCATTTGTATAAATGCCATAAATTTTCATATGAGGTCTTAAAAGTTCTGCCACCATTCAGCAAGAACATATTATTCAGCTGATGGCAAGGCTGTGGTTACGTACAACAGATTTTGTGCATCTAGTGATCACTAAAGCATGGTATTTTGGAATGTATTCCATCTGGCAAGTTAGTAATTTTATTAAAATAAAAATAGTTTTATCATTGCAAGCTATGTTAAATTGATGTTGACAAGGCACAATTACATTTTAAATGCTTACTACCTGGCATCTTGGAATTCTTCTGTTGTATGTAAACCAGACTGAGCTTCTGCATTGGAAGGGTTGAAACCTGTGCCATGTTCTTTCAAACTACAAGTACCTGTTTGATTTGTTAAAAAACAAGGCACCTTAGTACTTTCAGGTTGTCTTCTATTACTGTTTCTTTCTGCTTGTCTATGGTTTTGCTGCAATTGGGAAAAGATTGTTTTTTATTATTAAAATTATAGGATTCTTCTTCAACAACATGAAGTCTTTCTCTAAGGTTGTGTATAGCATGGGGGAAGAGAGAAAAGCAGTGTTTATCATCACAGCTTACACCAGATGTGTGTTCGAATGGCCAGTATTCTGTCCATTAAGCAAATTAACAAAGCTAAATTTAGACCTGCTGTAATTGGAAGCAACATTATAGAAACAGATTTTCCTGGATCTAGGTAAAGACATGTAACTGTTTGTTGCACTTTGCTCAGCCCATTCCAGTATTAGTAAAATTGCATCCATTTATTTCCCTAATCCCTGAATGTAAATCAAACCACAGTTCCTGCACCAGATTTTAGCAAAACTCAGCCAGGAAGGGTGCCTACTGTTAGGGAAAGACAGTGCCTGTAACATTAGAAGCAAGGGCAGACAAGTTCAGATGAGATACCTAACCAGCAAGGGGTCTTAAAGTGAATGAGTCCAAGTCATCAGACAGATTGCAGGGAAGAACAGGTGGTAGGCACAAGGGGAGGTCACAGGGGAGTATGCAACTGAGCAGCTGGGCACTTCATTTGGATTACATTTTTGGTTATTTAAAATTCCTCGTTCTTTGCTGTTAAGTCCCTCTCCAGTTTTAGCCTCTACAACAAAAAGCAGCAGCAATACTAATGCTGATGTCCTTGTTACAACACACTTGAGGTACAAATCTTAAGGAGAGGCTCTATGCTTGCCTAAGCTTTGCTCTCTGTCCCTTCCATGACTGCATTGAATGGCAACTGATGCTACTATTTTACATATTCAGATTCCATTCTCAAGAATGAATGCATATGAATAACACTATTTATAGAAAGAGAATGAATTTTAGGTTCAAGTATTTGAGTGAACAAGTCTTGCACAAAAGTAAATTATCCCATTATCTTAACCACATCCAGAATACAGGTTGATTTATTTATAGTACACTACAAAGATTTAGTTCAAATCATGAATATTTTTAGCACAGTGTTTTTAGATACTTCCCTGTATTCTTCCAAGGCCATAAAAATAACCTAAATATTTTTTACTGCCACTGAGAATAGTCTTCAGCAATATCACAGAAGAGGCTTTAGTTCTCTTTGAGGGTAAACATGCTTAAGAAGTGCTGATGGATTGTCCAAGAGCCCCAGATAAAGAAACGAGCCTTTCCAAATCCCACCTAAATAAGTGGTACAGAAATGGGACAGATGGCTATACAAACAGCATGAACCCTCCTCTTGCCTTTAAAGATAAAAGCACTCTTCTATCTAAGTAAAACTGCACAGTTGTACTGGTTTAGAGGTAAACCAGCAGGAGAAACGTACCCACCACAAGAGAGATTTTAAGTCAGAGTTACAATTTAATGAAAGATATTACCCTAAATACACTGACACAAGAGAAAACTGCTTTGAACTCACCAAAACCCCAACAGAATAACCCAGTGTCCCAGGGCACAAGCCCAGAGGGGTTTGTTAGCCCTGGTGCTGAGACTCACGTGGTTCCCCTGAGTCCTAAGCAAAAAGAAGTGAAGAACCTGTTGGTGTAGATGATGGCTGTGGTCTGGTCAGGAGTGATGGCCATAGTCCGGTTGAGAGTGGTGGTTTCCTCCTGTCGAGGTCCTGCTGCTCCTCTGGATCCGATGAGGCGAGCGCAAGGCCTTCTGAGCCCTGTTTATATACCCTCAGGGAGCACCCAGTCCCTCCCCCAGGGCGGGGACTCACACAATGGGTGATTAACTCTATGAGTCATGGGGTATTGGTGAACCGGTGATGGCCCATTAGCACCCACGCCCCCTCAGGCTGGGTGTGAGGGTGCTAACAACTTCCTGGGCAGAAACTGCAAATGGTCCATTGCTCTTGGGGAATGAATAGAGGGTGTAGAATACACAGCTTTAATCACCCCCACACAGTGATAACTGGTTCCTCCTGCTGAACTAGGACAACAGTAAAGAGTTGTTTACATCATGTGGGAATGCTTTTTGAGTTTTATGGCAAAACAAATTAAATCCACATTCTAAAAGTAACCTTAATTTATTTTGCTGTGCAGATTCCTGGGCAGTAATTTACGTGTAATACCAGTTCATAATCCTGCTGAAACTGTTAAATTAATGCTAACTATGGCTAAGGTAAGTCCAGTTGCATATACTTAATAATATTAGTATATTAACCAGGAAAAGCCAGAAACTATAAAACATTTGGTTTTCCTTAATGGAACTTTCTGGGTTATACTCACCACAATCCACTAATACTCTGAGGTAGGACTGGTACTCTGATGCTTTAGCTAAGTCTTTATTGTTAAAGGTAACTTAAAAGCTCTTAAAAACATCTGTGAAGACCATTAGATATGTAAGAGTTCATTTGACTCTTATTTACGACTGTGAAGTTAGAATGCCTTCATTTACTAGTGCAGAAGCAGCATAAGATCTAAATATGTAATGACTTCAACTTAAAAGTTAAAATGCTATCTGAAAATTGCAGTTACTTGTCAATTTTTAGTAATGCACACACTAGTATATTACTGTTTCAGCTTACTGTTGTGTCTGTGGAGCTGTAACATAGCCAGTATCAGCAACACATTACTAATTACAATTATTTACTGAAACTCCTTAAAGACCATTTTTCCATGAAAATTCTAACTTAGATATGAACTGTATCAGTACTAACAGCAACCCATATGCCAAAACCAGAAAGAGCAGGTTGAATGACTTGTGAAGAATCAGAAACAAATTTACCTTCTATCCTTTCCTGAAGTGGGCATCTCAAAACAATAAACACTAAACGATTTAGAGTATCCATCATTTTAAGGGTACAAGCTTCATCACAATCCATGGTAAAAGTTAAATATATATTAAAATGTGGAACATTGTACTTTTTATGGAATATACTGGTGCCCAGTCTCTTAATACAGCATTTACCTAAAAGCTTTTAAGATTACTGCTGAGCCTACAAACTCGAATTTGCTTTTACACTTGTTCAGAATGTTTGCACTGAACTTCAACAGAAGAACCCTGTAAGAAGGGGTGACAGCACATAGCACACATCTGTTGGTTGCCATTACATTCTTTCTTACTGATACAAAGCCAGTTTAATGAGCTCATCATTTGCCAGGGAATCCCTAACTGGTACAGGATCTAAAAAAACCAACTTCTTTTTGCCCTGGGCTAACAGACAGTGCCAAGGGAGCAATACCATCCAACTAATCCCAATCTACCATTTCCAACTCCTGTTGAAGTACTATCACCTCTCTGTACATCATTCCTGAATACTGACTTCAGAACACAATTCAGATTTTACTGCTGGATAATTTTGCATTTATACTATTGGGAAAATAAGATGTTGAATATTCTATTACCTAGGAGTTACTGTGTCCTACTCATAATACTTTTGTTTTCTCTAAGATAACTTCCAAGCCACAAGCAGATGATACTCGTTACAAAATGGAAGAGACAAAAACCCAAATAATAGAAAAAAGTCAAGTTTGGAAGATGCTTCAGGAGTACCAATTGCACTGCAATTAATTTAATATTTTGGGTTTTTATTTATAAATAGAGTAGCTAAATTTTAAAATATAGAAAAATCTTAAAAATATAGTTACATTTCAAAAGACTACATACAAGATACACATTTGGAATGAAAATTGATATTAAATAACTATGCAGTGAAAAATAGCATACTTGATACCAAATGTGCATTCTAAGCAGGGGAAGAAAGTGGTTTAGCTGCACTATAGAAAAGCCATCCTTACTTTTAACTTTATTCTGAACTTACAGGCTCATCTGTTTATAAATAATTTCCCAAATCATTTACTGGATCTTAAGGAAAACTTTATCTATAAATATAAGGATGATCAAAACAATTCCAAAATATAGGTTTCCCAAGCTTACAAAGGTATATGTATGAAATCTTACACTGTTTTTTAAACACAAGTATTATCTATTATGTTACTAAGTTTTAACATCTTACTTGGCTCAAAGTTGATGTGTTTTCCTTCAAACCTGGTTTCCTTTGACATAGTGTTTTACTGTCTATAGGAAGTATATTCTATACTGTTATCTAGCAATACTTTACAGTCTGTTTGTAAATACAGAAACTTGTTTGTCAACGTTAAAACATGCTAATAAAATTACCTTATGCTTAAACAGTGCTTTTTAATTAATAATTCTTCAGTTACTTTATAAAAATGTTTGTAATTCGCAACACCGGTCAGCCACTCGTACCTAACAAATTCTGAAAATTCAAAGAAAAATAAATGCCCAACCATACCTCCTTGCCACAGCAGAAGAACATATCCCCACCTTGGGTTTAGTTTCTAGACTTAAGAGAAAGCATCAAATTCTGAAGAGGAGTAAATAGACCATATTTGTGAATCACATGCAACCAGACTTATGAAGAGCAGCATTTTTGATTCTTCTGGAGGCCACTCTAAATTGCTCCTCTTTAAAGGCTGGTAGTCTCCTTTGCAACTAAAGTCTCCTATTCCAAATGAACTTGTAAGGAATATGTTAATTCAAATACTTCTGCTGACCTAACTATTTTCATCCATTACAGCTTTTATTTTCACTTCAATGAGTTCTTCTACTCGAGCTAGAACACTTTCTATTAAATCAAATGTGAAGAGAGCCGAGTGTAAAACCTGAAATGACAAAAAAGATTAGTGTTACTTTTATTAGATTTTTTTTTTACTCCCCCTTTCATGCACTTTTGTCTCCACATTGAACAGAAGATGTCAATACTTCTGAGTAACTCTGAAGGAATTGCAAACTCACCTGAAGTTGCATTCCAGTAGTCATGGCAGGCATCTTTTCCCCACTAATAGTTACAGAACAAACTGTGTTAGAACTGTGTGCCTCTGTAGAAGAAAATAACAAACATGACTTTTAGAATGAAAAAAATATTAGAATATATTATATCTTTGCATTTTGAGACAGTAATTGCTAGGAACACAAACCTAGAGATTGACCAAACAGAGGATGAAAGATGCTGAACCTTAGGAGGAAGGCAGTTTGAGCTATATGCTACCTCTAAACATTCTATAACACAAATGTCTACATCACTAACAGGTAAGATCTGCAACTCAAAACAATTTTATACTGCTTAAACTCTCTTTGAAAGGAAAAATAAATTTTATCTGGTCAGTTTTTAATACATTTTTAGAATTACCACATCCAGGGATATAGTAGGAGGTTCTTAAGCTTGACTTATTGAACCCAGACATGAAATACTTATTTTATTAAGAAAAGGCTGCAGGCTTCTCTGTTTTAGACAGATTACTTGGAGAAGGCTAAACCAGAGTCTGAAAACTAGAGGGAAAACCTCTTACATTCAGATCACAGATTTGAAATGCAATATAATGCCTACAAAGATTATACACTGGGGAAGAAAGCTAAACGATTTACTGTCACAAGTCAGATGTCCTTTCCTGAACTCAAATCTCTTTATATTTTGTCAAAGGCTAGAGGAACATAAGATGGACTTAAAGAAAAAACTTCCTGATTAATTTTGAAGGATTCCCTTTAGAAAGATATACATAGGTTGCCTTCAGAAAAAAAATCCTATTCTTTGCCTCATGCTTACACAGTTCACAACGGAAGAGGGTAAGACTAGGGGCAAAAAGCTGTACTGACATTTTTAGTAGCAGATGCAAATTCCTTAGGCTGCCTTAATTATACTGGAGACCACAAGGAACAGAGGATCTGACATACAGAGAGGTTGCCTAAAGCAGCTACAGCTCTTGTGCCCTGCGCAATGTGTCTGCTTAACCCAGAGCACAACCTGATTCTGTGTGTCAGATTAAAAAAAAATAAAAAAATTAAAAATCCAGAATATAATCCTTCAGGCATTAGAGAGCACTGTGTGACTTATTTCTTCTTTTGTTAACCTCCCCACACCTGGTATGAAATCTAAGGGCAGTGTATTCAGAGAGAGTTAGTTGCTCCTGTGTAACATTAAAATCAAAAGCATAAATGCAGAACAAGCTTAGAACGTCATCATGTGACAGTTCTATTAGGGTTCCCTAAGATATACAAATGTGCAACAGATAAACAAGTTCAGATTTTTCTGACCAATTATGAACATTTTTAATATCAAATATGGCAACTACTGAATTATTATTTGAAGTTTGGAATAGTGTCGAATAAAATATGATTACACAGCACTCACCAATTCTTTGTTTCCAAAGAATTACTGAAGTTTCTAGATACGAACAAAGCTAAGAAAGAAAAACCAACTAACCTTTTCTGTTTTCTTTCTTATTTTTTATTTCTGCTTCATAATGTGCTTTTGACATATTGAGTCCTACACGTAGTGGTTTTAAAAAGTTTTGCTGAATCTTGTCAAGTGTGGTCCAAACACCAGTCTATTCAAACAGAACAGAGAAGATTACAAATCAGTTTTAATGAAGCATTGCAACACTAAGTTTTTGAGTACAAGTTTTTTGACTAGTCTTTATAACATCAAATAGCATCCCCATGGATATTTAAGCTTCTCTCCCTATTATTTGTTGATTGGAGGATGAAGCAGTCAAAAAACAAAGAGGGGGTGGAACTTGGCATATAGCCTGATAACTACAGCAATGGAAATGCACATTTTCCGCTTCTTCTTGAAAGCAAAGCTGAAGGGATCTTGATATATTAGAGGGGGATACTTTCTCAGGCTAGAATCTCTACAGCCAGTAAATAGCAGCTGTAGGTTCCTCTCAGATAATTCAGCAGCAAAATGGAACAAATATTTCAATTAATGTCCCTGAATTAATACTGTATTGCAATGCCAAGTCAAAGTTTTGATAAATATCATGCTCCCCGATGTCTGTATTGCATTTAAAAAGCATTGTAGGAATATTACTGGATATGCTACTACCCCATCCTTAGGCCTACCCTTTGGCACAGATGCAAAGGAGTTTACAATAATGGCATTCATGAAGCAACAGATGCAAGGAAAAGGTGCTCAAATCCAAGGTTGTTCAGGGTTACCCAGCAAAAGAGGAAAACTCCTCTGCCTTGGCACTTTATAAGCTTGTATTACAAAACTGCTGTAGAAGAAAGCAAACACAAAGCAGTCTTTGTGTCCTTAGATATAGGAGTCACTTATGCAACTCCGTTCTTCAGGCAATACCCTCAAAGGGCAGAGTGAGGACGATAAAAATATGTTAAATACAGTGAGTCCACTGATGACAGTGGAAAATTCATCAAATTTTAATACTAAATGACACAAAGTTAACTGCTCAAGTAAGAAAAACAGTAATTACTTCCACCAAAATGTGGTTAAAAAAAGGAAATAACTTTCCGGGAAAATACCGATTTTTAAACTTGATTAATGAAATGCTTGTTACACAGCAATCAAAATATCTGAACTGACATGAAAGGAGGCGTTTTCTTTCTGCCCCACTTGCACTATATGAAGAGGAACAGGGAGGCAGGCAAGAAGAACTGACAAGGCTTTTTTTTATGGAAAACCCTCAGAAGATGTGATGCTATTTTCTCCTCAAACTGCACGGACATTCTTTCTCCCAAGTATTAGACAGCACTATTAGAGCAGTTGAGTTCTACTATGTGTAACTTTTTATTAAAAGAGGAAATACATGCTTTCTCACAAAGCTATATATTTACATGGAACTGAGTGAACCACAGTAAGTACTTAATAGTAATCAATCCTTAAATATGAGAAACAGTACAGTCTATCAGTATTAACTAATTACATAAATAGTAAATTAGAAATGCACCATTTTCATTACTGCTTTGGCAATCAGTGCAAATTGTATCAGTACTATACAATTTAGACCAATAACATTATTAGGCACTTTTGAATCTCGTACTCCTAGATCTCAAATTAGTCTAAAGAAAGGTCAGATTTTCTTTCTGTATTTTAGAAAACAGAAAATAATATGCTGAAATCCATTACTCCAAACCATAAAGAAAATCAAGGAACTGAGAGAGGGCAACAAAACTTCTTAGGATACTTATCTACTGGTTAGCATATTCCTATGACCATGATATTGCTTATTCAAGTCAAGAAAGACTTTACTGCACTTTAAAACTGAAAAGCAATTTTATTTAAACTGTCACCAATTTAAACAAATATTTTAATGCAAAAATCAAAACATTTAATACTAAGGAGATAGGTGATACCTGTTCACTCCACCATATAGTGGATAAAAAGCTCCTGAATTGCATCAACTAAAGGACTGTTGAACCATGATTAAAAAGAGCCAACAGAAGTTGGATTTACTCTTAGAATAAGTAGTTATTTGGTAGGGGAAGGTAGTCAGAAAACTAAACACAAATTATTCCATCAGCTCTTCAGTGCTTAGTGACACAATCCAAATCGGAGCACTTATAAACAACCTGTCAGCGACCCACTCATGAAATTCAAACAAATTTTCCATCACCCAGGAACACATTTGCAGTGGACAGGACTGACTGTACATAAAGCCAGAGATCCATCAGGAAATACTGAACAGCCACAGAGCAGCTGAGTAACAAATACTGGTAGAGAAGGGCAAAGTGTAACAAATGTCACTGTTTCAGACAGACAACAGCTAAACAAAACAGAGAAGAAAGAGGTGGGGATTAAAACTAAAGCCACTGCTTTAAACTGAGGTAGCATATTACATGAGCTAAATACATCAGGACAGTTTCAATTTTTTAAATATATTGCAGAGTATTTCTGAAATATCTACATTCAAACATACACACACAATGGAAATGAAGGTAAAGAAGCATAGCTATAATAAAAACATGGGTTACTGCACCGGTGGGCAGTTTAGGCTGGCAAGTTACCTTTGTGCATAAAACATTCTACGCTATTTTCAGTAAAGCAGTGTACCAGAAAATTGGATGGGTCTGGCCATTCCTTTTTTAACTTCAACAGATAGATCATACAAACAAGAATTTTTTTCATGCTAATAGCCAGAGAAGCTTTTAATATGTACTTACCATGCACCAGCACAGTTGCTCTAAATATAGAATATTGTTTTGCACAGCTAAAAACTTAATTAAATATGGCTTTTAAATATTTTCTCATAAATCTTAATCCTAACAACTTTCAGCATATTGCACAAAAAGTATTTTTCCTATAGATTAATAAAATGATCTCTTGAACTAACAGGGTTTGCATTATTACTATTATAAAGAAATCTACTTGGAGGTTTGAGGGATACCAACAAATAAATAAGCAAGAATAACAAATTCTTTCTCATGGGAATGCCTGATGGGTATGTGATTTTGTGGCGACATACTCTAATGTTACGGACATAGATCACAGTTCATCAGGCAGAGTAAAAGCATAGGTTTGTTTACAGTTACAGTATGAATGCAAACAAATTCCATCAGAATAAAATAACACATCACATATTTCCTAATCTCTTAATTAAAAGCATCAATCCTGGCGACTAACCAATGCAAAGAAAAATGCAAACCCCACGTTTTTTGAATCAAGGATAACAGTGTTCCCATGAATCTAGCTCTCAGGCCTCAGCTAATCAACCATTTTCAAATCAGTTAGTACTTACTTGATTATCACTTTCACAGTCCTTAATGACTAAGTATCTCAGCAGATTTAGTGATGCCATAATCCTGCGAATTAAAAACATACCTTTTATAGTGTAGAGCACAGATCTGTATTGCAGGGATTATGATTTAAATTGTTCATTAGCCAGATATCCCAAAAGTATCCATTTGTATAGAACACTCATCTACGGAGCAATACAGCCTGGTCTAGAACACCAGTGTGCAGTGATGTCCAGACAACAGTTCACACAAGTAAAAACAAAACTGTCATCAGATTGGAGAGGCCTGCTGATTGTAAGGGCTGGAGTTCTCTGAAGAGACAGAACCTGACCACAGAATTTTATCATATGCATCACTAGTGATCCGAAGTTGATTTGAAACTAGTGTGACAGTTTTATTACTGTACTGAATTTTTACTTTTGAATGCTTTCTGAAATGTTCTTTTTACCTTTGTTTTACCATACTTTTTAGCAGAAATTATTTATTGCCTTCTCCAGATGAAAAATACAATTACAGATCATACTTCTGTGTTTTCTAAGCAGGTATGTGTCCATGTGGACTTCATCACCAGACTGATTTACAAGCTCAACCACTACTCATCTAGGAAGATTTGTCCTATACAGGAGATTTTCAGAGATATTTCAGTTCTTTTTGTATTTCTGAATGCAATTATTTACTGTTCAGGTGGATCTGTATTCCTGCTCCTGAGATACTGGATTCGCAACAGCAATCTGTGAAACAGCCTCAAAAATGCTGTGTGCTATAAGTTGCATCTCATAATTGTTAATCCATTATCACATAAGACAACACAACACGTTGTTTTCATTCCTCCGACTGCTTCTGCAGAAAGCTGACAAATCATACATTCCTGAAGAATAATGCTTTGCTAATTAATGTAATTTCACACCAGAAGTCTTATATCCTCAAGGAATGAAGGAGAAAATCCTTTTTATTGTTAAAACCAATGTAATAGCATTGTGACATCCTTCTGTGCAGAGTATGTGGAAATAAATTATTGTTTCCATTTCTAGTTCTAAAAATTTAAAATACATTGATGTTGTCACCTCATTAGTTACATGACAGCATATGTAATTGTAGTACGATAGTCTGAAGTCTTTATAAAGGATGAAAAAAATAGAAAAGCCTGTAACTGATTACAACTCACCTGTCTGAGTTTTGCAGAAGATCTGTCTCAGCACCTTCTGGAAGTGAAAGTACTAAATCTAGAAGGGAGATCAGGTGATGTCCTGTAAACCAAATGTTGTCATATTCCTTCTGAAAAAAACAATATAAAAAGTTTGGCTGAGTGCAACATTTAAATCTTACATAATTTAACAATAATTTGAGTAAAAGAGAAAAGGAAAAAAAAATAATTGAACATTAGAAGCAATGTTTTCTAATTACTACCTGTGATTGAAGTAGACAAACTAGCCTTTGCATAATCCTCCCTAATTTGTCTCTACGTGCCAAGCTGTTCTTTTCTATTTCTTCAGAACAAATTCTCTACCTCTTCACCATACCACCATCCATACCATTAACATTTGTTTACATAAACTTGGCAAATTTTAGAAGGCACTCTTTTTTTTTTATATTGAGGTATTTACCAGAAACTCTGTTTCATAATAGCAGTGTCACTGGGTTTTTCTAAATGTGAAGTTTCAGAATATACTTTTACCTATTCAACTTTAGTGCAAGCCCCTTTTGGAACAGTTTTCGTATTATCATCATCTTCACCCCTGTTGATTCAATATGCTGGACAGACTATGATTTAATAAATAGTAATTCACTGTCATCTGACTTATTTGGCCAGCATAAAAGATGCATACATTTACTATATTGTCCTATTTGACAAAAGGCAGTACACTTGAGAATCAAATTGCATTTGAAAAAGGCCCTAAGCAATTAAGAAAAAAAAAAGACGAGAATAAGAATTAATCATTTAGTTTTAATTAATTTTCCCAACTTCCTGGTATAAATGATTATAAAATATGATGCTGAACTAGTTTTGATCTAGCTCAATCCTTTCTGATGAGTTTATCATTTGCAAAGCACTCATAATAAAATGCTGACTGTCATCAGAAAAACCAAGAAAAAATTAACAATTCTGTCTGGACTGTAGGATCTGAATTATATTGAAAAATTAGGAACTGTGGGGATAAAACAAAATACTGAGTAGTTCCACTTCAAAAAAACCCCATGTATTTTCAAGCACAGAAAAGGTAATAATAAACTCTTTGAAAAATACACAGTAAGATTGTGCAATTCAAAATATAACATTCTAATGTAAATACAGATATAAAAAGCCAAAGTGACATTTTTAATATAATTTCCCAATCTTACGTTTCTTTTCAAAGTGGATTTTTTTAATGCATCACTCAGAGTTTAAGCTGTAGACATTTTCTCAACACACTACAGACAGAATTTTGAGATGGCACCTTTCTTCTTAGTGGTAACAGCCTCACCGTTAACGATAAGTGAATCTGATCTTTTATATTTTTAATAATGTATCCTTCCACACCAGCATGGTTGCTTGTCTTCAGTAAACACCTTCAAACAAACAAAACAAAGGTATTATCTCTTCAAAGCTGCCTACACAGTTAGCTCAAAACTTAGTGAATAAGCCCATAGTGTCGTTTAAGTGGGAGCTTTACCACAGAAAAACAGTATGACTGTTTAACCTTTAAACGCTGGCTTACATAAGACAGGAGATTTTATGTGAGGCAAGTGAAATTCATTTTGTATCAAAAAATTAACATAGTAAAATTAATGTGGCTTCACATATGGCCACTGTCAGAAATCACTGGATCTATACAATTAAGCTGCACTAAGGCTGATATTACACAATCTACAGTAACTTGGATACATACCTGAATAATGTATATTTTCCCTTTGTGTCAAACTTATCTATGAACAACTGCAAAATACTTAAACTCTTCTTTCTCTAAAGAAAACAGAGATGTTATCAGACAGATTCTAATTAAATAAATTCGGCACTTAACCAGTTCTGTAGGTGAGTTTACATACCATGTGCTCCATGGGACAAAGGGTCATAATTTTCACCAAATCCTGCAATAGGACAAAAAAAATATTTCTAATTACATACAGATTATTACATTACATCACACTGACTAAAATCTACTCAAGACATTAAAAAAACCCAAACAAACAAAAAACCAAACAAAAGCCCCATAGCAGACTTGATTATGGGAAGATTCTCATCAGAAAAATGGCTGATATACAAGAGTGCTAATCTTGTACTGTGGGGTCCAAATAAGAATGTAGTCAAGCAGCAGTTTGGCAAGGCAGAGACAAAAACAAGCAAGCACCATCTTTCAACTAAGATCTGTGCCCACCTGCTTCAGTGACCTCTCCATACACTAGGTACATTTTAATTGTCACTGAAGCTAAATGCTGTAGCAGGTAGAAAAGACAATCAATTCTGTGTAGCAAGACACTGCAGGTTTCAATTTAAAGACAGGTTCAGCAGCACATCCTCTCCTGAACATTTAAGAGCCCAACTAGGTACTATTTGGAACCAAACTTTGGAGACTTCTGTACATTGCTTCTTATTACCTGAGGTACATTAATAAAGTCTCTGAATTCTAAATAGTGATGGAGAAGGCTGTTATCTTCCATTCTCAATAAACTGCTCTCAAGCAGATCCTGCAGGTGGGGGAAAAAAAATGGCAATAATATGCACACACATAAGACATTAATCTATATGCTTAACATTTCATGGCTAAAATAGCCTTCATTGTAAATACTCATTCAGATATTGAAAGTTTCCAGGAGTTGCAATTACAAGTGATAGTGATAATTTAAACATTTATGCAGGAGTGTAAATATTAGTATTTTGTAAGACTGAAGAATACCTAATAAAACCTCAAAATATTTCTGGAACTACTATCTGAACAATCATTTGTACCTCTCTTAGAAGGGGGGAAAAAAAAAGTTTAACCATTACTTAAATTGAAAAAAATAAACGTTCTAACACAGAAAATAGAATTTAAAAACTCCCAACTTACAAGTCCTTTAGATAACATTGATTCTTCTGTCCTAGGGAAAAAAAAAATTAAATTTAAGTTTTTAATTAAAAAGACACTGTTGATATTTAAGAAGAAGTATTAGAACAGAGGTCAACAAGAACATGTCCCTCCACAATTCTTATTTTATTTTCTAAATACAGTATCTTCATTATTCCTCTCAAAGATTTTTAGAATAAAATTGCTGATGGGAAGTTGAACATTAGTTTTCTCTCTTCAGGTCAAAAATTACACTTCCCCCTCAACATTTATAAATGCTCAAAAGCAGTGTCATCTCTCACAGGTATCAACAGTGACTAACGAAGAAAATGAAACGGTAAGCATTCATAAAAGGAAACCTGCCTTCTATAGCAGTGCTAGAAGCTATTTGGTAACACCGCTGCTTATGGAGGGTGAAATAATCACAATATACAGAAAGTTTGGTTTCCATTCGAAAGCCTGACCTTTAATCAGATCGCACATCATGGCAGAGTGCATTCAAATAAATAATTCACAATAGTTGCCTTTACTATTACAGTAATTGTTACAGCACTGCAAGTAAATATACACTTTAATTATTCTGCATGTGCTTCAACTACCTTAGTTTTGCATTTTCCAGATGAAGTTTCTAAAAATGCTATCACAATGTAAAATAAAAACAATACATAAATATTTTAGGCAACTTCTACCTCTTAACAGAAGAGGCCATCTTGTAGTGGGACTTGCCATTTTAATGCTCAGGTTTCAAGACCTCCTCTGAACTTATCTGGCATATTTGAAATTTGATTCTATGAATTACTATAAAAAATCACACCCATTATCTAGACCTGCAAATCTCACAACCCCTACCTTTTCAGCAGCACTTCAATGTGTGTCATATTGCAGAGCAGAAGGTATGATGGACTAAAAGAGAAAAATTAGGATACACTAAGCTACATAAACCATATGCATTTGCACACAATATATTTGACAGGACTAATATTTTCTGAAAAACTAAAATATCTTTCTAAAATCAATAATTTTGAAATCGACAAAAATTGTAAGTCAAATCACTGTTGGTAACTCTTATATAGCAACTGACATGACGAATCACACCAGTTTCGTTAAAACGACAGCTCACCTAAAATTAAACTATAATAATCTGCAGGATTATGTTCTTTATAGAAATAATATAAGCTACATAAAATATAAATGCATAAAGGTTGACATAAAACTAATACTAGTGAAATACACAATTTTTATTCATAAAATAAAGTTCTGCTCAGAAAGAATCTTCAAACTACAGATTTAGGATAAGTGAGAAAGAATAGTTCTCACCTAAAAACCACTGGAAAGCATTTGATACCAAAATGCTGAACAAACACCAGATATGACAGACATGCCAAAGAATCTGCAGAATTCTTTCGCTCTATGTCTTCAAACTCCTGATTATCCCAGTGTGGACTTTTGCTTTTATGATGCAAAAACACTAGTGGTATCAATTCTCTTATATTCCACAAAATGTCCTGAAAAACAAAGATACACTGCCTAAAGTTGCCTTTAAAATACCTGTATACCAATTAAGTTTCAAACCATCAACTGTTATTTGTAGTACATTCCCTTATCAGTATAAATTAAATATGTCATATTTATGATACACACACACCAAAAAAAAAAAGCTGTAGGAAAAATAACATTAGAAGAATGTTACTAAGATAGCAAAGTCAAGCACACAAAAGTTAGCAAAAGACAAAATAAAGATAAAACAAAGTCACCATGCAAACTCCTAGTTCAGCTCCCTCATCCTCAATGCTATGAATAATAGATTCATGATCACATTATGCCACAAGGGCTCTGTGTTTTTCTGATCACTTAATAATCAATATTTTGTTTTCTGCTCATTAATCAACATGCAACACGTTTGCCTACTAAAGGCACACCTTGCTTTAAGGCTGGAAATGCTCCTAACGACCTTTCTGTCCCACAATGTACAACACAAGGACACCTGACATTCGTACTTCACAAACACTACTGTGGCTATCCCCCATCTTCTTCACATGAGTGAGGGGGTTGTACAAGTCCTACTGTACGTATGACAAACAAAGAGGGAGATCAAGGTTAGCTCGCTGTTCTGGAGTTGTCAAAACTTGGCATCCAGGATCTCACATTTTGGAAAATTAGGATTACACATATAGCCAAAGCATGACTTACTGACCTGAGCTTCAGCTCTCAGTACCAAGTGCCAAAAACACCAGAAGTAAACTTCTTGAGAAAACAAAGGAAATGTTAACTCATAATTAGCATTAAAAATACGGTTTCAGACTGTACCCAACAGAAAAGGCAGGATAAAAAGCCAGTTTTTCAGAGCACCCTTCAACTATCTTAACCATGATATTATCTTCTGGTAATCCCTGCCTCCTTCCTGCGCATCCTGAAAGTACAGGCTTCAGAAACAAGATTCTCTCTCATTGCACAACCCAACTGATTCACACAGCAGTTTCCATTCCATGCTGAGGCATGCTGTGGGAAAAAAAAGTGGATGTGATCATGATAGAAAACCCAATTACTGCTAAAAAACAACCAAGAGTTTTGCCAACGGCTTTGTGTGCTTTACTTTACAATCTTAACATCTGATTATAGAATTCTGGGGAAAAAATGTTTAGATTTTTAAACACAAATTGGAGAGGAAACGCAGTTGCATCACAAGGCAACTACCAGACCTCCTCTGTATGCATGCACATTTGCATGCATATTATGTGTGCTTTCCTCATCCCAGCTAGCTCCAGGCCTTCCTCTTCAAGCTCATCAAGCTTTTGTGTGTCATTCCCTCCCCAAGTAGCACCATGACCCTGTCTCATTAAACTGGTTTTTTCTCAACCCATGAGTTTTCCTTGCTTTTGCCCTTCAGATTCTCTTCTCCATTCTGCTGGAGGCCATGGCTGGGTTGGGGCTTGGCTGCCAGCTGGGGTCCAAGCCACTATATTTGGATATGTGCAAGAAAGGAAAATATTTTTTACCATACTCAAAACATGACCAAAGTGCAGCTCTATGTGCAGTAACTTCATTAATCATATCTAGTCCTATTTCTGAAAACAGACACATATTCTGTGTTCCAACATATGCATGGACTGTACCTGACTATCTCCTTCTAAGGCTTGGGTTTTCTGCAAATTGTAATAAAATTACCTTTACCCACTTAATCTTGCTCTAATAAAATACAGCTGCTATGTAAAACATTCAAAACCAGAGTAACTGCACTGATAGCATGAAAAGGACACGTGCCCACTGAATTTCCAGCTACAGCATCAGCAGCAGACAAGCATCAGTTTAGATTCTTTGATAGTCAGCTGGCACTGCACCAGGCACATCACAGATTTCTCCCTGTGCAATACTTGGATTAAAGGTAATGTAGATTTTACCTTGACATAATCCTGCGGCAAAGATGTTCCTTTAGATATTATAATAAATTTGTGCATCACCAAGAGAAAGAAGCAGTTAGAGCAAAGTTGCAGCTGCTGATTTCAAGAGTAGTACAAACTTGTTTATCACGGAGCAGAACTATGTTTGCAAGGTTTGTTATTTCCACAGATGGTACCTGGAACTGTTTCAGAACTTTATCTACCTGTATTATCTTACAAGGCCCAGTAAGTCACTCCACCAACCAATAAAGGAAGCAAAATGAGCTCTAAAACAAGCTACAAGGAATGAACTAGACCACTGGTTTTGCAAACACTGTAATCAATTTTGACTGCACTTACTATAATTTCAGTTGCAAAGAGCCGAAAAGGATGTTCTTCGATGCCTTCAAGTTGTTCGAGCTGAGCTGTCAATAATGGGTATTTCAGGCTTTTCATACAGCTGAAATAAAAAGTGGTGGAACTAAATCACCAATATGGTCACAAATAGAGATATTATAATGTCATTTATGACCAAGAATAAAGTCTATACCCGTAAGATGCTGCTATTCCTGGTATTTCAAGAAGAATTAAAAAAAATAACATCTTCTATAGAAGCCTTCCTTAGACTTTACCTCCAGATTATGATTATCCTCACTGTTGTAAATTTGAGAAGCAGAGGAATACCAAATCACCTTCACAGTGCAGCAACTAATAGTTCTTTACCACTTCCCTGTACTGGAAAAGTAGTTTTTACCTTTCTTCTCTCACTTCATAAATATAAAGGCCTATTTAGGCCACACTAGTGTAAGTAGGCAGCATTATAAAAGGTGATTTATTTACTGCCTGTGTTTATTTACTGCCTACTGTTCACTTTGTTAAGTTATAGGAATATATTATACTGACACAAAATGCTCACAATTTTATTAATTCTTCTTTCAGCTCCATGTCATTGTATTCTGATGACTTTTCCATATTTTTAACAACTTCATTCACAAAAGGTTTAGCAAAGTCCACCACTGCATTACAGCACTGACAAAGACCAAATTTATCTTCTTGTATTTGTTGTTTTGTATAAGGTACAGGTAAGGGAGTCAGCTGATTCATAATCATGGCCAAAGACAAACCCACTGAGTAGGCCTTCTTGTTCTGAAGTTTCAAAAGCACTGGCGGAAAGAAAAAAAAGAAAACACGGAAAAAGAGAGAGAACATTTTGGACATTAAGTTATTACTTACTTAGGAAAGGAAAACACGAAGAAAATAATGTGACTACATAAGAAAGCACTTCATTTCAGGGAAGGAGCTCACATGAGCAAATCCAGCAAGACTAAACATCAGCAGCAAGTTTAATATGCTGTAGTTAACACGACCATGTATTTGCAAATAACAAATATTAAAGCCATCAGGCATTTCAATGTCTGTCTTTCTCCACAGCTCCATGATGAGGACTGAAAAACATCTGTGTTTCTAGAACTGGGCTAAATGAAACAATATTCAATTTACCTGACCTGGAAAACACATTTGACTCCTTTTGTGTCTGGCAAAACCAGAGACAGAGAAAAACAAAGTGCCCAGCTTTTCTGCTGAGAACTGACTCTACCTGAGGCAGCTCAGAACTGGTCTTTACTCCATGGCAGAACCAACAGAGGCACTCCCAGACTGAGGAAGCAGCACCAGAGGCTCTCCACTTTAACTGGACTCAGTGCAGGCTAACTGGAGATTGGCTATCCAAAAAACCACGTATGTCTCTTGTTAAATTGTAACATATTACAAAACACATCTCAGAGATTACTACGATCAGAATTCAGCCTGATACACAACACTTGGTTTCATCTCACAAAACAAATCAGAAACTACCACTTCTTACCTTAGAGGGTGTCCAAACCCGACATTTTTAATTTTCATATATAAGCCAGAATAATGTTTCCCTCTCACTAATAAAGTATTTCAGCATGCTTCAACTGAAAGTTTTATACCATGAAAATATGGAACTGTATGTTTTAAAAGTTAAATAATGAAGCATTTCACAAATCCATTTAATTCTCTATTTCTCTAACAATAGTATGAGTGCTTTACACCTCTAAATATAACTGTCATAGGACCACATTCTTGTAACTGATAAGAAATAGCTGAATATTGCTTTTTCAACTGATGCTATTAATACCATCTAAAATCTTTTTCTAGCAGGCCACTATAAACATGAAAGTTATACCTTGTGTTATTTTGTAGAATACAATAGACTGTAAAGCTAGTCAGGACAGATATTCTGAAACCATTCCAGCAAAGGCTAAACTAAATTGATAAATAAATGAGAAAATAACTTAATTCAGAAATTGCATGATAAACTGAATCTTACCTGTCTGTAAAGGCTGAAGCAATAACAGGACAGTTTGACACACTTGCTCTCCAGAGGTCTGCTCAATTTGCTCAAGTAAACCCAAAAACAGTTCCTTTGGATTGCACAGCTGCAAGAGAGGAACAACGCATGTCTTTTAATAACCATGGTCATAACCTAAAAAATTAATCACAAGCAAATCTGGACAAATAAGTTCCTGAATGTTAAGAGAACAGATCTGAACATCCAAGATAATATCTAAGAAAACAAATATGAAACAATGAGCACTTGCCTACAATTAATGTTCTCTGGAGAGCATATGTGTATGTAAACATCCATATGAGCTGAAAATATATAATAATGAAAGTTGACACTAAAATTGATTTTTATGGCCTATAAAAACCTCACAGTACCTTTGCAAAGTAATCCTTATAAGCAGAGAGAAAAGTGAAACTTGAGTGTGAATTTAACTCAAGCTATAAATTTGCAAGTATTGTTTAAAGTGCACGAATGAAGGAGAATGAGTATTTTAGAGATAAAAACTTCCTTCCCCTACTACTCCATCAGAATCACCAGGTAATCATTACCATACTGAAGAAGGATAAATGGTTTAAGGAGTAGATTATGCAGAGTGAATCATAGAAAAGAAGACAACAAATACTATTCAGATCCAGCTACGTGGAAAACGGCAAGGTCTTGCAGAATAGTTTTGAAACAAGTAAGGAGAGAACATGACCAGAGAGACATTGAATTAGATATTAGAAACTGCATTTAGCGGTGTACGGTGAGCTTTACTCAGGTTCATTAACTCCGCAAATTCTGCCCTTTAGAGGAGCTTAGAGCAGTATAGTGTGCAAACTACACCCCTGAAGCTGGGGCTGCCCACCTCCAAAGAGCCCTACCCACTGAACATACACCATGAACTCAGAATACACTGCACCTTTAAACTGAAGCAAGAGCATAAGCTGTCAAGAAGTTTCTCCAAGCACCAATGCAGATTCATTATGCAAATATTGGTTGAATCAAATTGTATAAAAATGTTTGTATATCTGGCCTTTGATGTGCTAGCTTTGTGAATTAATGATCTAGCACTCTTTTCTGGGTGGCACTGTAATTAATGAAATCCCTCCACCCTGTGTGTCATTTGGCTTTGCATACTGGGTGAAATATCTCACTTTTCAGGGACAATACCGTATCTGCAGTAAACAAATGCCAGTTTTGCTGTGGCTGCTCTGACTGCAGCATTGGCCATTAAGAACTTCATGAGTGCTATCTGCTGCCGCCTTCTGGGTAATGCTTTGACTCTGCTTTGCCCAGTTACTAATTTCAGATGTGCAAGAGGTTAATTATCTCTGAGAACACTAAGCCTGTGTCGACTTCAGATGAAACTGGCCCATGAGTTTAAAAGCTACAGGTAACAAGAAGAAACCAGAAATATTCACACATTGTTTTCTTTGGAAATCAGGGGCAGAAATTAGGACCTCTCCTTTCCTACAATTATGGTATTATAATCCTATATTTCAAAACCATACCTGTGCCAACTGATCTAGTATCCGCAGGCAGTGTTCTCGCTTATCATCATCTTGTTTATACATGAAAATACATCTAACAAGAGGAGAGATGAGATTCCAACCCATATTCTTGATGATAACCTAAAAACCAGATTTTCAGAGAATAAACCAAAACTGGATACCTTCTAAACCCAGAAAGATTGGATATATAAAGAACAAAAGAGAACACAGATCAATGTTCTGGTTGTAACCAACACCGTAACTGTCACTGTAATTGAATGTTTAACCACTATTACCATAAAGTTCTGTATTTGATACATACCGTATTCTCTCCCCCCCACCTATAAACGCAGCTATACATTCTGTATAGTTTTCTTCAATTTATTAACAAGTCAATACATACTTCTAAGTGTCTATGACAATATATTTAAGACAGGACTGAGTAGAGGAGTTTTGCTGAAAGAGTACTTGGACAAATTACGCTTAATCTCAGGGGATTGAGATCTTCAGTTTTAACTCCAAACTCACAAAATTCAAAACCAGACGGCAAACGCCATGTAGCATTGCTAAAATATTCCATTCCTCATATCTCTGTACAATTTGGTATATTCTCTCAGCTTCCAATGTGCCCATAAACACTAACGGAGCATCGGCTTAGTTGGCTCTTAAAATTTTGGTATTATATCCATCTTTGGTGGGTTGATCCCAGACAGCAACTAAGCACTCACCAGCTGCTTGCTCACTCTCATTCCCCAGTGGGATGGGGCGAGAGTCAGAACAGATCAGGTAATAACTTCTGAGATAAGGACAATTTCATAAGTGAAAGACAAGACAGCAGAGTGTGATGGGAGGAATAATGCAAACCACCTGCCACCAGCAGACCAATGTCCAGCCAGTCCCCAAGCAACAACTACTTTGGAATGGGTCCCCAAACCCACATGTTCTTATAGCTGAGCATGATGTTATAAGGCATAAAATATCTCATCAGTTTGGGTTAGCTGTCCCAGCTGTGTCCCCTCCTAACCTTCCTGCTTACTGATGGGGCAGTGTCAGAAACAGAGAAGGCCTTGATGCTGCACAAGCACTGGTCAGTAAAAGCTGAAACACTGGTGTCTTATCAACACGGTTTCAGTCACAAATCTAAAACCCAGCACTTATACAGGCTGCCATGAAGAAAGTCAACTCCATGCCAGGCAGACCCATTACACCATCTGAAATGCATGTCCTGCAAAAGAGGGTCACTGTCAGTTTCCCCTAATTATGCTTTTGTCCTTCCTCTTCTCTTTGCTTCACCTACTAAAAAACAGTTATCAATGGTTTTGTTAAGATTACCCTGATTTGGGTTTCTGTGAGCTACCTAAATTACAGAATAACGTGCACTGAACGCAGAGCAACTTATTAGCTATTCATAAGCACAGCCTTGCTTCACAGCTTTCCCCTCTTAATAAGCAGTGTTATTTATTTAATGGTGTTAATGCACAACTAATAAAGAGTGCAAATTTAAACTCACCTTATTTTTCTCATTTTGAATTACTTCTAATAACTGAGCTGCATATCCATCTTCTAAACACTTCTGGCCTGCTACCTGAAACAGATTAAAGTCTTCTCCTTTGAAATCAGATTCTTCCAGAATTTGCTAGAAAGGCAATACGAATGTTTAACTCCACGCTTATAAAAGTCAAATAAGAAAATCCATGCTTTCATTTCAAAATTAAATGTAGTGTCATTGTAACTTATATACATTTTTCACATATTAAAAGAGGCACCAAGAGCTACTACAGAAGACAAAGCAGTAATTCAACAGCACTTTCTAAGTCCAGACTACAGCATGCTGTTTGGAAGATGTATTTTCTACAACTTGCTTTTGTTCCTGGGTACAACAACATTTCTTTCTCCAAGACGCAGAAATTACGGAGCTTCTTAGTTTAAGCACCACAGAAAAGTCAATTAAACGTGGAGGCTGAGGACCTCTACTAACAACAGTCTCTGTTTTGAGGTAATATTGGTTTTAAGACATATAAGTATTATATATTAATGCAATATTATTATTAATATCATATATTAATATAATATACAAAGATAAATGCACACTGGTTATGCTTACCACTTATAAGGAAAGAAAACTACTTACACATCTTTGTATTATGGCTTGAAGTTCATCAACTGCCATTGTAGTTTGACTGTGTTCTTCTGGCATCAAAAACTATAATAAATTAAAGCGTGCAGTATTATATCACACGCATTTAAAACAGATACTGAAAAATAATCACATTACCAAAAGAATGTCAATAGAGGAATAAGAACAACCTAGACAGATATTAAGATGACTACATGATTAAAAACCAAGGGAAGATGTATTTTTAGGAAGTGTTATTATTAAGTAATTCAACTCCCCACATTTACAGGAGATAGTATTACAGTCAGGAAACAACCTGGATTCTATGTACAGGAAAGCAATTTTTCAAGTACTACCTGGATCATCTTAAGAAGTTTAGAGGCTTCAGCTACTACTTTGGGCACGTGCATTGAAAACTGCAGCTAACCGACAGCAAGCCTACACACCAATTGTGGATGCTCATGACACACACCATTTTCTGCTCAGTCCCAACTGGAACACTCTAACCCAATGTCTGGGATGTGCACAGCTGATCAAACCACCACGCTAGTTTACATCAACACTCCAATCAAGAGTGCAAATGTAGTATCATTGATTTCTTTCTAGTGTCTAGGTTGGGGTACTTTAGGGGCCTTTTTACCTCTAGACACTATAATTAAGAACTTTCTTACTAAAAGCAATTAAGTTAAACTTTTAAGCAATGTTATAAGTGCATACAGAGTTTTACATAACCAGGAACACAGATTACAAATAAAACCAAGCTTGGGTATCCTACGTGATGTATCACAGCAGCAGTCACACTCTTTATAGTTTTAAGTAATGCCATGGGCCTAAAGCTAGTTATATGACCACTGAGTGTCAATTAGCCCCACACCTGGTTAATTAGCTAACTCTTCATCAAAGCACAGACCTCTCCGTAAGGTCCTCAGCCTTTCCTCTTCCTTTGACCTAAGCTACGTAGGACACCACCTGGATGACAACCCTACCAAGATGATTGCAAAAAGGGGGCAATTCAGAAAAGCTTAAAAAGCACCTGTGACCCTAATTATTGAAAGAATAAACAACTCACCTTCTATTCTCGACGGCTTGTTTTAACACTTTATGTCACTGAAACCTATCCGTGCATCTAGCCTGTGACTTTAACTTTGTCATTACCACATACTTTATTACTACACACTGCACTACTTGAGCTGTTCGTTTACGGAACGTTACTAATCCTGCCCGAACAGGTTAAATGTGTCCCCGCACGCAGGCCCTGAGGCGCTGTCCCCCCCCGGTAAGCCCACACGCTGAGGCGACCCGGGCACGGCCCGCACGTGTTCTCCGCCCTCAATACTTAAGCCGGCTCCCAGATAAATCCTTTAGGAGGCTTCCACGGCAACTGTACAGCACCTGGATCGTGTGATACGCTCTATTAATACCCACCAAACTTCGCGCTAACAAACGCACGCCCCTGCCCCTTCCCCNCGGGCTTGGAGGGGCCGGGCCCCGCCGTGTACTCCGTCCGTGCGGGGACAGCCGGCCCGGCGCGGCCTTGACAGCCCCCGGGCAGCGGGGAGGAGGGTCGGAGCGCGGCAGCCTCGCGTCTTCAAGCACGGCAGGCCGGGGGTCCGCGGGCGGCGGGGGCGGCGCT
>WBMV01002441.1:775878-850058 GCA_013396655.1 Campylorhamphus procurvoides
TGCAGGGGCTGGGGGAGTGCGGGTGGCACGAAATGACGGCCAGAAGTAGTTTCACCTTAGCTTTTTGAGCATGCAGAACATGATGAATGAGAGTGTGGGAAGAGTTGGACCTCTCTGTCCTGACACTTGGGTCTAACTAGTTGCTGAACGGTTATCAGCTTACTGAAGTCACAGCCATCAAAAGCAAGTTTCTAAGCAATTCTTTTGATTATGCTTACAGTTTAGAGGTTTTAATATTTTCCAGGTTCCAATATTTTCCACCGTTCAAGGAAGAAACTATACTAATTTCCTTATTTCTGCATTTTTGTATTTGATTTCTAGGAAGTAAGCATTCAGCTGCTCTGAAGAACGAAGATGCGGCTCAAAGGTACAGTTTCTGACTAACAACATGCAACATTTGTGTCATCTTGCCTCTTTGAAATTGCTACCTCTGCCTCGTATGACTTTTTTCATCCTCAGAGTACCATGACAGACTGCAGGAGATCACCAGCATCAACGTCATGCAGGCTTGTTTGGAGTGGTGCTGTGAACAGCATGCACATATGTGCATTGTATAATATACTAAAAGTTTATTAATCTGACCTTCAGAGTTGTATTTCTTTAGTTAGTAGTGCCTGCTTTTTGCTGTCTTAACTTCTTTGCATATCTGCCATTTATACTTATTCACCTTAAAAACACTTAGGAAATTTACTGCAGTAGCGTTTGTTTGATTCATTCCTTCCTTTAATTTGTAACCTTGTACTTCATGATGTCTCAGTCCTGTTTTCTTCCCACTCATTATAGCTTATCCAGATCCTATACTCCTGACAACACTCCATAAATTGTGCGCCCCAGGCTCTTTGTCCAGCCAGTTCTGGGCTCCCCTCTTAAAAGAAGAGTTGAGTCTCCTTGAGAGGTGTATTGCAATGCAATAAGAGTCAATAATCTTCCTCACCAGGGTGGAAATAAAGCAAACCAAGGCTGGAAACTCCTTCGTGGTTATAACAGAATTACTAGTCCAGTTACTTGCTGCTTTGTTTGGCCAACGTGGTATGATGCAGGAAAGTGTAAGCTGCTGTATTTCGGAAAAAGAGATTGAGATACAATTGGAAAATTGTTTATGGAAATCTGCCCTCTGTGTCATCCAGTGTGTGTTCTGTTATAGGAAAGCAGCTCTGGAGGCTGCTATCAGAAAGAAGATTGAATGTGAGAAAAAAGCACTGTCTATTGTTGAACAGCTCCTGGAGGAGAACATTACTGAAGAGTTCCTTCTAAATTCTGTAGGTGTTGCAAGTTTTTATACCGTTTTTTATCTTGGTGTGCTACTTTTTTTTCCAAAGTTCTTGGAACAGTTTACTGCAGTTTAAAATAGGCAGACCATTGATTCCCTCTCTCAGCAGCTCTGATGATGATTGCCTTGCTTTTGAGAGTTCTGCAGTGAAAACATACCCTAGTTTTGCAGGACTGTATACATTTATGAATTCTCACTCTATTATCACAGCCTTTTTTTATACCTTTGTGCTTCTGGACTGATAGGCGAAGTATAAAAATTTAGGTTACCATGACATCATTTGTGAATTTAGGCAAAGTCTCTGTAAGTGCACCACAGTTTATCTGGCAGCACAGTTTTGCCGGAATGGTATGATGACATGGTATGATGATAACAATCCTGTTAAGGTTGTAAAATAGACTGGTAAATTAGTGTACAAAACATAAATAGAGGAAAATTATGGAAATGGGTGCTACACTAGAAGCAAAACTATGAAGCTCTTGTATATGCGAAAAGGAGTGCCCATGTCTTGTCTTCTTTCTCTGTTTACCTTTTTGTCACTTTTACTGTGCAAGTTCCAAATGTTGTTTATTAAACTTCTAGATTACTGTTACATAACTTAAAATATTTATTTGCTTATGGGGTGTTTTGAGTACACAAAATGACAAATTTTCCAATATCTGTTGTTGAACTATTTTCTTGTCATTTTAGGGAAAATTTATTACTCCATCTCACTATAAAGACATTGTTGATGAACGGTCTATCATCAAACTGTGTGGTTATCCTCTATGTCAAAATAAACTGGAAAATGTAAGTTGCTTTTCATTAATGCTGTTATCATAAGAATCTTAAAATTTTGATTCTCTTGTGTTTTCTTTTTAATTTTAAACTTAGACTATTAAACAGAGATTAAAACACTGCCTAGTAATGGGCCAGGCATCGTATCAGTCCATTTCAGTATAATCCTTCTGAAGTGAGAAGCAAAATATGGTCAGTAGACAACAGTTACTGTATGGCAAAATCAGTTAGCATCTACTTTGACAGTGATAAAGATCAATGTTATGGCTTCATGGCCTTTCTCTGTGCATGAAAAAGTTTATTCTAGTCTTGTTCTTTCACCAGTATAGCCACAGATGTCTGTGAGAAGGATTGAAATGAAAAAAATAATACAAGGGTATTATTATGTGAATGCATACATATCTGCTGTAAAAATGTATGTCAACTTTGTCAAAATCATAGTCACACTTCTTTTAGCAGAACTCAGAGTTCGGGTAGATAACCTGTGATGTAAAGCAGTAATACATATGATTATCTCAAAAAAAATCTGCTTGAGTACAAAAAGATTTTTTATTTTGGACTTCATATATTCACACAGAAGTTCACTTTGAAATTGTCTTTTACAGAAGATCCTCTCTGGGTTTGTGTGGGTAGTGGTGGGGGTCTCTGACAGTACAGTCTCACATGAATATAAGTGGATACAGATTAAGGAAGCACCTTACTTCTAATTAATTGTCTGTGATTGTTCAGCTCTTACGCATGAGAGTGTCTGTCGTGGCAGCTCTGTTATTTTATGTTCAGCACTGGCTTTCTTGTAGATCTGAAGTTGTCTTATAGTGAGAGGTGTATATCATTAAAGATAAATTGCCATTTTTACAGCTGAGAAGGTACAACATCAGAAAAATGGAGAACAAAGGTGGAGATAGCATACAATTCAGATAGAATATATTACACTTAAGGATGAAGTTTTCTGTATAGTCACGATGGAAGTAACAGTCTTGCTGATGAAAACATTCCATTTTAGGTGCCAAAGCAGAAGTACAGAATTTCAACAAAAACGAACAGAGTTTATGATATCACTGAAAGAAAGGTATGGTAACGAGTCTGTTTCTGGAATATATTTAATAGTTGCAACGTCAGAAATGCATTTTAACAACATTCCTGTAGTGATTTGATTCAGAGCCCATATGTTTGGTTCTTACAAAGATCATTTTCATGAACAGTCAGAAGGTTTTTTCACATTGGAGTTTTGAGGTGCTGTCTTTGGTAAGATGAAAAAAACATGTGTTTTCTCTATTTAAACATAATATGGACAATTTTACTTGGATAGCAGTTTGAATGTGGTACAGCTAATCTGTGAAAGCCATTTGTGAAGAAGTGTTCTTTATTTTGCTCCAGTAGTCAATGAGCTTTAGTGGGGTCGAAGTGCACATCTTTTTCACTCACTGAAGTTTGCAGTAGTGTAGTACAAGCTCCACCTTAGGTATTCTTTAGTGTTCTTTTTTGGGGGTCCCTTAGGGTTCTTTTTTGAGAACTTTGCTACATAAAACTTACCTCTTCACAAAGTGTTTCTTTCTGGAAGCATATTCACACATATGGTGGCATAAAAGCCATCTTGGCAGTTCACAGGATACGCAATCACCGTGTCTACATGCGCTTAGACACTAAATTGTAAGATAAATTTTTCCAGTTACAGAGCAAATTTCTTCAGTGTCACTAGTATTCCTTTCCTCTGGTTACAATTCCAGGATAGATGGAATTATAGGAATTGCTTTTCTCAGGCAGCCAGCCAAGACTGAGAAGCGGGATACTTTGCCTTCTTCCCTTGTGATGCAAGTGTGCAAGTGTTCCAAGTACTGCAAAATACCAAGTCCTGTTGCTAACCAAATATTGTATGTCTTTTAAAATTTATGACCATCTTGTTGGGTTATAATGGGTTATTCTTCCAAGTTTGTTAGAGGTTTTTTTGCTTATGTAGATCGAACACTGGTTTGCTTCTCAATATGTAGTGAAATTACAAAAAGCAGAAAAATGGGCAAAAAAAAGAAGCTAAAAGTGGCTTGTGGGGAGTGGAATAGACCTATTTGATAAGTTTAGTTTCTCAAATGAATTAAAAACCTGGTCATAGCTTGAAAAGGAACATGAATTAGTACTTAATTCTACAGACATAAAAAACAATTGCTTTTGTACCTTTCTATGAGTATTAAAGTTGGCTTTCATAATTTTTTTTTTTGCTTTCTCTCATTTCCAGTGCTTTTGCAGCAATTTTTGCTATAGAGCATCTAAATATTTTGAAGCTCAAATTTCTAAAAGTCCAGTATGGATGAGAGAAGAAGAAAAGTAAGTATAGTCTTATACATTCATTGCTCCTTTTGAGAATATTATTGCTCTATGCAAGCTGCAGTGCTAATTTAATAGTTGCAGTGGATCAAAATGATTTGACTGAAGCAGAGGTAACTAATGTTAAGGTGTGAGATTAGCACAGTACTCATTTCAAGTGTTGTTTTTATATGGATTACAATAACTGACATAGCTCAGTGCTACTCACATCTATTTAGTAGGCATGATCATGTTAGTTTAAGAGGGCAGACTAGTCATAAATAATAGTTAATAGGAGTTAACTTCAAAATGTATTTACCAGGATCAAGTTTTTACAAACCATATAATCTACAGGATGAATTAATTTTACCCTGTTACAGGAGATTTTCTAATTTTAGCACAGCACTTGGCATTGGTCTTAAGCTTAAACTGTGAACGCTTGCATCTGAAAGCAGACTATAACATGAAGAGGTTCTTTATCCTATCTAAATTTCAGATTGCCCATTTCATGTTGTTCCTGCAATACACATTTTGGAACAGTATAATGCAGTCGGTGTTCCTAGCTTAGGAAACACAGCCTTGCAAATAATGAATGGAGCCAGTGGGTGTCACTGTTGAACAATAAGGGCTTGCAGAGAGAATGTTCAACTGAATTTACTCAACTTTTGTTCTCCAAGACACTACTTTTCACAGTCTCACGTTTTTCAACAAAAGAAATAGCTGAAGTTACAGGTGTAATCTCATTTTAACTGTCATAGGAAATATCTGACCAATGAGAGAAGAGCTTTAGAGCAGTCTGATCTGATCTGAGGTATTCCAGTAGATAAAAGTAGTCTCTTTATTAAATGTTTAAATTTACCATTAAATTTTGAGGTATTGTTTTGCTGTCTTTAAAATAAGTATTTCTAAAATCTCCCTTTATTCTTAACATTAAAAGTGTATCATTCTGGTACATCTGACATAGTTTATTATTTATGCTGGGTGGTGGTGGGGAGGAGTTGTTTTCAACAAACAAACAAAAGAAATCTCAGATAGTTCATGGCTAGCTACATCTGTCTGCACAACCACATACATGTACACACAGCAATACACATTTATTCCTGAAATTCCTTTGACAGAAAAGATTGCAATGTGCACCCAAAATTCTGAAGAAGAGTTACATGGTGTTAGTAGTTTAAATCACTGCATGTTATCCCCTTTAGCTTCCGAACTCAGCTCACTGATATGAGTGGTGCAGCTTTCATCTACTTAAACCTGTGGGATCTTTTACATCCTGAGAGGTGTTAGTGGATTGTCTTGTATTTAGTGCTTGCTTAAAAGGTTTTCTTTCATTGATAGGGCAGATGAGGATTTCAAAGGAATGGCATTGGATACTGCCTCCTAACTGAATTGAAGTAGACTAACTGAAAGTAAAGCTTTGGAAAGAAAACTCATCAAAATTTGTTTAGTAATGTTCTTGCAGTTTCTGGAAACCTTTGAAAGCCATTTTCTTAAAGCAGTGTAAGTTGATAGCCTAATTTTTAACAAAGACTTTAAATAAGGAAGGATATCCTTAATGTTCATATTTTTGCATCTATTTGGAGCATTTTCCTAAGATTGTTTTATTATGGGAACTTTGTGACCTTTGGAGATCTTGGAATGTTTACCTTTTTTGAAGAGGAGGCCAAAGGGTGATCTGAAAGCAGTCTACAACTGCTTGAAAAAAGTTAGAAAGATTACAGAGCAAAACTATCCTTGGCTGATGGCAGAAAACTTAACAAGAAGTGATGGCAACAAATAATTGTATGGATGGTTCAGATTGTACATTGGGAAAAAATTGCACGAAGGTTATTGTGGAATGAAACAGATTACTCAGCAACATCTTGAAATCATTGGAGGTTTTCAAGATTTAAACTTTGTGAATTTGTGGCTGATCAAACCTGCTGCTGCTGACAGTTGCATTGCAAGCAGGAGGTCAGAGTAGAGCCTTCCTGAGGTCCTTTGTGGCTAACTTGGGTGTGCCTGGCTGATTCTGCTCAATGCTGTTGGCTGTAACAGCACTGTGCTGCTGCAGGCACACGGGTCCCGCTCTGAACACGTGTGCATAAACTGCCCTCACTAGCCTTGCTTTGAACAGAGGCTGCTGGGCCACAGGATCCTCAGACATCCCTTCCAAACTCAGCTATTTCTGTATTGAGGTGTATTTCAGTGGAATTGATTTAGTGGGAAAATCTTCATTCTGTCTTCTTTTTGCAGACCACCAGACATAGAGCTGCTGAAGGAGGGACAGAGGTACACTGAATGATTTTTTTGTTGTTGTATGCACCTATAGTTTGAAATTTTAGTATCATATCAGGCAAAAGGGGAACCTTTTATTTCCTGTGTTGTAAGAAAAGATTTTTTTTAGAACCTGCACAAAGGCTTTTTTCTTTGTGATTCTAACCCAGCATATTTGATCTGTATGATTTAGTGTACAGCTGCTCTTGGATTGTGTGTCTTAATTGAGACTGTTGAAATCTGAAACAAACACACTGTTTGGACTTTGCATATTTTATGCCATCTATTCTTTATGAAGAAAATTGTGCCAATTATATGTGATGAAAGCTTCTGTACCTCTTAATCTAAAATGTCTGTATCAGCTAAAATGAAATCACACTACTCTGTCATCTCTCTGTACCCGTGTATTGTGACTTTGTTTTCTTTTGCAACCCATGGCCATTAGGTGGCAAACTTACATATGCTGAAACAGCTCTGCTGTCACCCTGATTTTAGGGGACCGTATTTCTATTTATTTTAGCATGCCTGCCTTCATTTTAAAATTGCACTATTCATCATGTTAAGTCTGATCTTATTCTGCTGTTCTTTAATAATATTTTGTTTATTTTTCTAACGGCCAATAATCTGCTTAGAACTCACTTTTTAAAATAGTCTCTATACTTGTTGTCTGGACTGTAGAACCATACAACTCTGAGTTCAAGAAAACTTTTAGAAGAGCAGCTATGATTCTTAAAGCAAAAAAATTATACTTCTATAGGGGGAAAAATGATTTTGTTTATTGTTCTTACATTATAATGAAAACCTACTGCAGGTAACACCCGTTTCCTATTTCATTGATGGCTTGTGTTTTCTGTTACAGTGGACATTCTGGAGAAGAGGTGAAACTACGTGATGAAGTAATTAAAGCATCTGACATTGAAAATCCTAGGATACCTTCAGATCCATGTGAATCTGGTTCTCATGACACAGCCAGTGACAGCAGCAGTGATACTGAACAAGAATTTATTTCTTCTGTCCTATCAGGAAGTCAGTCAAGTTCAGCCAATTTTGCACAGCAGTTGCCCAGAAAAACCATCCTCAAAAAGAAGCATGCTCAGAAAGTCTCTACCAGCCCTAAAACTGAAGATTCAGGTGTGGTAGAAGCCACTGAACAACTCTCTCATTGTCAATTAGATGCTCAGGAGGAAATGCATGCTTGCTCTGTTCATAATGAGATAACTGCACCACTTTCAAAAAATACCACTCCAGGGAAATCAAGTGCTTCAGAAATCTGTGAAAATGCCTGTGGGTCACAGATAGTTTTTCTAGGTGTGAGCAAAAGAGGGGCAGAACATCTTAGAAGAACACTAGCTAACTCAGGAGAACATAAAAATCCTGAACTGAGGCATCCAGTTAATTCCAAAGGCAGTTTACTAGAAGTGCTTAGGCAAACATTTTTGGAATGGAGAACTGAGGAAACTTTAAAATTTCTTTATGGCTCAAACTATACTTCTTTGTGCTCATCAGAGTGCATAGTGACTGCCAACCAGGAGACTGAGGAACTTGATGAGGATGACTTAGATACAGCTGATGATCTGAACACTGTTGCTGTAAGGAAGTCTGAGAACAGCTTGAACTATTCTTTACCTTTCACGGGCCCAGGTGGAATAGTTAAGCCTGTGCCCAGTTACGAAAAGTTAAAAGAAGAAACAGAGTTCCTAGAACTCCGAGTGAAAGAGTTCTATGAAGGGAAGTGCATCCTGGCTGAAGAGGCAGCAACACTTGCACAAGCAGAGGAACATCCAAGCACAGACAAAGTAAGTGTCCAGCTGAATAGTGTCGAGGCGTATAAAGCCTGAATAGGCCTTCAAAGAATTATTGCCTTATTTCTACCATCCTAAGTGGACAAGTATCTCACACAGGGAAGGAGAAAAGTACATTGGTTGCACACTGTATTGTTGGGTCAGATTATACCAAAAAATTACCACTTGGAGTTTTTTCTATTCAGAGTTAAGATTTACCTTATGTTTAAACCTTTATTGATAATATGTGACTGTGTTTTGATGCGTTGACTTCAATTAAATACTAGGTTAAAACTGCTAAGGTTTTTTGTCTAATACAGGATGAGCAACAGGAAGATTTTGCCTTCCCACTTGTTGATTCAAATGCACAAATGCAGATTAGAAAGCGAATTGTCCTTGAAAAACTGAGAAAAGCGTAAGTACCCTTTACTTTGCTAAATGTCAATCTGAAGTTGGTACTCACTCATCATCATTTTACGTAAAAAAACCCCACTGTCTGAGGATGGGTCTGGCTTTTTCTCGGTGGCCGTAGTCATAACTTAAACCCCTTATTGCCTTAAAAGACTTATTTGTACAACAGTCACCTGTGGTACAGTTGCAGAAGTCAGTCTGCACAGTCTCCATGTAGCAACTGCTCAAGTTTAAACTGAAAAACTTGACTGGGAGGAGTGCAAATATTTATCTTGTACATTAAGCATACTGTTACTGGTAAACAAATCTGCAGAGAAGGAAGCGGTGTTTCCAAACCTCATAATCCTTTAAGCAAAGCCTTACTAAAAGAGTTTCTAGTCCATGTTTGGATGGTTGATATCAGTATGCCCCAGCTACAAGTACTAAAGGCCTTCAGAGTTGAATTTTAAAACTTCCCAAATGCCAGACCTTCTTTATATCCATAAAAAGACTTTGTAATCCCAGAAAAGAAATTAAGGCATTTCTGTTGTAGCTGTTAAAATTATTAAATTATCAAAGTTGAGAGGACCTTAAAAATATTCTCATTGTCAAGACAATGAAGATAAATGAGTGTTTGAAGGTCATGATTCTGGTGTTTTTGTTTGAGATATTTACTTTTCTTGTAGTTTGTGTTAGCTGGCCAAAGTAGGTTTTGCAGGTGGGTTTTTTTTTTACTAACTATAAAGCCCCACAACCAAAACTCCCCTCCCAAATGAAAAAAAAAATCCTTTCTGTTTTCCTGCAACATGTGTGGATAGGACACAGTCATGTAATCAAACCATCCTGCAAGTGTCTTGTCTGCATCAATTGTTTTACGTGTCCTGAGGTGATTCAGTCATCCTGTCACACTCAAGAGACAGTTTTCATTGTGATAAAGTAATGAATGTGCCCAGCATCGTAACAATCCTGTGTTCAGTTTTGGCAGAACATGCAGTGATGTACAGAAGAGAAATCTTGATTCTTACAGTAATATTGATGCACCATATGCTATGTGCATATAAATGGAATTACTGGGTATTCAAATGCAAGAGAATGTTAACTATTAAACAAGCAAATAGAAACGAAAGTCCTAATGTGAAAAACAATGCATGTTATTTCCATCATTGGGGAATACTGATAACTAGTTAAACAATATATAGAGTTTGTGTGCTCTATCAATTTTTATGCACAGTCAATGAGTCTTTTTCTCTCTTTTTAAATTTTCTTATTACTATCATCTTGATTTCAACTACAAAGCTCACAGTGGAGTGATGTTTCTGTAGCATCTCTGCAGGTCTGAGCTTAGCAGGTATATTCTGTGTGCAAACCTCATTTAGACGTGTAGTTTCCTTTTGTATTGTTATTTTTGAACCAAGTAAATATAAACCTGTGAAAAATTCATAAGGCCTGTCATTCCAATCCTCATGATTGTAAGAATATCTTGTCAAAATTGAAATGTGAAATTACTGTGTATGTAGAACTGTATTTAACTTCTTCATGTTCACACTGAACTAGAGCACAGTGAAGGTGATGGCCCAAACACCGCTCAGAGGAAGCTGAAATGATTAACTTTATTTTGATAAACTTTGGTGGAAGCACTACTTGAGAAGAAATAAGAGAGGAAAATAGATACTGACTGGTGTCTTTTGCCTTCTAGATTATCTGCAGTTTTGGACCCTCTTCATATTGCTCCAGGTGATGTTTACACAGAGCTGAAAAATCTTGTCAAAACTTTCCAGTGAGTCCTGGTCTTTATTTAGAGATTCTTCTTAATTGATTAATTAAACATGCTAACAGATGATCTGTGATTTGGGCACAGAGAAGCCCCGTTGCAGATTTGCCTTTTTCTAGCTGTGTGTTCATGTAGGTAATGTCACATTCCCTGTGGACTAACAAAACCCTTTCCCTACTCCTGACAGTGACTAGGTCACCAGGAGTATTTGTAGATTTTTGAAAACTAGGCCAGTGGTCTCTGGAGGATGATGGTGAGTCTTTTAAAGGTTCTGCTACCTCGTCACCTCCTATTAAGCATGAGTTTCTGAGAACTATTGCTTTCTTTTGCTCTGGCTCCCTGCAGCTGGGCTAAATGGCTTTAATGTGATTAATGATTGTTACCAGTAACTTCTAGAGTCAGGTAGAGGGTCCTGTTTGACCTGTCTTGTTCCTGATTTCAAAGGCAAGTCGATCTAGTGGGCACTTTTATCACCACAGATGAAGCTGCTGCTTCAGTCAGTAGGACTAAAGACAGTATTTGGAAGTGGTGAGATAAAGGAGGGAAAACAAAATGGTGGTAACTTTTCTGTACGTTCTTAGGTTTTCTTTGGAACACAACTCTCATAACTTGGACATAGGTCATGTCTTGCATCCTCAAGTATTTTCAGAAGAAGAGCAACAGCAGTTACTGTGTGTATGTTGTCACTCTTGAACCTTCCCTACCACATCCTCAGCCTGCATGAGGTTTTCATGTAAATTTGCAGAAACTCATTCATGTGACATTTTGCCACAAGGAAGACTGGAAAGATGCCACTAAAACACAGATGTCTATGTGCAGGATTTCTTACCGTGGAAGATTCTCTCTTCCTTTCTGATGAATCTGTTAGTGATCTCTTTTATTTAAAAGAATTATTACTATTTGAAATTGATTCTGTGATTGCTGACTTTTAAGTTCCCATTAACCTTTTCTTTTAACAGCAACACTGAAAACAGGAAAGATATTTTGGTTGAAGCAACATGTATATACTGTACAGATACCTATTATTTGAGTAATATCTTTGTGTCTTAAAACCATTTTGTTGTTCTGCAGTTTAAATGCTTAATAGTCACTTTAGATTACGAATTGATAAAACTGGTAAAATGGCATTTGGTCTCTTTCAATCTACTTTTGTATGATTGATTATGTAAGAAGGCCTGGAGGTTCTCAAAAGCAGAACTTCTATTTTAAATATTTTTTTCTTTTCAAAGACAAGGTGGACTGAATATAAAGTTTTAGAAGTGGTTTATAGCAAATGAGACTTGAAGCAAAAATAGACTTCTAAAGCATATATGTATATATATGTTTACAGGATAGAACCAAATTTATTTGGGCTTTGATCCCAATACCTGGCTCCTGTAGCATCATACTTTGAAAGTCTTCCCTCATCTATTTCTGATCCCTTAGATAACCCTTTGTGAGTTTATTCTTGTCTTCTTTTATTAGGAAGTAAGTTGACAGTAATGGTAGTGAGGTCTTGGGGCTCTCTTACTGTGAAGATTCCAAATCAATTGCTTAGTATTTCAGGATTTTGAGTGGGTGATGGTTAAAGACAATTGTGGGCACTACACAAGAATTTTAAGTGCCTTTATATAGTATATATCTCGAAATAATAGGAGTTTTATTGTCACTGATAGTAAAATAATTAAAAAATACAGGAAACAGGGAAGCAATAAAAACCTTTGGGCCCTTTCTTCTTGCATTACTGACACATGAAGATCTGTTGATATGCAAGAGCTCACTTATGGATGTCAAGATGAATGCATAGACTTGAATCTGCAGTTCTGTATGTAGATTTAAATTTATTTAATGTGAGTGATCTCTCTAGTTTTGGTTTGAATGCTTTGGCAGGGGGACTTGGGATAAATTTTAAATGCCATTCGTATTTACAGAGTATAGAAATTACTTTGTTAATGTACTTCAAATACTTAATGACTGTGGAGGAGCACTGATAAATGCTTGTGATTTTTCCTCCTTTCTGCACTGGGAATATTTCAGGCTGAAGAGCTTGCCAAAGAGGATAGTAGATAAAATACATGGCTGTAGTAGAGCTTAGCTGAAGAAAGGTAAAAGAGCATGTGGTGAACTAAGCAACAATTTTCAGCTCCATTGGTTTTTAAAGGAACACATGCAGTTCAGCCTCCTTTGGGCAGCATTTTATTCAATCACCACTACTAAGAAACACACTAGAAAGGTCTCAAGAGACATTTTAGAATGGTTAGAGCTCTTCCCAAACAAAGTCCCTCAGTGCCTGTAAGCTTTTGTTACGAAAAGTGAGATGTCAAATAATTCTCCAGAGTGTGTAAGGGCACTTTGTTAAAAGATCAAGAGAAAATCAGTTACTTATATATAAACTGAGGATAAATGATTGTGTTTGTGAATGCATGATTGGGGTTCTTTTAAGCCATAATATTTCATATTGAAAACAGAACTTCATCTGTATTTTATGGGTGCAAGTATTTTAATCCCTATTTTGTAGCTTATCATTGACACTAAACTGTATCAATGAATAGCATACAATTGTTTCTATAAGATGTGTCCAAGACTTTGTCTTATCATGCTTCCAAGACAGTCTTTTAGCTTTTAAGTGTGTTATCTGGTGTAAGCACTTGCTACCTATTTTACCTATTACCCTTGTTAAGTGGAATTTTAGGTTCTGAGTTTCAAGTCAATCAGTAATACTTGGTCGTAGACAAAGTTCTGTGTGGAAGTGTGGGACAACCAGGATATTAGTGACCTTTTCTCAAGTAAATGGGCTTCTCTCAAAGAAAGCCTAAATTTAAATGTAATTTTTGCTGGTTGTCATCAAACTAAATAATACTATGGTACTGTAATATGTTGCTCTTCTTCAAGGGGTAGAGGAGCTGTCTTTTATGGTTAAATTGTGTAGTTGAAACCTCAAGAAAAGCAAACTGTGCTTTAGTATTTAACAGTGCTGACCTGGGTTAGTTAAACTTTACATATCTTAGTGCAAGTTTCAGAAAAACTATAGGTAGCTGAGGTCCCCTAAAGTCACAATTTTGCATCCTAACCCCATGAAGTCACCTTGCTGACTTACAGAATGGGCACACAGCCAAACTAACAGGTCACATTCTTGAACTGGAGTTACATATGCCCACACCTGGGAATCTGGATGTGGGAAGGAAAGGCTGCTGGATTGATAAAGATGCTGAGGACTTCACTTCGTAGCAAAGATGAATTGTAAAATGAAAGAAAGACACTCTCTTCCATTTGGGGCACATTTTTTTCTTTTTCTCCCAGCATAAGAACACATCATACTGGGTAAAACTGAAAAACAGAAAGTGTGGACCTGTTCAAAGGAATGCTTTTTCACCAAAGGTGCATTTAAGTACTGATAATTCATTGCCACTAGCTATTCATAGCAATGGGTTAAAAACCAAGCTCAGATTCACTTATTGTAAGGATATACAAACTTCTAGAGGAGGAAATAACACTCAAGACTAGAATTTATAAATGAAAATACACTTTTAAAAGATTGGTCTATATTAACCAGTTCCATCTTTTGGATTTGCATCTTGTTCATAATACCTGATGCTATGGGGCCTGTTAGGGGAGTAAATATTTTGCGTAATAATCTTGGTGTCCATCTGCTATTTCCCACTGCACACCTTTTGTCAGATTGTTCCCTCAAAGTCCCAGGAAGTGTAATTCAGCTGAGGAAAGAGTGTCAGTTCCAGCATTGCTGAGTTTCTTTCCTATAACTTCAAGTTTGTTGTGGTCCCTGTCCAGGTTCTTGCACAGGGCACTTAGGGAGGGCTTAAATCTGCTGCCACAGGAGGCACTGTTTACAAATCGTGCCATTATTTGCAGTTGATGGTAATTAAATGGGAAGACAACTAAAGGAAAAGAAGTAAAAACAACTGTGTATGCTCTGTCATTTTTGAGTTTACTACTTCTGTTTACTGGAAACTTTAACCTTGGACTCCCCTGTATTACTACAACTTCCCTATTACGAGTTCCCGTCCTTTGCAGGCTGGGCACTAGTCAGTTGTTGGGAGGTTGTTTGAGATGGAATTTTTATGTGTCTTACTCTTTAGTCCTTTATCCTGTAAGCTTCTGCCAGTTGGATCCATCTGCTCAGTCTGAGCTCCTTCATAGAGTAAGAAAACTGCTGCGTGGGTCCTGCTGGAGGGTGGAAGCGCTCAAGTCTGGCCACAGTGTGTCTTGCTGGAGTGAACCACAAGACCCACAAACTAACAACTAAGCGACCCACACAGCTATTTGGGATCATCACACTTTCCTGGCTTATGTATCCTGCCATACAGAGGCCAAGAATGCAGAGATGTTCAGTTTTGGAAAGTTGCATGTTGTTTTCTTTCTTTAGGTAGGCAAGGGAGAATTTAGCCAAACTCTTTAACAGGAAATATTCCACTGCAAAACTCAAATCACATGCACAAAGTTTAGTACAGTTTTAACATTTTCTCATTATACGTTTATGACAGAAATCTAGTGACCTCTCTTTTATGGTTTGTTCTGAAGTAACAGTTTTGGCTAGAGGCAAGACAAAGAGTTAATGAACCATTTTTACAGAGGCCCTGTAGTTGCCTGTTTTCTGAAAGCTTTGCTCTTCAGAGGCCTTGCTGTTGACACACAGCTTGTTTTTAAAAGTGACTGCCCTTCCACTGCTCCTTATTATTTAAGGCTTCACACCTGTAGGTTGCTAGCTTTACTCAGATCTGCCTGAAATGTGGCGCTTTTTTTCCAGCTGCACAAGTGTTTTAGGATAGGTGTTGTACTGAAAGGTTACTCATGGTGGAAGGCTGTTCATCCAGTCCAGTGACAGTAGTAGATCAGCAGATCCATACTGCCATATCCTGCTGGTTGGCTGTGTCTTTTGACTACCTCCTTCATAAATAGCATATTGATGGCAATGACTAGTGTTCAGACCTTGCCAATCAATACTAACATTGAATAAGAGTTAATTGACACAAATAACTGCCGCTCTCAGTTTGTGTACAAGAATGACACCTTCCTGTGCTCTAATCAATAATAACTCCTTGTAGAGCATTGAAATAAAGCTGCTTTCTCTATTTGACAGAGTTTTCCCAGGTGGCCTGGAGCTGTCTCTTTCACTGTGTCTCATCATAGCAGATTAACTGGAATGTTACATATGAATTGTCTGTCAGGATGATTCCATCAGACATTTCTTGGTAGTGTTTATCACTCTCATCAGTGTTGAGTCAAGATGTTCAGCCTTTGTTTCAGCTCTTGTTCTATAACCAGAAAAATGTAATGCTTTACCAAGTACAAGCTTTGTTGCCAGCTAAATCCATTAACTATATCAATAATAATTTTTAAACATTAGTCTTTTAATAACAAATATAATCTGTATTTGCCAGAACTGTTGGTTCTGGTTTGTTGTGACAATTCCTGTATATGTAGTGCTTTGCTGTTTGTATTCTAACAAAACTCAGACTGTTGAGGCACTACTTGAGTAATCATTCCTTCAAAATCCTATTTTGGTTTGAAGGCTTGGAGATCTGACAAGAAAAATAGGATAATATTGTTCATTACAAATCTATCTTATTAATTTTTAATATCTTTCCAAAATAGGTAAATGCAAACAGGTACTATAAAAAGATCTTATTTCTAACTGCATTTTCAATGAGCATTTTGAATATAATTTTGGGGAATTAGTTAGCAGAATTTGAATTTTAACAATGCCAAGTGCAAGTATTTTCTCAATTTCTAACTTTTTCTTTTTTGGGGGTAACTATATACTTCCCCAAAGTAATTAAAATTTTGTAAAAAGTAGTTTTACTGGGGAAGAAAACCCTGGATTTGGATTTATTGACAGTTAATTTTAAGCCAGTTCCTATCTTCTTCGCCAGTGCCTGTAGGAATGGATATGAATAACAAGGTATCTTCCTTGCGGATCTGAAATCGTTCAAGGCTTCACTGAAAGGAAACTGAGAGCAAGAAGGAAGCAAACACTGGGAGTCACTTGCCCCTCAGTATTTCTGTTGGATGGTGCCATCTCTCTGAATAAAATGAATTCTGCTGGCTCTTTTAGGTGCCTGCATAGCCACTGCTACATTTTAACTGTGACTTTACTATGAAATTGCGTGTCTTGAACACCATGGGTCATGCCTAAATTTGGCCACAGCAATTCACACATGAATTGTTTTAAGACAGATTAGCACTTGATTTAAAGCAGATCTGTTTTATTAGGCAGTTCAGTCAAAGGGATCAGCTGGTATTCAGTGCAGCAGCACTGTTGTTGCATACCCATGAGGTTCTTGATTCACACTTCATTTATATTTGCATGGCTCTTATATTTGCTCTGGCTCCCATTGCATAAGTTAGAATTCTGGGTTTCCATTTTAAAAACAAGAATCATCAGATTGGTGCTGGTATCTTATAAAATTCAATCTCTTTCCACATTAGCTCTTGCAGCAAATCTGGATCGGAAGCAAACAGGAGGGAACCTGAAGGTCTGTCTTTTCAGAAACACCTGTGCCAGAGAATTTCCCAGTGGGACTTGCAGCAGCCAGGGCTATTTGTGAGCAAATTCAAAGAATTAGCTTTTTTTCAGTCTTTCCCATCCCACTTTCATATAGAAAAAAGAGTCATACTGGGAATTCTGCAATTGCTCCATTAGAGAATGAGAAAAGCCTGAAAGTTGATGAATTGCTCAGAGACAGCTGTAATTGATTCATTATAACTCAATATATTAGTGGTAGATGTAAAATACTTTTACTCTGAAATATACTGATTTTTTTTCAATTTTCTTTCAGGTTAACAAACAGAAATATTATTCACAAAATGCCAGAATGGACTCTAATTGCTATTGTTTTGTTGTCTGTGTAAGTACCTTTTAATGTCAAATATATGCAACTGTCTTAACTAGCATATTGAAACAAGGTTTAATTTTCAGGTAAAATAAGGGAAAGATTTCTTGAAATTAACTGTGGAATCAACAGAAATGTGGGGTTTTTCATGAAAGTGAACTAAATTATCTTGACAAAACAGGATTATCTGACTTACAACAAATGACTGGTGGTATGAAGGAGTATATTTCACCCTCTTCCATTTGCTTCTGAGAGACATTCTTCCCCTTTCTGACAATAGGACAAAGTGACGTGTATTGTATTATTTGCATTTGGTATAACTGTTAAGCTTTTCATTTTACTCCTAATTTCTTAAGAGGTTTCACTTTTATGATTAAAGTAAAACTATTTCCATACAGATATGGTGGCTTCTAAATATGTTTGTTTAAATATTTTAGCAAGCTTCTTTTAGAGGGGAAAGCTTTTTTAGCAACTCTCAAGGAATACTGGAAGCCAATATTCAGACTACATACTTATTGCTTAAGATTATGATACAACAGGGCCTACAGTTCCTCGCTGGCTTTGTGCTGCTTACTGTAGAATTAGATTTTCTACAAGGATTTTCCTAATGGGAAGCCTGATTTTATTAGTATTTTATTAGTATGTTTCAGTAAATGTCTACACAAAAGGCTATATAAAGGCTATACTGATCTATAAAAGGCATATGCTTATGTATCCAGCGAGTTCCTTAATTTGTATTTTGCAAATTCAGGTACATTTCTAAAGTTAAAGACTCAAACTTAGCAGTGTGTTAAACAGGCACAAATTTGCATTAAATATTTAATATTAGTTCACCTTTTAAGAAATCACTGGGGGTTTCACACCACCAGTGTCAGGCCCTGCCTTTTGGTGGGGTTAAACCATCAAACAATCTTTGTATGTCTTGAGCTTGAATTACAAGATCGTGGAAGTCTTTATGGCAGAGCCTGTTTATTACTGCACTGCTGCTGCTTCTTTTGGGCTTCCTGGGTCACTGGAGCCTGTAGGACAGAGAAGTACTTACAGACATTCACAGGTCAGGAAGTATTGTGGGCCAGCCTCAGAGCATCCCCAGCACTGCACTTACTTTCCTTGATATTGCTGCAGTCTGACACATTGTTCTGGCTTCACTGTCCCAAGGAAGACTGTACCAGCAGGCATTAGAGCAGGCTTCAGCGAGCCTTACATCTGTGTCACCCAGCCAGATACCGCTCAAATGATTCATTAAATCAGAACACAGAAAGTAACTTTACTTGAATGCCTTGGCATAAATTTTTTATCAACTATAAGAACAAATCTTTTGTCATTTTTACTATATATTCTTATGGTTGAATTGTTAATTTGTGAAACAGATCTTATGAATTTTTCAAGTAGTTTCTTTATAGTTAAGGAAGTGGTGACTCTTTTTGATCAGAAGTTAAAATGTGTTGCTGGTCTCTGCATATGATGAGCTCTAAATGTTTACATAACTAATAATTGTTTTACAGATGCTTTAAAATGTTACACAAGTAGTAGGCCATCTTGGTAACAATCAGTATAAGCAGAAGAAGCAAGTCTCTTTTTATCTTTGCTTTCTAAGGGTCTACCCCTAAACAAATGAATCATATTTGATCATAATGTATAGTAGATTTTATTTCTAATACTATTTTAGTGAAATAATAAAATCTCCGTTGACTTCTGCTTATTGTAAGGGTCTTGCAAGCTCACAGTCTTGAGATTTTGAACTTCTCTCAGCTTTCTCTGAAGAGAGGATGTAGAAGAATGGGGGTGGATTAGAATGAGTGTCAAGATTCCTCTAACAAGATGACACATGTTGCATCATTTCCAGAAATATTAAAGCAGAACATTTAATTATTTGGGAATTCTAATCAAACTTGAATATTTAGTGGAAGCCAGGAATGTGCAGGGAGAGGCTACTTGGGACATGGGCAACCCCTTGCAGATAGGTCCTCATGCTGTGGTCCTTTCTCTCCTGCTGCAGTCTGCCAGGGATCCTGTCATATATTACTAATATTTGCGTAAAAAGAAGTACACCCTATTGAGTCTTCTCCCATGGCACTGAGAGATTATGCACATTGTAGCACTTGTGATGTCATTTAGATTGTAGAGTTGTGTGGGTCCTGAGTCAGAGTGGGTCTTTACGAGCCTCAGTCCTGTTTTGACAATATTTATTCCCAGGTCTTGACCTGGTTTCAGACATGGGATGACCATAGGAAAGTTGCATAAGCAACACCCTGGATGGGGATAATACTTTCTTTTTCCAGGCGGATAACAGACCATATTACAGGTACCTCAGGGTGCAGGGAACAGAGATTACAGAAGGCAGAGTGAACATGGGTTTCAAGATATACCTCGAAAACAGCTAATAAGTCTTCAAATATTTTTTGTTTTGTAGGGAAGGGGGCATGGTTCTTTTGTTTCAAGTCACAGTTGTTGGACTTTGCTTGCACCCCATTTTGTGCATCACGGTTGTGGCTCACCACTTCCTTCTCGCATATGGCTACAGTGTGCTGAGGACTTGGTGTACTTAACTTCACAATGCACTTTCAGAGTGCCCTGACCCTATTTATGATAAGGTACTGGACAGAATAACTGTTGTTATTGCTGCTGTATTGAATTCGAGTGTCATCAGTGCTTCACACTTGTATTATAGCATGATAATGCTGTCCTCTTCACACCAATGTGCATATTAACTCTTTGTAGCATAGAGCGTGATGGATAGTCATAATGCCAAATTTTGGAGCTCAAATTAGAACCTAGGCTCACTTTATAATCTGCTGGTCCTTGAGAAGCTGTTAAAAGTACTTATGTGCCCTTGAGTCTACTGACTGTTAAGGAAATCTGGGCTTCTTATTGCTCTGAAATAATGTGCCTGAAACAGAACAGTGTGACTGCTGTGACTCTATGTCTCAAAGTATAAAATGTTGGAGATCATAACCATGGAGTATTTCATGTTCCTAGTGAACAGTTGGATTTATTCAATCAAATTATTGTATAAAATATGAACAGCCAGTGTCAGCCTTTATTGAAAATCTAGCCTGAGGCACTCCTGTGACCAGCACATTCAGCAATGCTGAATCGACCTTCTTAGAGTACACTTTGGCAGCCGGAGAATTATGTTTGAACAATTGCATTCAGCCTGTCATGGAGTGGGTGACTCTTAAAAATTATTTGTAGATCAAGTTTCATATTTATTGTAATTTGTAGTAATTTTGGCATTGGTGGACTTCTGTTTCTTCCTGTTGCAATGTTTAGTATGTTGATCAGAATTTTGTGTTCTAGTAATAGCTGCTTTATAATGTACTGAAAATCAAAATGCAGAAAGTTGCATCTTTTTTCCCCCAAAGAGCTTTGCAAGAAAGCAAATGAAGCAGATAAATAGATACAAATACAGTAGTTGAAGAAAGAATGGAGAAAGCAGTGTGAAGATTGGTTACTATACGAGCATGGGCACTTTCTGTTTTTAGTGTATACCCCTGGCACAGACTAATGGAAAGCTTTCAAGATATTTTCAGGAAATGTCTGCTTTCATCTTACTTATCTGAGCTGTCTGGTTCCAGTGAACTGTGGTCAGCTTCATCTACAAAGCCTATGCAAGAGGTTCCCCGCTAAAAGCTTTGAAGCATTTCAAAATGTTCTGGGATTAGTTTATAAGCATTTGGCTACAGTATTTAAACAAACTCAAAATGACCATGATCACTAAACAAAAGCCGCCATTATATGTGTGCAGCCACTTTAGATAAATGTGTCATGTGGAGATGTACTCTAGAGGTTTATTCTCTTGGAGATAACAGTTCAGGAACTGGAGAATCTTGAGTTCAAGTATGTGTTTTTACTTCTTTGCACACGAGAGCACATCTATTGCTCAATGCTAACATTTCTAAATTATTTTAAGAGGAATTCAGATGCTTGTGATATCACTACTGTGTTCTTATCTGAAAATGTCTGAATGTTTGAAATGTACAAATCTAATATGCAAATACATATAGGATATGAATCAGACTTTCAGAGTGACTCTTTCCTACAGAAACCACATACAAGTCAGCTGGATGATCTTTTATTGAGCACATCTAATGATGGAAGTTTGGTTTCAGGTTTCAGCTGAGAAAAATTTATCATTAAGCTAGAAATATAATTATTTCCCATTTTGAAGCAGAGTTTGCAGGGCCAAGAATCCAAAAAGTCTTTTTGTAAAAGTGCTTGAATGTGGTTATAGTATTGTCTCTATCTGTAGAGTTATATTATTGTATAAAATAGAGAAAATTTGCCTGAACATCTTAAAGAATTTTAAAAATGCCTTCTTTCCTTTTTCTCTCTGAATTTTAGGTTGCATTTGCTAAGTGTGAACTCAAATAGGTTTTCTGTTATGCAGGTTTTCATTCTGTTAAGTAGTTCTTCTGTTAAGCTTACTTATCATCCCTTCCTAAGCAAACTCAAAGCTGCTCATTTGGCATATTGTGACCATGATCAGTATCATCTTAGTTCTTCCTAGCATGTTCCAGTATTATTTAAGAAACATACATAGAACAGTATTATAAGGGATTTCAGTGTTGTTAACTGAGATATTAATCAGTGCCAATTTTAAAATTCATTAAATAATGCATAAGGGAGAAAATAGAAGGAGAAACCTTAGCAGTTCCCAAGGAGATGTTTCTCCTGATAGAAAAAAAGCCCCACTGCTGCTGTAGTACTATTATGCAGGAAGTGACCCTGGATTTCATTGCAGCCCATACAGTTGCAGTCTTTTTCCATTCTGGCATTTCTCATGGGTAGCCTTTGAATGGGAGACTTGGATGTGCTGTGTAACTTTGATGTATCCCAGCACAAACTCTCTGGAGATGAGTCCAGGATAATTAGTTCCTTTTTACAGTGCTCGTCCTTGGCTTCATCAGCTGAAATGGAGCCATAGCACATGCTGTCTCCTGGACTTCTGCTGTATGCAGTTAGGAAGGTTGGCTCAGAAAGCTGTTCTCTCTGCACCTGCCAGTTTTGCTGCCCGGTGCAAGGGAAGAGCAGGGTCATGGCTTTCTGCCAAGTGTCTTGGAAATCCCTCCAAGAGATAGAAATCTGCATGTTCCCAGGAGCTGTGTGTGTGGGCATTCAGACTGACATCATGTGCAACCATGCAGGGCTGGTGTGCAAAGTGCTGTATCACCGGCTATAATTTGTCCTTCATAGTGGTGATTCTTCATAGATTCTGATCAATCTCTTTGTTAGAATCTAGAAATACTTTTATGTGAAACATGATTTTGGATCTGCTGTTTTAGTCACCATTGGCAACATTATATTCAAAATATACTTGTGAATTAAGAATATGGTGGTGGGGAAGTACCTTTCTCTGCCACTTCATTTTTGCCTTTTGTGTGAATAAGGGAGATTTTTGTTGCCACTTGTGTTTCAAGCCTCGGAAAGGTAGCATGCTAGGTTTCAGAAGGCTGCTTCATCATGTTGACTCACTGGGGAGCTGACTTAGTTGGTGGGAGTTCATGTCCTATTGAACTTTATGCCACAGCTACAATCAAGCAGATTGGAAAAAATGCCTAGAGAGGGTACTGTTTTAAATTGCTGTTTCTTTAACAGGTATATGTTTAGAAGATTTCCATTGTAACGTCATGTTTTCCCTCCTTCCATAATCAGTATATACAGTTTTGCTTATTGGAAGTCATGTCATGCAGAATAAGTTGTACAGAAATAGTAATATAGACAGCTCTTAAATAATGCTGCAAGTAAGATGTCAGTAATTCACACTGTTAACAGTTCCCCTAAACTTAGTTTTAAACTAAATGTATTTTAACTTCTTCCACTGAGCAAACTGAACTGTTCGTTTTGCAGTTGAATCCTGAAGCTGTAGTCCTATGAAAATATACTCGTTTCCTCCTTATTAATAATTAATCCTAACACATTCAATGCAAACATTTCTTTTATATGAAACATTACCCATCCGTTAAAAGAAAACCATAACTTTGGTACACACTTGCATCTTTTATATTCAGAGCTTTAATTTTGTCTTAGTTAACTTTGTCAAGAACAGCCTACATTAGTGGGGATATGACATATAAGCAGTGGTTTGGACTTAGAGGAAATTTCATTGTAAGACAAAAATCAGTGGTAATTTTGCTTGTTTCTGAACCAAAAAAACCCCAAACTCTGTAGAGGTGCACATCACTGGAAAGGCTACTACAGCTTCCTAGCATACTCAGGTCCTAGATCCTCAGGTATTTTGTACCAACAGAATTTTTAGCATGGATTCTGGATTAATTTACTTGGTTCTATGCAGCTAGTCATAATGGTACCTCTGGTAGGCTGAATGGTGTGTCCTGTTCTAAATTGTGCCCAGAGTAGAAGTATTGTATTCCTTAACTCTTCTAGAACCACTATAACAGCAAAACTTCAGTAGTAAAAAAATTCCTGTGAAAGAGCAGTATTGTTTGAGGATCTAATAATTCCTCTCTTATGCTGCTTGATATAGATTATGGAATGTAAAAACCTTTTAACTCTAAACAGTAAGACAGCCTGTCCAGAAAGGCAATATTTCATTCCAGAGATTCTAATTCCTTTATTATATTGCCCTTGAACATGTCAGACTTGACATGGCAGACAATATTTTTTGCTGTGAAGTGTTGAGCGGTTTTTAAGGAGGATGAATTGTAAAAGTGATTAAAAACCATACCACAAAGACCTTAAAACCCTTGTTTTATAAATGAATTGTGTCTTAGAAGACAAAATTAGTTGAATAATTGAGCTGTTGTAATTTGCTTGGATCAACAGTGGTCCACAGACCTGCCTGAAGACCCATGTGTCAAAGGTATGTGGCAGCTGAGGCAAACAGAGACATGCATTTTAATGAATTCCATATCAATAATGTTATATTGGAGAATGTCAGTGGCCCTATAGTATTCCACAGGGACCAGGAAAAAACTTTGTAATTTATTACTCGGAGGCATAAAAATTTGGAGGGGAGAGGAGATTAACTCAGGGAGGAGCAAAGTGTTTTTATGTGATAATTGATACTGGGCAGTACAGTGATGAACTGGAGACTTGGTTTTGTGTCCTAATTCTGTAGGAATTGAATGCAAAGGCAGTTTGTAGTATTTCTCATTACTTCTCAAGATATAAAACATTGTGACACCCAGTAACACTCATCCAGTCTGGCAGTTAAGTTCTGACCTGAGGTGAGATCTTAACAGTGAAGGCAAAAATGTGCAATATTTTCTGAAATGCTTTCCTTTCATACTTACGAAAACAGAAAATACAGCTTATTTGGTTAAGGAAGGAAATATTTGTCACTGAGAAGATGATGCATGAAGTGTTTCTCTAGGCAATGGGCTTTGATAAAGCTCTCAGAAATGCAGTCAGTCCAAGCCAGAGAGTTTAGCATCAGGGCAGGTGGCTCTTTTGACACAATGTGAGTAAGTAAAATAAATACTTGGGATAAGAAGACTGCAATCATCAGTTATCCTGAATGTTGTATAAATAAACATAATCTTAATAAAATGTTGTGTGAAATGATACAAAGAGACTAGAACAATCATGTCGACACCAGTACTTGTTCTTCTCTTCCAATTCTCCCCAAAAGTAAAAGCATGCTTTAATTGGCTGGTAGCAAACAGCTAATCAGTATGTGGGAACTTAGTCCAGAAACTGCAAAGTGTGTATGTATAATTACATATTATTAAGTGCAAAACCAACATCAGTGCAAAAACTGTACAGATGCTTGTTTTTTTGGAGGCTTGGGATCTCTGATGCTTCATGTTGGTTTGATGTGTACCACACTTACACCCTCTGTTCCACAGAAATACATGCATCACTCACTCTCTTTGACCTGCTGTCCATCTGAATATCTTAAGACACTGAATAGATCCAACTCATTCATCATAAAACTCAGTATTTCTGAGATTAAGTATTCAGGTTTTTAAAAACTTAGAGTAGTTGAGATTCAGCTGGCTCCATGTTTGTTCCCAACCTCATCAAGTAATTGGTTGCTTTTAGGCATATGTTTAGGTCAGCATACTTTCACAAGTCAGTGTTACTAGTGCTCATCTGCTGCAGAGATAGTAAGACTGAGATTAAGGGTAGAAAATTGATTTATTAGGAGTTATCAAGTCAGTAATAGATTTGGAAATAATAACACAGGAAAAGAGTTTGGGGTTTGGGGGGTTTGGTTTGGTTGTTTTTTTTAAACCTACTATGTGCTGACGTGTCTGGGAAGAGGTTCGTAAGAATTAGTAACTTCTGGGGATTTCTAAGAATCTCATTTTGAGAGGTCCAAAACCATGCTGGGATTTGTTTTCAGAACTGGGAAAGGCAAGTAGAACAGTATTGAGGTCATTGTGTTTAACTTATGAATAAAAAAAATTTGGGCACAGTGGAAGCAAGTCTATTCCTAGCGTGTCTCTTTACTCAGCTGCATTGTCCCAGGTGTTTGATCTGTATACTGGACGGTAATCAAGTTACAATGTCAGAAACTTGTGAAACTAAACTATGATCAATTTTATGATTGTTTTCCTAGTAACTGAGCACAGGTGAGTATGTTGTATAAAGTCAAGTATTTACATTATTTACCTAAGCATATTGCATTGTAGCTGTTTTAACTGTAGGTCAGTACATTGTCTTTTTTGAATTATGTTTTTTTTACATATCACTGTGATAATGAGTTGATAGGAATAGAATACCCATATGTAGAAGCAAAAAAGTTCAATTGCAAAAGGGAAAGTATTTGAAACAATATTTAATTCATAAAATGTACCACATTTGAATATAAAAGCATCTTTCAGATATTAAATTGTTCCACTGTATGTGCACAAGAATTTATATATAACAGGGTGTATTTTACTAAATACTTAAAAGGTTCAGGGTTTCAGAAGCTTGCATTTTAGCATTCTTTAATCTGAGACTTATATCTGTCCTTAATTTCTTGTAACCAAATCAGTGGCATATGTTCCAGTACTTGAGAGGTGTCATAGGAAAACTTTGTGGAACATAAAAAAAAAGGAAAAGAAGACTGAGAAGGCTGAAAGGATCAATTTAAAAATAAATTTTAAACATACTAAATTTAAAATTTTGGCTAAGTTAAAGAAGAGGGGGAAATGGGAACAAATGATCGGACTGAGAAGTACCTTTGATCTGTCAGCTGGTTAGCAGGAAACAGAGTTCAAATAAATGGAGCTCTTTAAACAAAGCCTGTCCTTGAAATGTGTACCTAAGAAACTTAGATTTGTTGGAGAGAAACAGCTGATAGTGATTTCTTCTGGGTTCATATTGTGAACTTGGTTTTGCCTTGGCATTATGGTGATAAGTAAGGTAAATTGAAACTTCTTGGAACAAATCCTGGTAGGAATGCAAGTGCTTTACATGGGATGCAGTATTATAGACGTTCTGTTGCTTTGTGTCTGTGAACTACTGTTGCCATCATAATTTGGAATATGGTAATGCAGACATGGGTGCCATATTCCATTTGTTTTTTAGGAAATCATCCTGCAGTCCTATCAGTACAAAATGTCAACACAGTCTGATCCAGCTAAACTCTGTAGAACAGAACTCTGGATAAGAAACTGTACATGTCATTAAGCTGATTTTGGTGTATCCTTAGTCGTCTTCTCTGGCTCGAGGTCTTTCTAATCCACTGTTAAAGAAACCTGTAAATGCTGTTTTGCATATAATTGTCCAAGTCATTGTTTTTTGCCAACACCTATATAATATTTCTGTTGATGGCAATCTTGTTAGTCATTTAAAAATAAGTAAGTCTTTGAAAATAGAGTGCTTAAATATCACTACAGTGGGAGGCAAATAGAACCATTACATGTTATTACTGGGCCTTTAAAAGAATCCTGGGTCTCGGAAGTTTTGTCACTGCCATTGTTAACAGCAAAATATTTCCTGTGTTGACTGTCATCTCTCTTATTAGACAGGCTAAGCCGGGGTTAAAAGCAGCGATCTCAGACTGCTTAGACCAAGTGCTTAGTGTTACAGGATCAGCATAATGCTGGCAAATGCTTGCAGGGAATGTGACATCAGTTTCCACCTGCTGGATGTTCTGAAACCTGTAGTTCACTTCCTGGACAACTGCCGAGGGAACTGACTTTGGTCTGTGTGTGCATATATGAGGTCAGGACACTTACACAGAAAGAAAATTGTAGGAGTGATACTCTGTGGATAAAACCAGTGTTGATACTTGCAATTGAAAAGGCTAAAACAGTTGTACGAAGCAATAGACGTCTAAAATTCTCAACTGACTAGAAATGGTTGCTGTAGTGTTTGTGCTACTGGTCACTCACAGGCTGCTGAAATATGGGAATAGTGAGAAATTGTTTATATTCTAGTTACTTTCTGAGAAGAATTGTATTATATAATTAATTATGTTGTGATAAAATAGTACGAGTTCCATTAACTGAAAGTTTCAGATGTTTGTCTAATTTTTGAGGATTTTAAATTTTTTTTTGGTAGTTATTTGTCTATAGAGTGTATATGTTGCCTTCAAGTACACAGTATACAGATCTGACACAAATAGCACTAAGTGGATGTACTGAATTTTCACACTATGTGATGAAATGTGTCTGTGGTTTCTTTGAACACATTATGGATTTTAAGACTTATTTTGGGTGTTCATTTGCATTAGACTTTTACTTTGCCTGTAAAATTAATTACTGGTCTAATGATGAAAATAAATTTTTTTTTATATATATGAGAAAGTTTTTTATTTGCCCTGCATTGAAAGTCAAGGGTCATTTATATTTCGGAAGTTCATATTTTGAGAACAATCTGAATTTAATTGAGTTTTTCACTTTTCTGTATCTTCTTGTATCGGTGCAACATTATTATAAAAATTTTTTTCATTGCGGGATCTTTGTAGTTACACAGCTGACTGTTTTAAATAACATCTGGCAGCTGAGGGAGCAATCCATAACTTTCAAGAGAGCAAAAGAAAGTGGCATAAACAATACATTCTACTATTCATGCAAATACTTTGTTTGTTAGGTTAAAAAAAATATGAAGATACAGAACATTTGCATTTTATTAAATCCATTTTAAATGAACAGTTTCTGTATGTGATAAGGTAGCTACAAGCGTGTTGTCTCAACTCTTCTCTCCTGCATAGTACAGTTAAAACATTGAAGTGCCTTAAAAAAATTTCCTTATGCACCTTAATGGAAAAATGAAAAGTAGATTCTCATGTGAATGGAAAGACATAAAACAAGCTCTCATATGGTATGGTGGAGTAGAACTGCAAGGTATTTTACAAGTGTCGAGTTGGCCTCCAACGCCCGTGTGAGGAGAGCATGATGTGACACGAGGGAACTCTGCGGCACAGCCTGGTCCCAAAGGCCTGGCCCCAGTCCCTGAGCACTGTCCTAGAAAGCCGAAGTCTTTGGGCTGGTGCAGCTTTAGGTTCACCCTCAGAATGCTCTCTGAACTGCCAGTTGCCTGTTTGGATGCAAGTAACTCACTGGGTGGGGAGGAAGAAGGAAAGAAAGAGAAAAAAGTCCATTGTCTCTTTTTTAGTTGCTAGCAAGCACTTCTATCAAACAGTTAGATAAACACTTGTTACTGTAGGAATGCTTTCCTTTTACTGTTGGTAGTATCCATCTGGCTACACCACAAGTGAAGTTTTGGCCCCATAAAAAAGGAATGGAAGTTGACTTTTGTCTGTACACCAACTATATGAAAAATGTGTGGAAGTTAAAGTTTAAATGAAGAAAAAATTTATTTTGTATAAGTATATACATAAAAACGTATGTAAGAATGTTTTTATTGAGTGGACTTGTAGAAGCTATGTAGGAAAAAAAATGGAGACAGTGGAAACAATTAACAAAGTTAACTTTTGAATGAACTTTAATTTTGGCATATGCTTGGATTATGTAGGAATTCCAGTCATCGATTTTGAATCAGTGTTTGTAGCATTGATTTAAATGTAGTGGACAAAAATTTTAAACTATGAATAATTTAGTTCCTGTTGCCATCAGAGGATTAAAGTGCATGTGCTGAATTCTGCAGACAAGTCAGTACACAATAATGAAAGGAAGTTAAATAAATAAAACATAAGTTGCACTTCAGTTACAAAATTCTTGTCTTTATGATGAGAACAGGGTCTTCAGGCTATATTTGAAACTAGACCAGAAGTGGCTTTTTTATCTCAGTATGAACATTGCCTGTTTGTTTCTCTCAGTTGTCACCATTCAACACCGTGGACTTCAGACTGTTTTATCTGTAAGAAAATATAATACAGGAATACATTGGGAGAGATTAAAGAAAACTGCCCCTGAATACTGATTTCCTCTTTGACCCACTGGATATGGTAACAAAAGGCCACAACTTAGAGGCTGCTTTAATTTCAGAGTTGAAAATGACACTGATCATAATTACTTTTTTTCAGTACTAGTATAGTTTAATTTAAAATGCTTAAGTCCTAAGATATATTTAAATACTTCAGCATCTTGTTTGTAAGTTAGATGCTTCCAGTTCAAGATTGTCTCTCAAATATTAATGTGTTCTAATGGAAAATGTTCACTCTAGAGATGTTCTTTTGCTTTTACGGGTTTAGTTTTTTTTAACGTTGAGATTTTTAAATCATGCTCTAACTAAAGTTATAAGAAATAAGTGGGTTTTTTTTTTCACTGAAACTGTGAACATTAGAGCTAATTCTTTAAGTCGAGGCTGTCATATTTTCTAATTTCGGAGCGTATGTTAAAAACTGTGATTGCAGCTCCATTCACGTTGTGCTTCAGATCAGCCTTCTGTCCAACACTGCCTTTGGCCCAATGGGTGCATTATGCTTTAAGGTCTGTGGAAATCCCTGCTGTGATTTAAGATATGTTCCTAACAAAATTGCTGTCTCTAGACAAGTGTACTGTATCCAGTGAGAGACTCAACCTCAATTTAAGCAAGCAGTCAGTGTATTGTGAAGGACATTCAAAATTACAGTGGTGCTTTGTCTTACTCTGTCAAAATCTCTGAGTGCCAGTGGATAGGCATTCATGAAATGGACAAACACAGCAAGTGTTTGAGTTCACCCCATCAAATGAAGCACTATTGTGAGTGACTGATATATGGCAGCACTACAGTTATATACAGGCAGATGGTCTATGAGCTGCAATGCACATATATTTCAATGAATTTTATTGCTGATGTGTAGCACTTGTTGTATTGACTCAGTCTAGCCATTTGTCTTAAACAAAACAATTGCTTTATTCCTTGTAGAAGCAATCAGAGACAATTTCCCTAGTGATTTCAACTCTTCCCCTGAAGTATCAACCCCAAATGGTAGATACAGAGCAAGGAAGAAGAGTATGTTAATGATAAACCTGAAAAGTAGTTGATATTTAGCTAATACTGTCCCAAATGTTTATAAAAAATATGTAGAGAGGGAAAGCTGAAAATCTGGTGGGTTTATGGCCTTTTAACTTAATCCTTCTAAGTATCAATTAATTATTCACAAAGATGGCTTGTCCTACATTCATGGCTTTGTTTTGCTAAATCTGGAATTGACTAAAAATAGCCATGCAAGTGTGAGTTTTGAATGGAAATTCGAGAGACTTTGAAATTAATTTCCATTACCTGTAACCCACATGATGGTGCTATTCCCTGCTTTTGAATTACAGACTTAGACTTAAATAAGCTGCTCTGCTTTCAGTCATTTGATCACACACACACAAAAAGCAGCATGGGATTGCTAATCAGTCCTTACCAAATCCCAACAACATACTTTGATGCAGAGTTTTCATTAAAACATTTTTCTTTTGTGTCTGAATATTGGCTGAGGTTTTAGTATAAAGGGTTTTTTTACTCAGGTGGTATTCTGTTTAATGTTTTATCGCAGTGGCTGTCAGGTAATGATCCCTAGCACTCCATAGAGTGTCTCCTGCACAGTTTGGCTTTGTCATGTGTTTCTCCTGGCTCAGTCCTGGTCAGCAATGTGAAGTGGCTTTATGTCATAGCAACGGAGCAAATACGCTTTAGTGTCGTGCTGACGGCACATTGCTGGAATGGCTGATTGATCTCCCAGAACCTGCAGTAGCTCTGTTGAATCACCCAAACTGATGGTTAGAGGCTTTTAAGCACTTTTACTCTTCGTTAAATGTACGTAGTACGTGTTACCAGACCTTCAGCTAAAATGCTTGTACAGGGTGAGAGGAGCAGATTGCTCATCCCATAGTCCGATTTGTGACTGTCCAAACAGAGCAAAATGCATTGGACTTCTTGTTAGGTAGGGACCCATAGCAAGAGTCTATCAGTGGCACCTTGATCAGAGGCTTGTTGGCACCCCTGTAGCACATATGGAGTAATCTGTGTCTGTGTGTGGTTTTGTTGGGGAAAGGGAAAAAATTGCTGCCTGTATTTGCTGCCATATCCTCCGTAATGTCCATGTTCTGAAACAAGTGTTAAGGAAACTTTGCAATCCTTCATTTGTTCAACTCCATCATTCTGATAGAAGAATAGTTACCAGTCATTCTGGTTATGATGATCTTAAAAATTACATCTGAAGTGCATAAAACAAATGGTAAAAAGAAATGACGAGAGTAAAAAAAAAACCCAACTTATATTGTGACAGTTATTTTAAGAGTCTTATTCATGGTGCTTAAATGCATGTAACTGGCAGAAACATATCTTATTTCCCAAAGCTTTCTATGAAAAGAAAGGTAATGCTTGCTTATCAACAATTTATGTGTAATTTTAAGTGATGAATTTTGGGGAATGGAAAGGAACCCTACTCCTAGGTGGTTGTGTTCTTACCCCTGTTTTCAGCTGTCTGTTTCAGAGAACTGTAGCTGACTGATAACACAGTGGTGGCTCTGAAAATTTAACTTTTTTCAAAGGGGATCACAGAATTCATCTAGAACAGAAAGTCCAGAAAGGCTTTTCTGAGGTCCAGTATCTGAGGGAAGGATAGTACTGTACAATTAGTTTGTTTTTTCAGAAAGGATATTCACACCTTTGGGTAGGAAATGCCAAATAGTGCTTTTAACTACATAAGAATTTTACACCACCACCATCTTTTCTGAAGCATTCGGCTGCCTTGGTTAAGGTATGCATAGATCTAAGAGTGAGTTGCACACACTACCATACCAATTAATGAAACTTATTCCATGTAATGTGACTGGCTTATAAAAATACTTTGTTGAACTCCTAAATGCGCTTGTCAAATGTTTTTGTAAGGCCAGTAATTCACAGAAAGCTTGAGTCTCGAGCTAAAGCACTGAAACTATGTAAACATGTTGCGGTAGCCAGATGTCATTTAATAGCTTGATGATAATTGCTTGGTCTTCGCATGAATTTCACTTCTGTGGTTTTTTTCTTGAACATGCAACATATGTGGAATAGCCAGCAAATACAAATTTTATCAATCAGATATAGTTTGACATTTTTAACACTTTTTAAACTTTACAAATACCTGTTTACCATATGGTGTAAGTGGGTGTGCAGGAAATGACACTTCCATCAACTCTGATATACTACTTTTCCATGATCTGAGCATGAATATTTCCTTTTAACGGGTGTGCTGAAGGCAAGCCTTTGAAGAATGGGTATATGATTTTGGACTGTAACATCTATGTTTGTGTAATTTCTGTAGGTGGTTATTTTAAGATCACTTAATCCTTTTACTTTTCTCATTTTTATCTTACTTTATTCACAAAAGTTTTTACCAGATGAACGTTGCAACATGTGAAAGAAGTAATAGAAAACCAAAATTTACATTTTTTTCTTTTCATTGTTGCAGTAACCAGTTGTTACTATTGTCGTCCCAAATATTCCATTTCCTGTTTATATTCTGTGTCTTTTGAAGATGCTGCAGAGTTTCAAGGGAGTTCCATGATCTTTGAACTGAAATCCTGTGTATCATTAAATTGAATTAGTTGTGATAGTTTCTTCAGATGTAGGGTCATAGTAGCTTTCAGTGACTTGGAGATACTCATCCCAAGTGCTGTTCTGGCTTGTTTGCATACAATTAAGGTTTAATTCAGTTAAAGGGTCCCCCATTGCTCTACTGTGCAGTACCTCAAATATATTTTGGACCAGTGTTACTTAGAGTATGTAACTTACCACTTGCTGCATACTAATAGATTGTGCTTGCTCCTTTTGCAGACAAAAGCTTCTGCTCCAACAGCCACTTAAAAGTAGAAAAGTACTCCACAATAACTGCTTGTCAAATTACCAGTTGGGTGGAAAGGACAGTTTTCCAAGATTAGTGTTTGTACATATATTTATGAATGTTTAATATGCTGTCCCATCAAGACACAGCTTTTAACTAATTGCCAGAAACTTGCACATGCCTCTCTGAAATTACTTGTTGATTTAGTCTCTTGCTTATCAGATAATTAGTGACTTAATTAGCTTTTAAACAAAGCTGAGGTAAGGAAAAAAATTGATCCACAGCTAAAATGTCCTTTTTTAACTGCTCACGTTCAATATTTAATGCCTGGCACTTTCTCTGACAATAGCAATACCTTTTTCTTTCTTTCTTGGTGTGAGCTATAATAGCTCCTCTTTAAACAGAATGTCTTCAACAGGGTCTGACAATTAGGATATATTTGTAATTCATGAAACTAGTATTGCAAACTGCAGTTCAAATTAAGAAGCATGGGAGCTTCAGTGTATAAAGATTTTAGTTTTACAGTATTACTTAGAGCTCCACAAGTTTTCTGCTCTTTTTGAAAAATAATGTTCTTGTTAGCATCCTCTTCAGCCCATGGCAGGAGTAAGAAAATTCAGATAAAAATGCATGTAAATCTACATCATTGCCAGAAAATGGTTTACAATGCTACAGCTGCCTGGCACTGGCACTCAGGAAGTCATGACTGTTTCTGCCACCAGTCTTTTTTCATACACAACCTACTTAATTCTGAGAAGGGTGAATTGAAGGCTAGCAATAATGCATCTGTGGGTCTTTCTCTCACTATCCTTGTCTCCAGACTAACACTGAAATGGTTACTCTGATCCCCTATCAGCACTTCCTCTGCTCCCCGCTGACAGTGTCATAATGCCAAAACCAGCCCCCAGTCTGTGAGCCCTGGGCAGGGCACTGTTCTACCAGCTCAAGTAGTAACTGCCCCCTCTCACCAAGAGAGGAGCAACTCGGTCCTGTCTGTCGTGAAGTACATCACAAAACCCCATGGCCTCAGTCCAAAAATCACAAATCCCACTGTGAATACTTCTCTTTTGTGGGAGAGTTTATATAGCAGAGTTTGTGCATGTCTGTGTCTTTCCACACATTGTCCTTACTTTGAGCATCCCTTAAAATCCTTCTCATGAAGTGTCAGTGTTCAGTAGTTGAAATATTTAGTTAAATGTACGTACAGAAATGGAATCTAGAAAGAAAGGCAAAGTAATTTTAACTCTTTAAAAATCTTATTTATTAATCAATTTTTCTTTTGTAAATTTATTTTTTAATTAAGGGACTCTTATTTACTATGTCTTGTGAGATCCTTTGTGTTCTATCACTATTTTTGCTTAATTTAAAAGGATCTTCTATATGGAGCTTTTTTTCAAGTAGAGATGGTCTTAATATCAATGGCTGTATGGAGATTGATATCCATTGTTACTCATTTAATGACTTTCCGAGCTGGGATGTTTATAGGAAGCTGTAGGCTACCTTGAGTTTCTTATTAAAAATATATAATTTCACAAGTTTCTTCTAAAATAAGTCATATATGGTGTCAATGGCACTATTTATCTAAATACATTATTTGAGACAAAGTAACTTGCTGGGATACCAGTTCTTGTTAGGTGATCTTGTCAGCAATGTGGGGTGTTGAAGTTGCTTAACATTGAGCATAAGCTTTAATACTTGATTCCATTGATTAAAGATTTTTTTTTTTTAATATTTGGGCTTAGGAAGTAGATTCAGCTGTTACTACCCTTGCAATATTTTGCAATAGAATTAGGAGAAAAAGAAAGGACTTCAGGATAATTATATTCTGATAAAATTGATGTACAAATGAAAATGAACAGCTCAACTTTTCACCTCATCTCCAAGCAGACATTTTATCCGTAGGTGATCTGCATAGTGGTAGTTCCTTCCAAGCTAAGGACTGCACTTCAGCAGCTGCACTGGTTTTGGGTCCTTTGAGGTTATGCCTTCCATTGCTGCTCTTGTTGATTTTGGAGCTAAATGTAGTGCACAGTTACATGTGCCTTGCAGTTTCCATGATTGCAGATGACAAATAACATTCTCTTTGGGGGTGTGCACTAATGCTCTGTTTATTTCAATTGTCTGTTCTCATGTATATACTTTATTCTCCTAGTTGGCAACTACCTTCAGCTTCCATTCATGCTAATCTTTTAAAGTCAGTAGAAACTGGACGAACTCCATGTCCTCAGTAGTTCAGAATCAGACCTCAGTGGAAGATCTTCTGTAAAATGGAAACAGATAATTTTTAAAAGGCCAAGTACTGTTTGAATTTTAAGGCTAGAATTCATGTGCTGAGTTCAGAAATACAGTTTCCTCCTTCTCGCCCCCATTTTGATTGTCTTGTTTTTATGAAGCACTCTAAGACTGCAGGCACTTCAAGACTTTAAGCACTGAATTTTGTTACCAAAACAGAAGATCGTTTCCCTGCAGCAAATCTTTGCTATAGTAGCAGCTTTAAAATGGAATTTTAGTATCCCATATAAAAATTTTTCAAGAATTAAATTAGCTTTGTTCTAGTTTTGTCCACATTCTTAAAGTTTATTTTTTAAACAGTTCATTGTGTAAGAACTGTAAATTAAACTGCTTTAAGGTATAGACTATCAAAACTAGGAAATTGAATTGCTCTAATTACTCAAATTGTTCCTTGGTTTGAGAATTTAATTGATGTCTTGTGCCCATGTGCATCAAGTAAAATTACTAATCCCGAATGCCTCTGTGAGAGGCTGCTCTGTGTTTGGAGAGATCTCGGCACAAAGTGAAATGTGTTTGCTACTTTGAGTTGTGGTTTATGGCACACGGAACAGGGGAAAGTCAGCTGAGGAAGTGGCCTCTGAAAGTCTTTATGAACTTTGACAGTGTGTGACTTACCACTTAAGTACAACTTCTGTCAAGAAACCCTCTTAATAAATATTCTTCTTGGTAATTTAAAATAGAATTTTGTAGCTCTTTTATATTTTACTTATGCAAAGAAGTATGTAACTTTTACTGTATGATTGTTTAGGAGCATTTTGGTAAAGAAGAAAATAATGATTGAGATCTTTTTTATGTGTAACTGTATGTTTTGCACTTTGTTAGTTCTGAATTTTTGTCTACGTTATATAACATCAATATACAATTGATTAGAGGCATACAAACTACTGACTTTTTTTTCTAATTAGGTTTTTTTCATTTCACTACATCTTAATAAAAAAATCATATTTTGGTACAGATCACATTGTATATAATACAGTCTGTTATATAAGGTAGTGAATCAAGTGGAACATTGTAAACTGCCTTTCTTCAATGAAGTTGTTTGAACTCACAAGCTTTGCTTTTTTACATCTGACACTGAAAAATTGCTTTTCTGTATGAAATATGTTTGGGTTTTTTCCAGATTGTCACAAACTACTCCACTTTCCAGGAACACTCAGACGAGCCCAATGCATACACCATTCCTGACTACATTGTTGGAAGAACTGCATTTCAAAACTGAAGATTTGGAAAGTTTAACAAGAATATTTAGAGTGGACTGCCGACTCGAATGGTCAGTCAGTTTTAAGCACTTTGTGTATCATAAAACCAAGCCAGTTAACAACAGGTTTAATTTTCAGCATTTTGTAAGTATGCACGGTAACTGCAGATTGTATCAGCCAGAGAAAATGTGTGAAGCACATTTAAAGGTAAAGAAGTATATATGGTATGGAAATGAGTGTCATCGTTTTGTCACTTACAGTAAATGCCAGCTGCTTACTTATCACATTAATCTTTAGATAATATACAGCTGGTTTACTGCTGTTTTGAGAGGAATTTTTACTATCACAATTTATTAAAGAAAAAACCTAACAAATGCTGTGTGGCTACAAGGGCTAAGGCTCAGCAGGGTTTTTTTTGATTATTACTATTAAATTGCTGTATTTAGTCTTTGTGATATAAAATGAGCTAAGAGACGTGTATTTTTTGTTTAAAGTTGAGACAGCGTTTTGCATTCTAGGCAGGCCAAAAAATTTAGAGCAAATGGCTTATTTATGTTGATCATATTCAACTGATTCAATGAATACAGAATTACAGCATTTAAGTAAATTAGTGTATTAACATTATTGATCTCAGTCCTTTGTTCCCCACAGAATAACGTGATCATCTTAACATCTCCTACCACCCGAAGTAGTTGCACGGAGAATAAAAAAACACCTTCAATTGTTGGAACTTTTTTAAAATGAAAAATGTAATTGTACTACTTGCATTTCTGCTTTTTCATTTCCTTCCTATGGGTAAGAATTTTGAAGTCTTGTGGAGAAGCTGCCTATAAGAGCAGTTGTTCGAGGTATGCATGAACTCACCGTGTGAATCATCTGAAAACTGTCTGTTTAAAAGCAGTAGAAAGGAATTTGGATTGGTTTGGTTTTCTTTTCGTTTGGAAACCTTCCGTTTGTCTACAGAAATTAGGGAGAGAGGAAGTGGAAAAAAACTTGTTAGCCTGGAGTGTTACGAACAGTGCTGCTGACATTTTTCTGGTTGCTCCAATGCATAGAGCAATAACATTTAAGAATGGTGATGACAGTACACAAAGATGTCTGATTTATAGCCTGTTTCTCTTGCAGCTTCTAAGAAAAGGGGTGGTCTTTGAACCCATGTAAAAGTTATTTTTAAACTGACTCTAATTGTTACTAATTTGGACTTCAAAATATATTTTAATAAGTAAAAATTTTTGGCTTTCAGTAGTCATTTCATTTCAAAGAGTTGTGTTTAGACTGTCTTTAGACTTGCTTCTGGCACTAGCTGATTATGAATTGCAATTTAACTAGTCCACCACTATTGCATAATTCTGAGTTCATAGGACACTGTCCCTTAAGAGGTTGGAGAAGGAAGTTGTAACTGACAGTGCTCAGCAAATGCCAGCACTAGCAAGACTTACCAGGGCTGCTACGAGTGACTCCATTTAAAAAGACAGAGTTCATTCCTTCATTTTGTTTCGTAATTGGACATAATATGGGAGCTCCACACTTAATTACTTTACTGCTGTGTAGTTCTTTCATGATAATCAGGATAAATATGTTGGCCCAACACACAGAAGCCCATGCAGCTTTTCCCTGGAAGCTTCATTGTGCAGTAGACTTTATTTAGGAGATGCTTGACTTTTCCTAACTTCCCTTGTACTGGGAAGTTAGGTTCAGTAAAAGTTGTAAAAGCAACAGTTCAGAATGTGGATGACCTTTAAGGCAGAGTTACAGCTATGTCTTTTCTAAGTATGCAATAGGAAAAAATCACCCATTGCAATTAGAGCACATCTGACACAAAATTCATAAGAATTACTGGATAGAAGGTACATTGGTTTTAGGCCATGATGGAAAAAATTTACTTGATATATCTAGAAGGAAGGGTCAAGACCTCACCAAAGATAAATTTCTGTAGAAGACTGAGTAATAGGTATGATACTCTGAGCAGAACTTAAACCTTGAATTTATATCTATTTGTTTCTGATTTTGGAAGTTAAATATATTTCTATTTTTAGCCAGTACATAACTGTGGATGAGCAAGCCACTGTCCTGTTTCATGCACTTTTACCTTGGGGCACAAAGATTACCTCACAACAGTTCTTTTATACTGAGTATACCCAGAAGGCACTACCAGTGTATATCATACCAGGAATATGACTCTGTTTCATCAGGTTTCATGGCTCACATTTGGAAAGTTTTTATACTTCCTGTCAGTTTAGTGGTGTGATTTTTTTTCTTCTTTTTTTTAGTTATTTTTAGGCTTGGTCTTCAGCACCTACTGTGTAGGAGACATATGATCTTGTAATAAGAATGAAGGAGTTGCAGGCTCAAAGACTGCTTTATCAGAGCTCAGTACAGCTGCTTTTACTATCTGTGTCGGCAGCTCAAAAGAGTAAGATTTCAGAATTTTTGTTGTATCTCCTCTTTGGCTGCTATGTAATAAGCTCCCCCATTCTTTTCCTTGCCCTAAGAGAACAGAATAACTCTCCTTCCATGAGGCCAGAGGAAAGACTTCTGTGGTATGCTGGAAATGCCCTGAAGGGATATTCTTCACTTACCTTTAATGATTTTATCTCACTTAGGAGTAACACACATGTAACTAAATGGAGACAGTATGCATATAGACCCATTACTAGGGAGAAGGGCTGTAGCCTCATCTCAAAAGGATATTTCATACTGTCAGCCTTAACTGGTATGTAAAGATCACAACTCAAGTACCAAAAACTAAGTTCATTTATGTAGTTTTCTTAATAAGCATGTTTTGTAACAGCTTAACTGCTTAGAAATGTTCTAATCTCTGCATCGTTAATGAGCTTAAAGCTAATTTCTGTAATGTCATGTCACTTTTTCATAATTCAGTTGGTTTTGGTGTTGTTCCGCCACTTCTCTTTCTGCTTCTGTTTGCAGGCAGATTGTTTCCTTGTGGCCTTGTTGCTGTGCTTTTCCTTCTGTGTTAGTGGAGCGGATGAGAACAGTTGACACTCTGGTCAGTGGTGGTTTCAGCCTTATCTTAGATATGCTAAATTTTTTTACTGACTTCTGAGCTCTGAGACTGACTTGTGTAAGGACATTATGGATCTGGGCTTTAGGGTAGGTGGGGCATAATAAGCCTCTGTTTCTGAACAGCTCTATGAAAGGTAAAGCCATCAGCTGCTTAGATCACAAAGATCATAAAGTGTCAGAAGTCCATGGCCATGAGTGTGTAAAGCATCCAACACTGTCTGGCAGTGAACCTTTAGCAGGGCAAATATAGTATAAAGTGTTTCTTTTAATAGCAGGAGGGCAGGGGGAAACCAGACTTATACGGTGATTTTTTTTTTTTTCCTGAAGTATATAATGGATTTAGTAAAGAATGGAAGGGCAGTTGCTTGAAGCAGAGCCTGCTTCATGCTGCTTCATGCTATTGCAGCTTCTTCGCATCAAAGGAGGAATGTGTGACATAGCACAGGTATGGATTTCTTACCAAGTTTTCTATAGCTGTAATGAAGTAATCTCAGGTAGAGAACAACCACATATACAGAGAAAGTCACAGTTTTTTGATAGTATTCAAAACAGTCTTTATGCTGGCCAAAGAGGCTGGCTAAAAAGGTATTTGTGTTTATTTTCACACCAAAGTTCTGTTCACAGTCCGGTAAAGCACTGCACTCTAATACTGAATTTCCTAGCACAGAGCCCTTCACTGCTGCCATTTGATACTTTGTGCCCATTGACCATGCTTGCTGATCCTTATTGGGTTTTGGAGAGAAGAGGGTTCAGAGTGGTCCATTTGATAGTCACCATTTCAGACAAGTAGGAAAGTCATAATGTAACCCATAAATTATCAGTATTCAAAGAGATTACCCTGCATCTGTCTAAAGTTTGCAAATGTTATGCTTATATATGGTAGTGTAAAATTCTACATTAAAACAAGCAAAAGAGAGCTTGATTTATTTCATTGAAGATTATCCAAACAAGTGCCTTAGTTAGTCTAGAGCAGCAGAACTGACAGGGCTGTACTGCTGTCTAAACCGAGGACTGGAACGTTAGATCTACCCTGTCTTTTAAAGAGTAATGCAGGGAGTGACAAGGAGTGTGGTACGTGTGTGAGATACATCTGGGGCTGCAAAGGCTCTGTCCATACTACACATGAAGAGTCACCTGTATTTTCACTCTTCAGACTCAGTGAGTAGCTTAAAAGTGAGACATCTGTTGTGGTTTTAGGGGGGAATAACGGTTCTGCGAATCTTGATGTTCCATGTACTACCCTTCTCCCTCTAGTCTAGAGGGAACTTGGACCCTACAAAATGCAAAAGCGGATAAGCAGCTCAGCTGGACATGAAGTCTCAGCTGACCTTCTAATAGCTGGAATAAAAAGGACTAACACATCAGAGAGAAGAAAAAGGAAGAGAGAAGGGGAAAGCGGTATTCACACCTTCTAAATTTAGACATCCAACCTTAGGTACCTGCCTGCTGTAATTTATTTCAGAGAGAACCAGTGCTCTTAAATTAGGGTCTCCAAATCTTACCATAGTGCAGTGTATGAAATGAGTGGTGGTAATGCCTCTGCCCCTAATCCCTCGTGGGGGAAAGAAAGCAGAAAAGTCAGCTCAGAATGTTGGCCGTAGTAGACTGGCTCACTCTGGAGTAATTTTTAATAGTTTATGGCACAAAACTGAATGGGCACCTGCCGCTGAACAGTGGGAAGTTTTTAAGCAATCTGATCCTATTGTTCACTTTGATGGCTACTACTTCTCACAGAATTTTTTTCTTAACCTCTAAGAGTTAAAACCAAAAGAATTAAAGTGAGTGGCAGTCTTTATGGGAAAGAAGTAAAGCCAGGATGTTGAAATTACATCCAGGAGATTACACTGTAGTTCTACAATTTGCCTCTAAGCTTTCCATACTTACTGTTATTTCTTCAATTGCGTATGAACACACAGTGCCGTGGGTGGGGTCTAGATTGATCTTACTGGGGCAGCAGGTAAAGCTGAACTGTCCTTTCCAGTGAGCATTAAATATTGAAAACAGAAACAGCCTCTCCTTTTGGCAAGTCAAGTTTCCATTAGCAGCAGATGGTATACAAGGCAGGACTAAGCACCTACCTATAAAGACCTCTTGTTTCTCAGTTGCATATCTCTCTGCCACCTGACAGCCAGTCGTGCTCTGATTAGAGTCAGAGGAAGTGGGTGTGCCTTCCATTAGCAAAAGCAGAGACTTTTGAGAGCTTTCTTTTTGTGACTCTTCATCTTAGAATCACTTCTCTCCACAGAGTGTGGACAGTATTTTGGGAAACAGGCTGCCTGAAAGTTGCTGCAGAACATGAACTGTGGCATTTGTGCTGCTACACAGGATTTGGTGAGGTGGGGGCAGGGAGGAGCTGGAAACCTGTATCCTCAGGTAGCTCTCACTTGAGCACTCTGGTTTCAAAAAGCAAGTGAAAGCAGATCAGCCACTGAGGTAATGTAAGGACATGTGTGATTAAATGTTAGTCATTCCCTCTTCGTTGCATGCAGCTGTAGAGTAGAGCAAGGTGCAAGCTGGAGTTCTAAAAAAAATAGGCTGACTATGGTACCAGAACTGAATGTGTAGACTAAAGTCCTAGACTTAGGAAGGCTATTCAATCAGAACAGTGCAGTAAGTGTGGCCCCTGTACACTGCAGATGTCCACCTGTTTGTTGGCTTTACAGTGCTATCCTGCAGTTAGCCCAAGACAAGAGCTCTCTAAGAACAGGCTAGAGCTGACACACAGGTGATCCCAAGGCAGTCTGCTCTTGGCTCTCTGCAGAGAGACCCTCAGAAGTCAGTCCCCAGGTTGCTTTGGGAGCCTGCACTTTAAAGACAAAGTCTTCAGTACGTTTTTGCATGCTGTGATTGCCTGCGGGAGCTGCTTGCAAAGATCAGAGCTCAGAGCCAGTGGGGCTACTGACTGGTACATCCTGCAACGTTGCAAACTAAATCAATGCCATTTCTGACACTTTTGAGCCTCTTAAATTTCATGGTGTATATAACTGCATTAAACAGTGGGACCAGCAGCACCTGGGGAGTCCTACAATTTGGTTAGAATTAGTCATCACTACAGAGAGTTTGAAGGACTTTGGATTCTGCTTTAATAAGCTGCAAACATTTAGATCAGGATTTACATCATAAATCTTGCTTTTGTTGCTCTCTCAAACAGGAGTGTCTACAAATCAGGTTAATATAATTTAACAGTACAGTAGTTAAGTTACAAAAAGGATCATAATTGGTAGTATTATCTCAGAAGCCAGAACAACCCTGCTTACAGCTGTCAGCTAAGATCTGACTCATCTAAGGTATTTTATAGCAACCATATGTTAGGCACGTCTATCTCACCTATTATGCAAAAAAATGATAACGTTTCCTAATCAGGATTTGCCACTGAGCAGGATTTTCCGTAAACATCTCAGTATTGCAAGTGCTATCCACAGTCAGGAGAAAACCTTTTGCAGACACTTCTCATTTCTTAATTTAATAAATAGAATAAAAGGTTACAAATCTGTGGCTAGTACTGATTCAGCAAGGCTGAATTCAGATTATAGGTATATTTTTAGGTACATTACTTTGGCACTTGAAATGTTAACATTTCATAACACTTGAGCACAGAATTCCTTAAGCTAACTACTAACTTTTCTGTACTTGTGCAAAAATTCCTGGGTATTTCAAATTGAAGACATGATCTCAAAACATTCAGAATTGAAGCACGTATCTCAAAGAAATACTTCACTGAGATGGTGCAAGCAAGGTTGTATTGGAATAGCATCTTTACCTGCATAGAGAGAAGAGAGAAGGTGAATTCTTATCAGTATACAAGAGCATGATTAAAAAAAAAATGTTTGAAAATATTACAGTCTTTTGATAACAATGCAGGTGGTTACACTAGAATAATAATTGCACTTTAACAGAGGCATACCCTGTTGTAAAACACATTGGCTGTTGATTTTTGAGCAAGTTTTAGATCCAGTTCACTTCTACACAGAAACTTGCCTAAGCCTACACCCTTCTGCAGTCTGACTTCTTGTACAAAGACTGGTTAAATGTCCATCAGCCTTAACTATTCCCAAGCAGTCTTAAGTAGTAATATGGGGGATGAAGCTGCAGTCCCAATGCTTCCTTCTGTTCTCAAAAGGGCCAAAGTTTTACTGCTTAAAGCTCTGATTGACTTAAAAGCTTTTTTTGAATACATTCTCTTTTTTCTGAACTGTGGGCTCTCACTAAATTAAAACAAAAGCAAAGTAGATATTTTTGCTGCTGAAGTTCCTTGGCCTGTTATAAAACTTCACAGCTAGAAATGTAGTTAAAAGTGTTTGTTCCTTATTAAGATAATTTTTCCAGACAGCATTTGAAAACTTGGAAAATAAGTAATTTTACATTAGCCCTCTAAAGCTCTGGGTCAAAAACATGTCATCTCTGCTAACTATTCATTTCTAAGATCCTCCCAAGCTCTGCTCTTTTGTTCACTGAACATCTGATGCTTCTTGTTATTCTTCTATAACCACAGATGTGCCCTCTTCAAAAAACTCACAATCTCACAATACTGAACTGACAAGCTGAGTGTCAAACCACACACCCCAAGCAGCCCTGAAGAAAAACAGAATCGTGCTTGAAGAAAAACATAACAAATCACACAAATTGTTTCCAAAGAATGAATCTGAAACATTTCAAACTATGCACAGGCATTGTTTCCTAAGAATGCAGATGCCATTTTTATGCTCACTTACTGTGTAAGCAGAGGATGCTCTCAGAAATAAGAGATAATTTTGAACAACTCTGTATTTCCTTGTTAAGGTGAGTTTTATCTCTTTGAGCTGGAGTCTTGTTATGGGACCTAGATGGGTCTCCTTTTTGCTGAAAAGCAGCATGGGTGTTGCTGTGCTGGCTGAGTTACACACGAGGGTGAGTGAAGACGGCACTTCCCCGGGACCGTGTGGTGTGTGTGTGCCACAGAGCCGCGTGTGGTGCTGGCTGAGAGCAGCCCGGAGCTGGACAGGAGCTGAGCAGTACCACAGCCAGCTCTTTGTCCGGGTCTTTGTGGCCAGGCTAAAGCAGGACCCACAGCTCTTTCTGCTGTAGCGCCTTTCTGCGGGCTGTCCCTCCTCCCACTGCAAGGGCTGATGTGGGACAAGGCTGGGTCCACAATGCTGTAGTGCTAAGGTGCCAAATATGTGTAACTTGGCTTGGCAGTAACTTATCTGAAAGGCTTTATGATACTGTCCTGCAAAGAATGACATGTAGAGGTAGTAGAAGGGTCATTTTCATGCTGAAAAATACACAAGACCAGCTAGCTGGTTTCTTAATTAAACTGTCAAGCACACTTCACACTTTGTGCTGCCTCCTTATCTCTACAGTTCAAAATTTGTAAGAGCATTAAAAAAACAAAAAAAAACCCCAACAAAAACCCCCAGTTAAATTATAATAGCATAGCTGCAAATGTGTATCTAGCTGCTTTGATGGCTCTCTGTCAGCATGTAACTAAGACAGTGCCGTTGTGTAGGCTTCACTGAAAACCTTTTTTTTTTTAATCTAATGATTCAAAGATGAAACACTGACCTCCAGTTTTGGTACTTGACTGCTGATCTTCTGTAAAGATCTGTGTAGGAGTAATGCTGGAATCTGGGTTACATCATTTATATATTAAGACTTTGAGTCAAATGTTGGATTTCTTTTTTTCCTAGTTCATCTCTATCTGATAACCTTGAATATAAGAGAGATGATGCCTGAAGCAAAGCTGATAAAGTCAGCAGTGGTAAAAAGCCAGGGTGGGGGGGACAACACACACAACAGCATAGATACATATCTTCACATCCTTATTTCCTTTACAAAGGGAGGAAGGAAGTTCCCTGCAGGTTACCCAAAGAGTATCCGCTTTTACAGTCTTAAGAGCTAGCAAAGTATAATTTCCAAGAGCTGCAGGCATTACAAATACTGAATTCAGTATTTCATGGATAATACTTCATAAAATCTTTCCGATACCTATTGCTTCTGAAAAACTACTAAAAATTCATAACTGGGTGTGCAGCCAGAGTTACAGGCACTCACCCCACTGTTTCATATCTCTACTCTGTTTCTGTCCTGTCTTCTTCCAAATCCTTCCCATCCCACTGCCTGGCCATTTCTTTCCACTCTACCTCTTCACTAACTCCAACAGCTAGCACTCATCCTGCTGCCTGCTCCCTGCCTGCCCCTGTAAAAACCCCACCCAGCAGGCAGCTTCCACAGCAGGAGACCCTGGGCTTCCCACCACTTGTGCTGGCTCCCTGCACCCCAGGAAGGGACAGCGCTGCCCAGCAAGGGCCTTGAGCCTCCTGCTGCCCTCCTGTCCCCACAGGCATCTACTGCGGGGAACCTGCCACAGGGCTCATCTTTTCGGCACAGCGTGGCAAATGGGCCATCTCTGTCTTTGCTCCTCAGACGTGGCACACACCTGTCTTGGTTCAGTGCCAGTGTCCACAGGCAGCCTCTCCACAGCTGGGAGGGTGCTGCTCTGGGGTCATGGCTTGTGCACATACAGAAGTACTCATATAATGATTCTTAAAACAGCATCTATAGATTATTATGAAGGTTGTCTCTAAGATATGAATCACACAGCAGCTACAGCAGTGCTCCTGTGCAGAGATGATGAAGAATTTTTATGCAACTTCCTTAATTAGAAGAGGCCTGCTTGGTTGAAAATGAAACCTTTGCAGTAAAATTTTGGTTTTGATTAATTTCTCAACTTGAAAAAGTGGCTGAATTGTCAGTGTATGTCACTTTGACATTTCTAAACACACAAATGGGAAAAGAAGAAATAAAGAAAATCAAGTTGCAAGTCACTTCATTTTAAGATGGGTTAAATTTCATTATATGATCCAGCCATTTTAACACACTTTACACCATGAATTTTTTGCTTGCAAAAATTTGCATTTTCACTTGTCTTCACAACTTGTTTGTTGCAGATTAGACTATGTGAATACTCAAATGTATTTTTCTTTAGTAGAAGTACAGTATTTATTTTTAAAACTAATGTGATGAGGAGCTGTAAAAACATTGTTCAGAATTTTTTGCTATGTAAGAATCCCCAAATAATAGCCCCTGTATCTCTTATGGCACATATACATGTATTGAGGTGAGCTCTTTACCAGCTGAGGACTTTTTTAAGACGATTACCAATTAGCAGTTTGATCATCTATTTCAAAGCATCTTCCAAAGACACTAAACCTGTTTTCACAGAAAAAGAAAGTGAAAGGGGAGTGGAGTGACTCATCCAGGCACTTGTCTATGTCAGATGCAGAGCTAGAAATAGACTTTGAGCTTTTGGTACCACATTCATGGCCAAGGCACTAACATGGCTTTTACCAAAACTGATAGCACGCATCCCACCATTTTGCAAAGGAACATTCCTTTCTGGTGGAACATGCCTTTGAAATTCAAAATATATTTGCTTGCTTTTTGGCAATACATGCTGGAATGCCTCCCTTACTCCTTTGCCTAACCCTACACAGAGCTGGAAGAAAAATAAGGGTTCATTGAGCATATTTTTCTGTATCAGTTGCTTTGCTTTGATGTTGCTGATACTGTAAACTTGACTCCACACCAAACAGAAATGTTGCGGTTGAACTGGGTCAGATTTTCATAAGTAATCACCACCAGATTTGGGTCATGTCTGTAGATACACCCATTGCAACCTTTAGACTCAGTTTTGAGCATGGTTAAGTATGCTGAGGCCAAGCACTTTAAAATAGAAAGACTAAAAGCAGACCATTTGCTCTGGCCTCCAGTGTGAATGCTGAGCTCTTTGAGGAATCTGGGCTACTTCATCTGTCTTCTTGCCTGTTTATAACCAATCTGCCCATTGAAGAAGACAAGATGAGGCTACAGTTGTAAGAGGAGCTGATGGTTGGGACAGAGCTACATGGGAGATGTTTGGAGAGCTCAAGACAGGAGCACTGTGGGGATGGAGAATTTGATACCCTATAGCTCAGCACTGCCCATTGAGGCCACCTAACAGTAAACTCATGGGGTTAGCCCAGGGGCTTTAAACTACCCTCAGGCCACTCTGGTAAAATGGGCTGTTCTAGGCTATATGAGAAAGAAAGCAGGATGGACTAGACCAATTAATGTTAATTTATAAGGGTCTTGTGAAACCACAGTATGTTTGAAAGCAGCAATGAATTTCAGTATGTTTCCAGCAGTAAAAGATGAATGAGGATAGAGATGGTCCAAAGAAGCCTAAGCCAAGTGGTTAACTACTACTACAACCCAGTAATTCTGGGTTAATTTGGGATGATGAAGGAAGAATTAAATGCATGAAGGTTGGGCATGGGTGGAAGTTGCTACAAACTAATAAGATTGCAAATCTGGAATTTTCTTCTACCAGGCATATTCTTATTAAAAACTAACCTTTCTATTAGAGAGGAAAAAATAACAGGAATGCACATTAAGTGCATTGAAAACCAGCTTGAATGAATCTTTGAGTGGAACCCAGTAATACATGGGGATGACTCTGGGAAAGATTCTGAGTTCATAGTTTTAGGTTTGTTGGTTTGGGGCAGTTGTTTGGAGTATTTTTTTTTTTAATACAGGACATCCATGTAGAGATACTTTTCATTCAATGGATTCCATCAGAACAACTATCAAGGTACATAACAGGGTGTGGCAGCAAACCTCCAACTTCTGCTGAACTTGCCCGTTTAGAGCCCATGACTAGCACTTGTTCCAGGAGTGGGGTAATGAAATGCCAGCACCAGGTGCCATCTGGGAACTTCAACAGCGTGAGCTTAAGAGGAGAGGAAACATCAGCAGAGGTTTAGGAAAGAGAAGAAGAATGGCACTAGAGGTTTGATGTGGGAAGGGGCAGCAGATGAGCTCACAGTGAGGAGGAGAAAGGGTGTGGGGAAGAAGCTGTGATGCTAAAACTCTGTGACAGTAGAACTGACAACATTAGAGCATGGGGAGCCACAGAGTGATAAGGAGGGTAGGTCAGTGTTACAGTCATTTGAATCGCACAGTCACAAAATGTGTTTTAATACAACCAGATGCAAGAGAACCCACTTGGGAGAAAAGAAAGCAAGCTCCTGGGACAGGATGAGAATCTGCCTCTGAAAGCAATGATGGATGCAGGATATGAAGTCAGCATGGACAGCTCGGCACAAAAGTGTAATTATATTTTTAGCATCTGCATCTCTGTATCAATGTTATGCACTGCTTATCTCTGTACAGATGTTTAAGTACAGCAGTAATTATAAACGGAAGAACCACCACAAAATCTGCACTAGCGTCACAGACCTGTGAAACCATTGCAGACCCAAACCATATTAGAGACGGTGAAATAGTCTTGTGTGGGAGTTAACTATTTCCACATTAATGTTATTCAATCACAGTGGCCCATTTTCTCATAGCTTGCTGAACTTCAGAAAATTTGAACAAAGGTTAAGGTTTGACATTTTGAGACAGAGCAGCTTAGTCCTCTATCCTCTAGTGAGAACTACAATAAATAATCAATAATAGAAGAGAAACACACACTCTTACTGCATCCCTTTCCAGAGTGGAAGCACTGAAAACATGCTTTTTTGACACAAATGCTTATTCTGAGGTCTTCATTACCAGGATTTCCAGTAAAATAGCCATAGGCAAGAAAGCACTTAATCTGACTCTTACATTAGGCTTCCTGAAACCACATGTAGGTGCAACTGTGAGTGTAAGCATAAGAAAATGTCCTGAAACTTCTGACGGACAAACAGAATTATGTTTCTATCCACATGTAAGGTTGTGATGAGGTCCTACATAAAGGGTAGTCATTTAATGTGTTAGGTTTGGGGTTTTTTTTAAACTAGTGTGATTTCTGTTAGTTTATGCAAAACACACCTCTAAGAATGAAACAGATTGAGACAGGGCATAACGTCTTGTCACGGCAGCATACATCATGACTGCACTCAAAAATCACTTCTCTCTTTAGATTAGGTATTAGTTCAGAGATTACTTCTAGAAAGCAGTATTCTCTCTCAAACACAGTTCTACATATCTCTAATTATGTGTTTAGCTAATTTATTACTGCAGCACATCTGTTATTTCTCCAGTACAGGATAGATACAGCACAACAGTTTCAGTGTTACTGACAGAGCACTGTATCTGTAGGGGTTTGCCCACTTCTTAATCAGAACCCACCCTTCTCACCCTGGTACTTGGTGTTTTGAGGCTGTGGGAGGAGGAGGAGAACCTTGGAAGCAGCCTGCCTGCTCTTAGTTCTGTCTCCTGGATGCAAGGAACCATCTTAAGCGATTTTAGCTGCAGTGTCCTTGAAAGTCTCCACCAAACATGTATGAATTGCGGGTTCACAGTTTGCAGTAGGAGTCGCAGGTTGGACAGAGGTAAGTCTCCAATACTAAACCCAAGATCTTTTCTACAGGCTTGATCCCCATGTCCTGGAGCAATGAAAAGAGCTACAGAGGTACCAAACTCTCACCCATCACAAACGTGGCAGAATTCAAAAGACCTCTGGTCTGTGTGCCAGTCTCAAGTCAGAAGCTGAAGCCAGCTGCACAGCAATTCCCTGGTACACAGCTGAAAGTCACTGCTTTGCTCATCCAGACAGCACTCACAGGCATGCAAGTACCAGCAGATATAGAGGAAACTGGCAGGGTCATTAATGAAAGTCCACACTCCCTTGTGCCCCCAGGTATAGATCCCATTTCCCTGTCACACACCTTGAAGGGAAGAAACAGTACCCATCTCAAAGCAGCAGCTTGAGAGGGATGAATGTTTTCAGGTGCTTTTCCTCCCTTGGGACAAAGCAATTCTGCATGTGCCCTGCAAACAGGAGTGTGGAGAGAAGGGAGGACTTCCCACCCAATGTACCATGAGAGGGAACTGCAGCTTCATAAGGAGAAGGCCACAGAGCCAGAGGGCATTTTCCCAAGACTTCATTTTCAAAGATTGCTGAACCACAGTGACTGCGTGTAAACCCAAGCAAACAGCAGCATAACAGGTCAAGCACTGACACAAGAGAGTTCAACCTACTTTGTTAATCTGACAGTTACAGGCAAATGAGAACAGGGACTATAACACCAACTGTTAGGCAATTTTTAAACACACAGAGTTTCCTACGGTCACAACATGCAGCAATCCCAGGAACAAGTTCTCTTAGCACATAATGACTGCTAAGTCACCCTAAAGAAAAAAACACCAGCACTAAACAATTCTGCTTTTTAAATGCAACAAAAAGATTTTAAAAAGAGTAATTTGAAATAAATACCTGCTACAAAAGAGAAGACTCTTCAAACCCTGCGGTGTGCATTCTGCTAATTGGACCAACCCACACCCCAAACTACTTCATCCCACCCCAAACCACCCATGGTCTAATCCCACTGCAAGGAGGCTCCTGTCATACAGTAACTTCCCCTCTCCCCTCAGGTTGGGTTCTGACTAGGAATGGTTTACATTCTTCACCCTGGTTTCTGGGGATTTACTGTTTCATTACAGTACTGGATGTGCCACTTCCAGTTTAATGCAATGAATTTCAGACTGACCCCAGTCGGGTACGCAGCTACTGAGCATGAGATCTTTCTCCAGGAGGGTTTAAGAGTAGCCCTTGGTGTCATATTAGTCCTCCACCTTGAGGAAGAGCAGAATGAAAAACAGATGCTGCCATAAGCACAAACCCAAAATGTGCTGAGCCAAGCAGAATTACAGTGGAAGTACTGGAGATAAGAGTAACACCCACTGACCCAGTATTTCCAGTAGTCAGCAGTGACCAGGAAACGACCGTTTTCTCCAGCAGATGGATTGTGGCTGAGTTTAGCCTGCAGAGAAACCCTGCCAGCACCAGTGAGACTCCTGCTCTATCAGTTAGATGCAATCCACACATTATAGACTGCTCTACAGAGCTACAAACAGGTTCAGTTCAGTTTAGAGCACAGACCACTCAGATTTACCCTAAATATGAGAGATTAGATGTAGGTCATCCTACAGTCAGGTTTCTACTGTTTGATTTCAGTTAGAGTAAGACATCTGTCCCATGTGAGTCAGGTTCTAAATCCTCTTGGGGTGTTGGGAGTTTGCATTTATACAGAACTATGTAAATACCAAAAATGAAACTAAAGATTTGACCTTTGTTTACCCAAGTGAGTCTCAATTGACCAAAAGGCATGTCAGATTTTAACTATTTCTAGGACTGATTCAGCTCTGACAGGCCAATTTCCACAACCTGACTGCAAGTACAGCATATCTGTCAGCAGGAAGCCTATGCAGAGACTACAGTGGCATGAGGAATCCACAAGTTACACAAAATAAATACTTTGGTGCAAAAATCTGAAACAGGAGCAGAGCCAGCATGACAGAATGCACTGATTTATTCACAACCTGCACTCCTGCAAGGAGCCCTCTCCTGCACACATCTCCACCATGTCTGGCTGTCTCAGTGGAATGCTCAGCAGGTTGGAGAAGGTGCATGAGCAGCACCATTGATGAGTCAAGTCCTGTCTGCACAAGCTCACGGGGACCAGTAATCAAGGGGGCCATCTGAAACTGGCACTGGCACCATTGGTGCAGGACCGGCACTGACAGAGACACCCTGTTGCAAAGCTCTGTGTCCCTTTGCTCACATGTAAGCCCAAGACAAATCCTCAGCAAGGGCACTTTTACCTTTGGTCACAACTTCATCACCATCATTTTAATACCTTGGGCAAATATTGACTCAGATCCAACAGACTGAAAATATTTGGTTTGCACCAGATGTGGTGCGTATGTATCTTTGAAACATTAGCTAAAGGAGTGATTTGGGAAAATAAAAATTCTAGGTGGATGTGTTTACTTTGCAAGGCTGCTCGCATCGTGCACAGATCCCAGAAGTGTGCGTGAAGGTTTCCACCCCAGGCAGAGAGCCGGCTGTGAGTGCCGCGATGCACACCCAGTGGAGCTGTGAGTGCACACGTGCAGTCATTCGTGCCTCGGCACACGACACAGGAAGGGCTGGGGATCACTGCTGAGAACATTAATGGGTCCCTACAATCCTGTGCTGATGAGACACAAAAAGATCTGTCAGGTATAGGAGAAATTCCTGAGCTTATCACTTCAAGACACGTCCTCCAAAGTTCTTGGCATCTAATGTTCAGGCTGCTTTTTGCAAGAACCTGAGCACTTTTTCTCTGGCACCCAGCTGATGGTAGCTTTTGGAATTGGTGGCCCTATTCCAAGGGGAGGGAAGGTAACTGCCCGCTCCTCTCCCACTTCTCTTGCTCCAGCTAACCAGAAAGAGTTCCGCGAAAAAGCACGAATCTAAAGCATGTATCTATGCAGAGAAACAGCTTTTGTTAGAAGGCTGAAAGCAACAGAGAGGTAGTTTGAGTGGTTTATGTTGCTTCAGTTTTTAACTCTTAGGACTCTCCCTGTCCTGGGTGTCATTTCCTCATGTGCATCTACTCTCTCCTGCTAAAAATTATCAGTCAGGTGCAGCTTTGGCAGCTGCAGAGCTTGCTTATGGGAACTCAGAGAGGGAGGGAAAGCAACACAGGAACTGGAGGAAAAGCACTTCAGCACCATTCAGTAATCTATGGATATTCCTTCTGTCCAATATTTTCATTTGGGGAGTTAATTCACTTTGGGGGCCTTTCAGAAGGAACAGGAGTGTGAAAAAAAGGTTATCTTCTGTATTTACCAAATAAGCATAGAAGAAACGAAAACAATGAGTTTTGTTCAGTATATTTGCAGGAAGAATTCTAGTGAAATATTTATTTGCTGGGCAACTTAGGGCCAAACTCAATAGGTAGAAGTTTGTACAGAACAGAACAATTCTGTGGGAACACTGGACTGGAAATTCATAGCAATGCTCTTTGACTTCTCTTAAAATAATAATCTTTGAGTTTGCGGCACATCCCAGGCAGCATTTGAGAAGTACAAGAGTAACATTTTGCTGAGTCTTTTTCCACAAGTGAATCTTTCCATCAGATATGAAACAACACCTGACACCTGGGTCTGTCATGCCTTCTGAACAGTCAACAGATTTTGCCCAGAGCAACAAAAATGAGCAAGCCACACACCAATCCACACATACATCTACCTCTAATGTACTGCCACCTAACCCCACTGGAAATTCGGGGGTGTTGGGGCTTTTCTGGTCATGAAGGAGCACTACAGCAGCCAAGCCATCCTTCCTTACCTACAGGCTCACTGTGAATCCCTGCAGGAAACTAACTCTGAAAAGTTTACTCAGACACTAAGCTTGCATTGAAAACAATCTGATAACATTTGGGAGCTTTCCTTCCTCAGGATTGCAGCACGTATTTGAGTACTCCATCTCCCAAGTCCTACTCAGGCATATTTCCCTTTCAAGGTCTTTGAGGCATTCCCATGAAAGAATCAAATCACTCCAGCACCACCTCACGAATCCTTACCTGACCTTTCTGCCTACAGCTGCCCAAAGGCACTTGCTGCACACGTGTTTTCTCTCAAGTATTGTGGTGAAGTTTCCTCCACTTCTTTGTCAACCCCTGTTACAACATACAACCAAGCACCACAGTTTGCAAGATGTGCAATTACCCTACTTGATACTTCTCTGTCAGGTTTATAGGGCTGCAAACACACAAGGTCTGTCTGCTGTGGACAGGTGGAGTAAAACAAAATCTCCCTGGCCCATGACTTCCTCACACTAATGGCATCTTCCCTGTTCTCCCTGCTCCTCTGCCCTGACCAGCTTTTACACAGAGGGGCATTTTAGTTTGGTTTTTTCCTACAGAAGTGAATCCTTCTGTAGGAGTGCCCCTGCAGTCCTCAGGACATCATACAAAGTTAAGTCAGAATCTTAAGTCACATGAACATGGCTTTGTACAGAGCTAGAAAAAAAAGGATCTTTGAAAAGTCTGTTTACTGACAGATTAGGAATTAGGCCCACTTCACACTCATTTAAGGTGACAAAATATTTTGCTATGCTGTGAACATGAAACCTCTGAGAAGCATGGCTGGGTAGCTGCAGTGTCAATGCAATCAGAGGCTGCTGCAGGCTGTGCTAAAAGGTCACTTTAGCTCCTTCAGCTCATAAACCTGATTTCAGTCTCCACTCCTCATTGTCAATAAACATAAAGCACCCCTTTGGAGTAAAGGGATTGAAGTAATAGGCAACATAAACACTGGCCACATGTGTGTCAGGCCAGGAGCAGGGCTCTGTGGCCACTGGCCTGTCTGGGAGCCCACATGCAGGAGCCAGCCCATAGCAAGGTTGTCTGCCCCTAGCTCTCACACAGAGGGGACACCCCCCTCCTTCACAGTGTGGGGGTCAAGGAAAACATAAGGCACTGAATCACCCTGCAGCAGCAGCAGAGGACAGGCACAGCAATCCCTGCAGCCCAGCTGGAGAAAGATGAGAAGCAGCTTTTTGGGTAGAAAGCGAGGCCCGGTATTTGCTGGCTTTTGTGCCATTTGGGAAAATAAAGTGCAAGGAAACACTTTTTTGGTGGGGGGGGTTTAGCTTTTTTTCTCCCTGCCAAACAAATCCCACCATAGCTTCAGCACTGCCAGGCCTCTGGTCAAGAGGCAGTGGTACCATCACAAGAGATTGGTTCACCCACCGGTGCTTGTGCACTCAGGGAGCTTCACTGATTGTCAGCTGAATTCCCACCACACAGCTAACTAGGAGAAGGATTGGAAAGAGGGCAATAATATTTACCTAGGAGACTCTCACTACCAGCACCAACAGACACTCTCCCTGTAACACATGCTGCACATCTAGTTGTGCTGCTTAACAGCAGCATTTCCTCTGATTCACTTAAACAGCAATAGAACCCAACCCAACCCAACCCTGCAGTAGTCCTTTTGTGTTACTCTTTACTGTATGGGACCCTTAGGACCCACCACACTTTCTGAGTGAGAACCATGTCTCCTTATGCTTGCATTTTGCAGAGTATCTCGGCTTTCCAGCTACTACTTAAGTCTAAAACACTGGAGTCCTTCCCCTTGCCAGATCATCAGTACAAAGGCTGTAGCAGCCTTCTCCAACATGCAGAGGGTCACAGAAAAAATTGCTCAAACAAGATTTCAGTAATCAAACATGTGGAGAAACAAAATGGACATCCAAATGACAAGTGGAAAGCACCACAGTTAAAAAACAAGCCACAGCAGTTCAAAAGAGAGAAGTAACATTAAATATGTCTCCTTCTGAAATTATTTGTTGCCTAGCAGTTTGAGGCACTTCACACTTAAGCAGGCACATGCTCTTCTATGGCCCCGTGTCTGGCTGGAGTTCTGCTGTGAGCAGTGTGGAAGGTTTCAGACAAAAGAATTTAGAATTTAGGGAAGAGTAAGAGAGGACAGAGCTTACCCCACTTGCATAAAACCCCTTCCTCCCATAAATGCAACCGTTCTTTTCCATCCCTGCAAGGGTCTGTGACGCAACTTGGCCTGGGGAAACTGGGACGGAAGCGCCTGCTGGAACATCAGCCCTCTTGCCTGGGATGAAGGGAGAGGTGGCAAACGGCCTCACCACCTCAACTGGCCACAGAAATCAATCCAGAGATTGCCAAACCCCTGTAGGAAACAACAGCAGTGAGCCTGACAGAGCCAGGCCCCGCTGACAAAGAGGCAGGGAGAGAGCAAGGTTGCCCAGCCCAGTGGAGCTGCTCACAAGCAGAACACCTCAGCCATGGTGGAAATATCACACAGGAAGGAGACTCTTCTCGATTGCCATTAATGTTAATTTAAGCCACTGAAAACACAAATAATTCCAAAACCAACTGACAGCAGATATATAGAGTATGCAGCAGAGCTCAGCAAAGGTCAAGCCCCTGCAGCACAAAGCCCAGCACAAGCACACAGGAAGACCCAGATCTTTGCTCTCAGAGCTCGAGGTGACAGCATCCTGACTCACACTCACTATTACTCAGTGCAAGCAAGAGCATCCTGGTCCAGCAGGTCCAAGCTCCCTGACTGCAGGTTTGTGACAAAGGATGTCTACACCCACAACCATCATTCCTGCAGCAGCTCAAAGAGTTGGAACAGCTACATAAAGAGCATCAAGACTATTTTTCACCCATTCCCTTTTTGGGAGAAGGTCTCACCCTCCTGCCTGCCTATCCATATTGCTGGGTTTCAGAGAGGCAAAAGGCAACAGTAGAGGCAGAGCTAACAGTTGAAATTGGGAATTTAGCAGGTTTATGAGTGTAAGTTAATTGCTAGAAGCAGCCCCTGGAAGCAATTTAGACCAAGCAAATGTCTATCCTCTTCTGGCTGACCACATAATGAAGTACAATTAATTTGTTGTGGCTCTTAACTGCAATACTTAAACTTTCCTATATGAAATACTGAAAATGTGTTTTTGCCTCTTTTCAGATGAGTGTAATATTTTGAACTCTGGGACTTGGCTTCCTGTCTCTTGCATTGATACCTCTTTTTCCCCTTTGAACTCATCCGTTGAGCCTGTCAGTGAGTTTTGGGAATGTATTATTCATAGGGGGGAAAAAAAGTGTAAAACATAAGTTTTATATCATGCTGGACTGTCTGTCACTTCAGAGGATTAGAGTTTCCCTTTAATGCCAGTTGGCCCTGTTGCAGTAAATAAATAAATGGAATATCTTGGTCATTTGAAACACCTGCTGTGCTGCAGTCCTGCCCAGCCACCTCCAACCTGCATGCCAAAGAGGGAGCTGGCAGCACAAACCGGCAGCTGAGGCTGCTTAAGCAGAGGAGCCCAGCATTGCTGCAGCAACTGCTGCCAGTGCCTTGGCAAGCTGGGGTGAATGTACCCCATGAACAGTAGTATCCAGCTGGCTGGGAGATCCCACACAGGTCAGAAAAGTTGGCTGGATGGTTTTAAAGAAGAAAATCGTTTCAATAGCTCTCACATTATTTTCTCTCTAGGTTTGTCTTATTCAGTATTCTTTTGTTTGTCATTTCTAAAAAAACCCAAAAAAAACAACAAAACCAAGGATGAGAAGCAGCATGTTGGAACAAGCACATGAAAGTGGTTTGCTTTCATCTTATTTGAAAGATTTATCACATGTTCCAGGTTAATCCGTTAGGCAACATTATTCCAACAAGGTGTGGCCAGCATTTTTATAATGTATGAAACATTTCTTCCAGATTTATGTGCTCTCTTTATAGTCCATATGTTGTGGATATCACACACTGGTGTGACACAGTCAGGAAATTTTATGAGACTCCTGTATTGGGATTTTTTTTTTCTTTTTCTTCCCCCATTAGGGAAGTCAAAGGCACAACTAAATACCCATATCCAGTGCACACTCACATGTGTCTACAGCTTTAGATGTACAAATATCTTTGCAAATCTGGTTCCATCATTTTACATGCTTTATGATCCATTACATATGTTTACATGCCTTAAATCTATTTACAGTGCTTTATTAGCCAGAGGAAAAAAATGGAAACTACCACTATCATATTGACAATTAAAAAAAAAATTACCCTTGGCATTCTCAGCAGCCACTTCCACTGCAGGTGAAAACAGACATTCAGGATGTGGCTTGGCAATGGAATGAGGTCTAGGATTCAGCAGGGAAAATCTCTGGAATTTTAACTCTGAGCAGGCACCTAATAAGGTCTTTGCTCGAGAAGCACTCCATTGACTTACGTGCATATTTCAGTGCTTTTCTAAATCACAATTCACTCAAAGGACTGTATGCTGAGCTATGTTACCCTATTAAGTTTAGTGTAAGACCCAAATCTTATATAGTAAAGGCAAAATCCGTTCCTGATGTGAATTGGGATTATGCTGGAGATGAATTTGACACAACTGACCTGTTTGGTTTTATTCTCTTAGGGATGGAAAATGCAGAGACTTGAGGAGCACACCTTTGTCAACATGCAAGAGCAGCACAGCTTGCAAATAGAGTTGCACAAGTCTTGCAATCTTCCACCCAGGGCTTATTCTAGAAACTTCTTCCTCCCTCCCATCAACTGCAACAGAAGTTTTGCTTGAGGAAGGAGCAAGACTCAGAAGAGCTGCTCTCTAACTTGTGTAGCAATATCCAATCTGAGTGTTACTATCAGCTTTTGGAAACTGACTGTATAGATGATGTTTGCATATTTTAATTTTAAACATCTCTGCTTTGTATAAGGATGGAACCTAATAAGTTGCTTTGTTTCTGCCTCATAACTTAATTCAGCTTGCTAACTGATTTGGATAAAGTATTTTGATTCCAACTACTACATTTGTTTTCTGGGCAGGTGAAACAACTTTTGGAAGCAAAGTAACACGTTCATTAGCTTACTAGGAGAAGTACTTTTATAATATCTTTGAGGAACAGACCTTTTCCTTTTATAACCCACTTGTTCCACACATGTCTTTTAAATCAATCAGATAAATTCACCTTGTTTTTCAATGCCCTGAATTCTGATAGCTCTGCACACTTGATAGGTAATTTAATCATTGCTGGCGTGGATGAACATAAGCTCAAATTAGCTTCTGAAAGGCTTAGTCGTCCTGTAGATAGCTCTGCCTTTCCACTTTTATGCAGGAACTGAGCTTCACCAACTGGTTAGCTAGAGGTGTCATTAAAAATTTACAGAAAGAAACAAAGGTGTGCTCCAGCGTCTCTCCTTACCCTTTCTACTGTTACTCTGGCAAACAAAAGGTATGGAACCTGCTTCATGAATGTAATGTAATATGCATAATGCATTTTTAATGTCACGCAGTAATAACATTGAGAGAGATATTTCCAATCTTCAGACTTGCACCGCAGCCTCTCAGTAGCCTGTTCTGATTCTCCCCAGATAAATCTTCTTTTCCTCTTCTTCATTTCAATTCCGCACCTTAAAGCCATGACTTTTCCCCACGGGCAGCTGCCTCCGACCTGAGCCAGCAGCTGGCACTCTTGCGAGAGGGGCTGGGGAGATGGGAACACGCAGTCCTGCAGGGACACTGCTGGGCTTTGGGCCTGAGCTCCGCTGCCCCGAGACACCGCAGCGAGCTGCAACACGCTGAGGCTGCTGAAAGCACCGCCGACTTTCTTACCGTGAAGAGCAAACATCCTCGCCCCCCGCCTGCGCCCCCCTGCCCCGGGCCGTGCCCCCCTGCCCCACCGCAGCCTGCAGGGCACCGCGAGGCCCGGAGCACACTGTGGCCCTGCTGGCACCGGGGTGCTGGGCGGGCGGCACTCCCTGCGGCTGCAGCGGCAGCTGTAAGGGCAGAGGCCACCAATGGGGCCTGCCCGGGCCGGCTGCAGGAAGGGCTGCCCGCGGGGACCGAGGGACGGAGGCTGTGCCCGGCGGGAAGGGCCGGCCCCAAGGCTGAGGCGCTGGGGCGGCTGCACCACCCAGGCCATCCCGGGCCCAGAGCGCCCGGCCAGCCCTCACTCCATCCACAACAGCAGCTTCTCTAAACAAACACTGAGCATCGCCCGGGGCATCCCCAGGCCTACCTGTGCCACCTGATGAGCCGCCCCTCGGAGCCTCCCCCGCCCCCGCAGGGCCCAGGGCATCGCAGGTACTCCCAGTCACCCCTCACTCAGGCTCCTACACCGACCTTCTGCATTAACCACTCTGGCACAGGCGCACAGGGCGGGTGTCGGAGCGCCCGGGCCCTCCTGCGGGGTCTGTGCCACGGCCTGTGGTGCCGGCGGCTCTGGCACCTCGGGCAGAGCTGGGGCTGCGAGGCCGGGTGTGGGCAGATCAATGTGGGGCAGAGCAGCCCTGTGGGGCAGTGCAGCTCAGTGGGGCAGTGCAGCCCTGTGTGGGGCAGTGCAGCTCAGTGGGGCAGTGCAGCCCAATGTGGGGCAGTGCAGCTCCATGTGGAGCAGTGCAGCACAGTGTGGGGCAGTGCAGCACAGTGTGGGGCAGTGCAGCTCCATGTGGGGCAGTGCAGCCCTGTGTGGGGCAGTGCAGCTCAGTGGGGCAGTGCAGCCCAATGTGGGGCAGTGCAGCTCCATGTGGAGCAGTGCAGCACAGTGTGGGGCAGTNATGCAGCTCAGTGTGGGGCAGTGCAGCCCCATGTGGGGCAGTGCTACGATGGCAGGTAGAGCACCACAGCCCTCAGGCCAGCAGGGTGCCACAGGGCTGGGCCAGCCCAGCAGGGCACGGGGGACCTCTGCTCACTGGGTTTGTCCAGAATAAAAGTACAAAGCTGGAAACAAGAGTATATATACTCATGTGGGCACATAAGATTGCACGCACATACAAAAGCCCAGGCTGCCATGCTGTGCTCTGCTGGGAAAAGGGCAAGGGACCCTTCCATCACCCTCCTGCTTCTCTTTTGTATGGGCTGCAACTGCCAGATGGAGCCAGCCCTGCTGACAAGGCAGGCAAAAAGCAGAGCTGTGAGTCCCAACAGGCTTAATATAAATGATGCACCTGCTGCTCAGGTGTCCCTGCAAACTCCCAGGCACAGACATTTAATCTTGTGGGAGGACATTCAAGTTCCTCCTGGGCTAAGCAAGAACTTTTGGCAGTCTACATTTCCAAAGCAGACACCCAAAACCGCTGTGTCTCCTCTAAACCCTTTAGTGCTGATAGTCCTAGGCACAAGATAGCCCAGTCTTCAAAAGTGTGAATGTTTAACTGAAATCAGTGGGAGCTGCACAAATACATAGGGCAGCAGTGCTCTTCAATCACTACAGCCTTATGCAAATTCTGCTGTGCCTGCATTCCCTCCTCAGATGCTGCATCCCTGACAATCTTGTGGTGTCTTGTTGCAATGGCTGACATTCATAAAGGCGCTGAAGTTATGTATTAAATAAAAATCACTCTGAACCATCCTCAATACTTTATTAACTTAAAACATTGTTCCAATAAATAGGTGCCAAGAAACGTAAGACACTCCATAAAATCTAAATTTACAAACCTGTCAACAAAGTAAAAACAACTTTTTTTTCTTTAACTGAGGTACATGTAGAGTTATTTAAGGCAAATCAAGTCAATTATACTTTTTATAATAACTCCTCCCCACCTCAGAAAGTTTCCCTCTAAAAATTAAAAAAACAAACAAATATACAAACAATGCTATTGAGTAGCTATTTTCGAATTATTAGAACAAGCCCAGAGTGCAGAAGCCAGTAATGGTTCTGGACAGAAAGTCTGCCTCCCTTATGCTCCTGCCCTTCTCAGGCAGGATCACTTGCTGGATTGGTTTCTCATTCTAAGGCATAATTCTGTGCTTTGGCTTTTCCACTGGTCTTTCACAAACTTCCTTCTCCCCAGCTGATGTCGGAAGAAGTAACACCCTGTATCTCAAACACACAGGCAGTCAGGCCTTGCACAGACAGAGATGGTTCTGGGAGGACAAAAAGGGCCTCTCTATAACTGTTAATGCAGCTCCCGATTTGCACCAGAACAAGTGAGAGCAGACTCGGACCCAAGCTGGTACTCTTGCTTAAAAACCAGCAAGATGTCCAACTGCACAGTCCTGATCCTCCAGGTTTTCCTGACAGGAAATCATCCAAGAGTGAACCCATTCAGCACTGATCTCAACCAAGGCAAGTGCTGATGGCTCTCTGTCACTGCACCACGTAAAGTGTTATATACGTTTCCCTGCAAGGTGATTCAAACTGCTGAAAACTTGAGAGGTTCATCATGGCCATGGGAGAAATACTTTCCAGCTTACAGATATTTGGTAGCTTATCCATCTTTGGAATATCAGGCTTCATATCTGAAAGGCTTATTTTCCAGTGTTATTTCAGAAACAAAGAGGAGAGAAGAAAGAGAGAAATGCCAGCCTTTAATTTCCACTTTCACAGTCATTCAGGTTGAGCTGTCAATGCATAGCTCTGTCCTCTTCTTTCCCCTTCAAGTTCCTGTTCAGAAAGGTAATGCCAGGCTTTGTGTTCAGGAAAGGGCTTGGGCCCAGCAGGGAAGCCAAGGGAGTCTGTTCTCATAGTGTTGTAGGCGCCTTCTGTATTGCAGCTGGGACTCATTTCAGGCCATGCTGTGTCTCCCGGTGTCTCCGTAAATCCACCTTTCGCTGGAAGCCTTTGCCACACAGATCACAGCCAAAGGGCTTGAAGCCTGTGTGCTTCCTACTGTGGGTGATGAGGTTGGAGCTCTGACTAAAGGCTTTTCCACACACCTGGCACTTGTGAGGCTTCTCACCTGCAAGCAGAAGGTGGGAAAGTGAGAGAGGCTGTGAAAGAGGCAACATGCTGCGTACGTGGGACCACAGCAAACAGCAAATGCACACTAGGCCTTACAGCTTGTCAAAGAGATTCCTGTGTGATTACCAAAAAGTCATTCTTACAAAAAACATGCAGTTGGAAGCCTCAAAGCATTAGTTGAGCCTGCACTGCAACTTGGCTACATCTCCATTGCCCCAGTATAGTCCTGGGAGCAGTCTGATGCACAGAGTGCTCTCAGGACACCACACGCTGTGAATGTTTGGCTGCATGGGCTCTGTGCAATTTAAACTGGCTTTGTGTCCTGAGGAACTCCTGGAAAAGTGATGAATGCCTGACATCAATTACTATACCATCAGCATGGGGCAGGGGGGATAGGTAGGTGGAGGTTGTTAAGACAAACCCAGTGAGCTGGGATCTGTCCCCAGGGGAGGTATTACAGCCATTGAGTGAGCCCTGAAGAGCAGGGTTTATCCAGACATCTGTTCTTCTCTCTGTTCCCCACACTGAAATGCTAGCAGTCACAGCCTTGAAGTTCCCCTGCAGGAAAATAATGTAAATGGGAATAAATGCAGCCTCTGGGACTTCTACAGGAGTCAGTGGCAAAATATCACTGGCCTCCATGAGTGCAGGATATCAGTGTATTTTCATAGTGTTTATTATCAAATAACGAATAAAAGGGAAACCAACCACAATACCAAGCCGGATTTTCAGAGTGGCTTTGCACCTGCAGAGCCCACTGACTTCAGCTAGAGCAACAAACTCTCTGGATGTTTGAAGATCAGATTCTTAGAATTATAAAATAATACAAAATTTGCTGAAGGCTCAGTTCACAAGTATATGCTGCATATGAAAAGAATCCCTGATTCAGTTAAGGACCTCGTTCTATATTAACAGCTTAAAAGCCCAGGCACAGTTTCTGACCTCACAACGAAATAATGGGTTTGACTGATTCAGGATTTGGCTGAAATTCTACTTAATCAAGACTCATTTGAAAAAGTTACTGTGGAAATACTTGTGTTACTTCCTAAATAGTTCATTTTCATCCAGCAACCATCTGATGGAAAATCTTTATAAGTTAACATTTATTGTTCACCACTTGTCAACTAGAAAAGTCACAGCCAAGCAGTGCTACATATAGTGCCATCTTTCTACATATTTGCCATTTTTAGACTTTAGACCCTTGATATCTGCTAGTGGTCACTATCAGGAAAAAGGATTTTTGTCATCTGAACCTTGGGTTCGGTCAGTAGAGCTGTTATTTCAGGTCTACAAAGTCTTCTCTATCTCACACATCATTCATTTCCCTCTATTTTAAGTGAATGGTGCAGGTCTGAAAGGCAAGATTTTCTTTTAATAATTTCTGATAAACCTGCCTTCTCACTGAATGATATTTTTAAAACTACTTCCTTTGGTGATTCACCTGCACTTTATTAGTTTCCATGTTTATTACTAACAGTGAAACTTGAGAACTCTGCACCTCTCCTTCCATTCTGTATCAAACTACAGCCATTTCTCAGAAAGTCCGGGTGGAAGTGCAATCTCTGAACAAATATTTAGACTAAGAGCTGGATCCTCGGCCCTCCAGTTTAGTGTTTGATCTACAGAAGGAGACTCCTGTTGTTCCTATTGTAAATTGGTAGATCCTGCAAAAAGCAGAGCTGCAATCAAATTCACCTGTCATTTTCCAGGGACCTCAGCTATAAATCAAGGCTACACGAATATAATACTCTACAAATCATCTTACACAAAAGACCTTTGAATAAACATTGGTGGATCATATTAAGGGAACGCTGATTGGATTGCGAGGATTTGGGTTATTTTGCAGCTGCTGTTCATTAAACCACATTCAAATCAGCCTCCTTTGCCCAAGTACAGCTCAGGTAGCATGAACAGCAGTGGGGCAGTGAGAAGCACAGGGAGACGTGTGTACTGTTCCAGCTGAGGAGGAATGGACTGCTGCAGAGAAACCTCTGCCCTCATGTGGGGTCTGTACACCAGCAGCTGCAGGGCTGACCTGTGTGAATGAAGGTGTGTTTCTTCATATCAGATTTCTGGTGGAACCGCTTCCCACAGTACTGGCACGGATAGGGTCGGGTGTCCGAGTGGATGAGCAGGTGGGTGGACAGAGTAGAAGATCTCTTAAAACTCTTTCCACAAATCTTACAATCAAAGCTGCGTTCCTGCAGAGAGATGAGCACAAACACCCATGTTACACCACACCAATGATCCCGTCAGCAACAAACTACCCAGCAACATGCCAGTAGTGCCCCTTCTGCCTTAGCAAGCACTTACACTTCTCCAGAGAGCTAAACTGGTCATCAGAGACACTAACATTGGCCTGCTAGCACCACATGATAAAAAAGATAATGCATTCTCTCCCAGCACTGTGCACTGCTCCTCACAGAAGTTTAACTGAACAGCTCTTCCTGCTGGCAGAAATGGCCAGGTGGGAGCAGCCCTGATGGACCAGGCAGTCTGCCTGCACATTTCAACAGGGGCCTGAGACACAGTCACTCTACTGGGAAGCCCAACAGCTGCAGTGCTGTTCAGAGGCCACCTCTTCACTGTACACAGGAAAATGGGTGCCGAGGTCTGCTTGGCTCTCCTGGGAAATCTCTGTGGCAGACTGAGTTCTACTGGCAGGGTAACAACTAACTGCTTATCTGTAGATCCATTAAAATTCAAGTGAAAGGTATGCAGAGCACCTAGGAAAAACAGCTTTTCAGGTTACTACTTTAGCATATAGAACCAAATGCATTAAGACCTTACTATCTCTCACCTATCCCTCACACATTCCTTCCTCTCCCAGTTTATTCTACCATAAATCAACTCTTCTTTCCATCCCTTAACCTCCATTGCACCTTCTTCTTCCTTTTTGCTTTCACACAATCACTTTCTTTATTGGGCTTTTAGTGCACTCTCCCTGCAATCCTGTCCTCTCCACTGACACAGTATGCAGGGCTGCTTTTTTCACCACTGTTTAATGGATGATGAGGTATCTCCCTTCATTGTGTGCTCTTCTGGTTTCACACTCATGAAATTATAAATAAAACAGTTAGCAAAAAAACACTGCTGTAACTCTATCCTCCAAAAGCTAGTCTGAAGAAGGAAGATTTGCCAGGTCAAGTGGGTGGGGAAGGGGAAATATGGCACAGTATCAGCAGGTGGAAAATGTTACAAGGCCTCCTACCAAAATTAACTACCATATTCTTTTGGTGTGTGACTCAGAGCATGTCGAGACGGGTGAAGCCTGTGCCTTATACCTGACTGGTCGTTCAGATGTTCCCTGCACAGACACAATGACTACAAACAAGGGAAGACTCACTTCTTCGGGGGAGGGAGGAGAAAGAATGAGAGCTGCATCCAAAGAAAGCACAGTGAGTTGCTTTAGCTGTTAAACAAAAGTCTGTATCTGCATTACAATTTCCAGCTCTGAGAGTGAAAATTTACTATTACCTATGGAGTGCCAAAAGCGCCCACTGCTTAACACAGACACGTGCAAGGTCTGAAGAATGGAAACAAGGTCTGTGTTCTTTAATTTGCTGATTAGCTACTTTACTCACCAGCTGCCCACCCTTTCCTCTGCTTGCCACCATGTTCTTCACCTACAACGGCCCAGCTGCAGCCCTACCATGTTCTCATTCCCTACTCAGTTTAGATCAGTTTGGCTGAATAAAGCAGCTGGCCCTGGCCCCCAGACCTTCATCCTGGCAGCCTGTCCCCCTCTCACCTGTGAGTGCACAGCCTTGTGCTGCTCCAGGCTGACTGCATGGCCAAAGGTCTTGCCACACATGTCACAGGCAAAGGGCCTCGTGCCACTGTGTGAGCGGCGCACATGCACCTCAAGGCCATGCGGTGTGGAGAAGACCTGAGGGAAGAGAGTACACAGGGTCAGGTCCACCAGGGAGAAGAGTTTAGGGAAGAGTCATAACCAGAGTGGGAGGAAGGAAACCCTACCTTGCTGCACTTGACACATTTGTAAGAGCCAGTGCTGATGAGCAATGGACGGCACAAGAGGTCTGACTCCACTTTGATGCCACCTGGCCCCTTCTCCTGCTGCAGCCCAGGCTGCGTTTCAGCATAGAGTCCAGGAGCCGCTGCCGGCGAGCGCTCAAACAGCCCCGTGCCCGGGGAGCTGAAGTCACCATACAGTCCAAGGGAAGAGCTACACTCAGCACCATAGAGGGCAGGCTCAGAGCTTCGGTCGCAGAAGAGCCCCAGGGTTGAGGTCCGCTCGAGCGCTGGGCAGGGCCTGTAGCTTTGCACAAGGTGCCTCAGCTCGGAGCCACCCAGGCTGTTCCACATATACGGTTTGAAGGGCACTGAGAAAGGGGGTGCTTCATCTAGGGATGGACACACAGATCTCTCCGAGGCTGTGGAAACACAAGGGCATGGGAATTAGTGTGCTTCACAATCCGAACACTATCACAGAGCAGAACAGTCTCAGCACTCAGACTTATGCCCAGAGCCAGACCCCTGTACTGCACACTGAGGCTCCCCTTTCATCTCCGATGGGAGGACATTTTATATTATACATTAGGGTCTGAGCATCCAGTACTACCTACTTACTGTGGGTCCCAGCCAAATTATTTAAAGCAGACACCAATTTTTAATGTCTCCATCTCTGTGTGTCCTGACTGGTAAGACTCTAAACAACTCAGTCTGCACCTTCCTACAGTTTCATCTGCATCTTCTCAGAAATGTGTATCTACTATGTCCCAAGATGAACATCATAGCTGCCAGTCCACATGTTTAAGCTCTGATGGAGATCCCACACATCCATATAGTTAATATGACATTACAGAGGTGCCAGTCAGAGCAAATGTGCAGGGATTTACCTGTTCAACAAAATTAAAACTAGCTTGTTGTACAATTTAATGCCCAAACCTTGTCTCTCAACTTCATGCCACAACTGACCATAACTATACTACAACATATCTGAAATAAATAACAGCTTCTGAGGTGCCTGCATATTATGCCTCATTTTTTCAGAAAAAAAAAGCCCCAAACAACTAAAAATCAATCTTCATCTAAAAAAAAAATCACAGTTGTTTCAGATTGCTCTGAGGCTCTCCATGTGAAGACACTGAGTCCACCTAAAACACAAGAGTTTTGTGAAGTCATCAGGATAGGCAACATTAAAAACTGAAGACACAAAACCATCTTCCTAGCAGTCATAATCAAAGCAAACTTCCACCATGACGAGGTCAGATTGCTTCAGTGGACTCTAACAGGCTCACCTTTGGCAATGGCACCTGGCCAAGGCAATGGGCAACACAAAATGAATCACACTTGGGGGCCCATAGCAGAGTCTGATACAACGGCAGGAGCACAGCCTTTGAGATGAGGCACAAATGCTCAGGGAGCCTTGCATGGAGGAAAGCAGCTGGGCATGGAACATGAGGTACCAGAGCCCAACTGTGTCTGCCAGCTGCTGATTAATGCCCGAGGTGCACGGCTTTCACTCCTCATCACAACAGGCAGCAGTCAAATGTCTCCACTGGACAAATGTTTTAGTGAACCAAGGAAAAGATGAATCAAGTAACCTCTGAAATGCCAATGCCTTCACAGAAATACTGGCCTCGCTTACAACTTGGGTTTCCAGAGTAACTTCCCTTTAACCAAAAACTTGTCCACCCACGATTGCTTTCTTACTTTTTCTCCCTCATGTCAGCTTCACAGCTTCCATGGCTTTCTCAGCCTTTGACAAACCAAGATAACCAGGGGTGGACTAGGGAAGGAAGGCATGATGTGTTAGGCTATCCATTTGGATAGGCATTTGGTCACTAAGACATTACAGAAGTGAGTGGGAAATGAGGTGAAAACTGAGCTTTGAATGACTTGATTGTTTCCTATCTTTTACGTAATTTCAGACTCAAATTCTTCCACTGAAATTAGCAGTATTTTGGTTGGATGTATATGCACACAGATCAACTGGAACATTTGAACAGAGCACTGAAATCAAATTAGCTGACATGATGCTGAGAATGATTTTTCCTGTTCTGCATTGACTGCAAAGTTGTGGCCAGTGTCACCTATCTTGTGTCTTTGCAACCAGTTTCGGTGTTGCCATCTCTCATGATTTTATCACAAAATTCAACACTATCTTAAAGTCCCAGCTCCTCAAACTGCATGATTTCATCAGGCCCTCCGTTTTCCTTTTGTTTGCTTGTTCTTAACTTCCCCCCCAAAATCAACTTTTAACCTGAACTGTAAAGAAAAGTTTGAAAATATAAACCCTCAGTATCTCAACACTAGGAACAAATGTCCATAAAGTATTACTTAAAATCTTGATTTCTAAGCCAGTTTGTTGAGTGAGGGGAGAGGGAAGGCTGACCTGATTTTTGAGCCCTTGGAATTGGCAATACAGCACACGGTGAACATTGCACCACAGATCAGTTTGCATGCAATTCCCCTTCCATCATCTCACATGCTTTGGAGTCCTCTCAAGCACAAGAGCAAGAGAGTCACTCATGTTATACTCAAACCATCCAACCCCTGTACTCAGTGTCAAAGCAACCTGCAAACTCTGCTCTGCCACAATGCAGGGCACTTCTGTATCTGTCTCTCCTCCACTCCACAGCGTCTAGGGGAGAGTGGGGGAGGGAGAGAAAAATTCTCCCTCATTTTCCTAGAAATTCTGTGCAGCCTTTATACAGACTACCTCTGGGAGGAAAAAAAAATCAATGCTCTTTTTTGAAGGCAAAACAAACTCAACCTTAAATGGCTGGTAATAGATTGAGATGCACAGCGAAGATTCAAGTGTCCTCTTAAACAGACCACGAAACGCCACACTCCCTGCACAACTCCATTACACCCAATACAAGTCTCCTTTCAAGACAGGACATACTAAATACACTGCTGCACTAAAACACTGCAATCCCATGCACCTTGTGTATATGCAAACGTGTGATTACAGACACACATAGACAGTGAGGTTAAACAGCGAAGTGATTTGCACTGATGGAGTTAACAGTGTATTAGACTGTGTCTGTATGCTGTATGCCTGCCTAGATCAGCAGCACAGCACTCAAAAACAAAAGTGAAATACGCCTTTCACTGCATATTGAAGTGCAACCTTCCCCTGTGTTCACTTCTAGAGATAAGGGGGTGATAGTACTACTCACCACACCTGCCCTGAGCATAATCTAGAACCATCATTTCTCATCTGCTCTGCCTGGCAAAACACAAAAAATGTGCCCCATCCAAACACAATCGTAAGAATAGACATCCTACAAGGACATCTTGCAGAAGGGACCTAGACACAAATTCTAGCTTTGTACTGAATCTGACAAAGCAGCTGGAAGGCAGAGAGCTAGAGGGGGGGGAGCAATGGGGGGAAGCCCAACTATCTAATCCTGCTGCCACTATTGTCATCGTTAACAAAGCAGCACCTCTCTTAACGTACTGAGATGCATTTAATAATGCTCTTACAGTACTTGGGAGTTCTATACGTTTCCAGTCCTCCTGTGAATAGCATGTGACAATCCCAAAACTGCACTCCCCCTTACGCCTCAAAAAAAATCTTAATTTGGGGACATCACTGTCATTTTGCAAAGTCACCTTCCCTGGATAGCTGGATGATTAGCCGGGAGCTAATGAATTCCACAGTGAGGGAAGAAATGAGCAAGGAGGAGGAAAAGGCAGAGTAGACCTGGTAAATACCTGCTCCATTTTACAACTGTCTTTTTGACATCTCGTGAAAATGGTCTGCATGCTGTGCAGAAACTGTAATTATTTGGGAAAGAAGGAGCAGGACAAATTCGTTAGAACAAAAATTACACACATTGCTACACTTTGTGCAGAAATATTATCAGAAGAGAGACTGCTGCATTTGGTCCGGTCTGTCATTTACACACACTGAAACTATCCTGTGGCTGTCCGCGATGGTGCTGGGCAGTATTTTGAATGTTCGCGCAAAGGGGTTGAGGACTCTTAAAAGAAGATGAGGCTTTAAAAATGCAAATGCACATCATTACAATCAGCCACTGATATGCAAGGACACTAAAGATGAAGTAAGAAAATCGGTGGCGAACTGGGACTAAGTATTCGTCCTCTGGTGTATGCTGTCAGTCGGTAAAACTGACACTTTTCCCTTCATCAAGGCAGAAATTGCTCTTTTTTTCCAGCCGTCCCTTTTTAATTGAGGCAATAAAAAGTGGGTTTACGTATATACATATTTTTGTTATAAAATTACAACATTGTATTTTTAAACGAGATAAGTATTTGCGCCAGGCTGGGGACAGCATCTCCCACTGCCCCGACCACATCAAAGGCAGGACGAGGGAGGTAGAGACAGGCACTGCAGCCATAAGTGTGAGCTTCCTGGATTTGGGGTGTTTAAATCTGACTGTCATTATTTTCTCTGGTTTTTACAAATGCGTTTTTAGAAAAGAAAAACAAACAAACAAAAAACCCAAACCAGAACAAAACAAAACAAAAAAAACACAACCCCCCCAAAAAAGCCAACAAAACAGAGGGGGTGGGAAGGAGAGACATGCTTTTTATAGGCAAGAAATAACCTGAAAGGGAGCTAGGGAAAAACATCTAGTGGGTAGTACAAAACACAAAATCAACGCTATTTACTACAGATACGTAGATTGTCTAGTAGAAATTTGTACTGTCTTAAAAAACTTAAAAACTCCGTGTAGGCAGCACCCTGCAGGAAAATGCCTGGACCTTAATACGTAACCGGCTTGTTTTTACCAATTAATGGCAAACCAAAAAATCAACACCCGATGTCATGACAACTTTCCTACAGCCTGTCACCCGCTGCTCCCTCAGCAGCGGGACACGGGCTGGAAAAGCAACCGGAAAGAGGTAACCCGAAAACGAGTGGAAGGAACAGATTCTGGCAAATCTGGGGAGGAAAAAAAAATAATAAAAAAAGGCAAATCCGTCCCTTCTACTCGTTTTCGGCGGCGGTGCCCAGGCATGAGATACGTGCTGCACTGCCCCACGGCACGGGCACTGATGCAGCCGGACCCCGCCGAGCGCTGCTCGCCCCGCTCCTACCTGGCGAGACAGAGGGCGAGGGAGGTCTCCAGAAGTCCTCGAACTCCGACACCCTGTCACAGACGCTGCCCTCGCAGCTGGGCACTGACTCGGAGGTGCCATCGGCAGCCTCAATAAGGTGGGATTCCGGCGAGAAGCGCCCCTGGGAAGTCTCCGGATCGGGCAGGGCGGTGCGGCACAGCTCCGTGTCCTCGGGGATCTTGTTGTCTGCAGGGCAAAAGGGGGCTGCTCAGTGCGGGTCCGCCGTGGGAGCCAGCCCCGTCCCGCGGCGGCCCCGCTCGCACCACTGTTCGATGCCGGGCTGTCCCCCGCCCCGCAGCAGCCCCNCGTCCGCACTGGCCCACTGGAGAAGCGGCGCCAACAAATTTCTGCCCCCGGAACGGCGTGTCGGTCCCTGGCACCCCGAACGGGCCGGTGGGCGCGGGGTTGGTACCGGGGCGGGCGGCAGGGGCGTTGCAAAGCGCCGGGAGGCTGTTGCCGTCGGAGGGACTGATTCACCCACCCCGCGCGACCCACGGCAACGCGAAAACGAACAAAACGGAACCTCTCCCGCAGCCCGCAGCTGTCGGCGGCGCGACACCTTCCAGCTGCGGGCACCGAGAGCCGGGGCGGGAGAGAGACGAGGTGGGAAACCTCCTGGGGAACACTGCGGGGAGTCGTGCGGTCGAGGGGGGCCGGGGACCGCCTTAACGAGAGCTGCCCTGAGCCGGCTCCTGGGAGGAAGGCAGCAGAGGTTCACTCGAACCCGGCCAGTGCCGGGCCGCCTCTGCTTTTACACGACAATTTGCAAACAGCGAATTTAGTACACGTTCGTTTGGTTCTTTCGGGGGACTCTGGGGTCTTGCGCCACTTTTTTTGCACCCTCCCGTCAGCGGCCTCAGGTCTGCGAACGGGGGAAAGAAGGAAGGGGCCCGGCTCCGCAGCTGCCCCGCAGCAGCGCGGTGCCCGCGGCCGGCGGGGGCTGGGTCGGTGCGCGCCGCCGGGGAGGCACCGCCCCGGGGCACGGAGCGGTGGGAGCGCTGCTGCCCAGACCCACCTGTGCCGGGGTTCATCCTTGAGCCGGGGCTGGCAGCGAGCGGGCCCGCGCGGAGGGGGCGAGGAATCAAAGCGGCACGATAAGGTGTTGGCCCCCGACAGCGACGCCCGGCGCAGCCGTCGGGGGCTGCGGCGCCGCTCCTGACGGGTGTTTTCGTCCCCGGAGCGGCGCTTTTCCCTCCAAAAGCCACGCCGCGGAGGCGCCGCCCGCCTCCCAAGGCCGGAGCCCGGGCCGTGGGAAGGCGAGTTCCGCAGCCCACCTGTTGGCCGCCCCGCCGCGGGCACCTGCCCCTGTGCTGCCCCTGTGCTGTCCCGGTGCCGCCCAGGCCCCGCTGTCCTGCCCGCCCCGTGGGCGCCACCGCGGCGCGGGGCCCGAAGCAGAGCAGAGGGGTCGGTGCTGCCCCGCCCGCCCCTCGCGGCTGCCCACGCTAGACGAGAAGCGAGAGCGCTTACCCATTTGGAGGGGCGAAGGGAGCCGGGCTGCGGACGGGGTGTGTGCGGCAGCCTGCTAGTTTGGGCGACTTTAAATTTGGCCTCCCTTTCAGGAGCAATGGTGCTTGAGCTGGCTTTTTTTTTNAAGCGCCCCTGGGAAGTCTCCGGATCGGGCAGGGCGGTGCGGCACAGCTCCGTGTCCTCGGGGATCTTGTTGTCTGCAGGGCAAAAGGGGGCTGCTCAGTGCGGGTCCGCCGTGGGAGCCAGCCCCGTCCCGCGGCGGCCCCGCTCGCACCACTGTTCGATGCCGGGCTGTCCCCCGCCCCGCAGCAGCCCCCGGGGGCTGCACAGGGACCGCCTGGGGCCGGGGCCGTGTCCGAGCGAGGCTTTGGCCGAGGCACTCCTACCTGCACAGATCTGCGCTAGCACCGTCTCCAGGCGCAGGCTGTAGTCCTCGTCGGCGGAACGGGGCTGGTGGTAGCTGTGCGCTTTCTTGCTCTTCACTAGGAAGGACCTCGGCATGGTGCGGTGCTGCCGCGGCCGGCACGGCCGGACTCCCTGTCCAGGCGCGACCGTCACGGCCGATCGTGCTGCGGGGCGGCGGCGGGGAGGCGAGCTGCGGGGAGGCGAGCTGCGGGGAGGCGCCGAGCGCGGCGGTGAGGGCCGCTCGCCGGGGGCGGTGCGCCAGGTGGC
>WBMV01002441.1:850283-935851 GCA_013396655.1 Campylorhamphus procurvoides
GGCTCCGCAGCTGCCCCGCAGCAGCGCGGTGCCCGCGGCCGGCGGGGGCTGGGTCGGTGCGCGCCGCCGGGGAGGCACCGCCCCGGGGCACGGAGCGGTGGGAGCGCTGCTGCCCAGACCCACCTGTGCCGGGGTTCATCCTTGAGCCGGGGCTGGCAGCGAGCGGGCCCGCGCGGAGGGGGCGAGGAATCAAAGCGGCACGATAAGGTGTTGGCCCCCGACAGCGACGCCCGGCGCAGCCGTCGGGGGCTGCGGCGCCGCTCCTGACGGGTGTTTTCGTCCCCGGAGCGGCGCTTTTCCCTCCAAAAGCCACGCCGCGGAGGCGCCGCCCGCCTCCCAAGGCCGGAGCCCGGGCCGTGGGAAGGCGAGTTCCGCAGCCCACCTGTTGGCCGCCCCGCCGCGGGCACCTGCCCCTGTGCTGCCCCTGTGCTGCCCCTGTGCTGTCCCGGTGCCGCCCAGGCCCCGCTGTCCTGCCCGCCCCGTGGGCGCCACCGCGGCGCGGGGCCCGAAGCAGAGCAGAGGGGTCGGTGCTGCCCCGCCCGCCCCTCGCGGCTGCCCACGCGAGACGAGAGAAGCGAGAGCGCTTACCCATTTGGAGGGGCGAAGGGAGCCGGGCTGCGGACGGGGTGTGTGCGGCAGCCTGCTAGTTTGGGCGACTTTAAATTTGGCCTCCCTTTCAGGAGCAATGGTGCTTGAGCTGGCTTTTTTTTTTCTTTTCTGTCTCTCAACTCCTTCAGAGCTCGGCCCCTTAAACCACAAATTCCACTTCCTGAGCGTTAGTTAGGAGCTTCTGCAAAAAAAAAAGTTTTTTAAAAAAAAAGCCGGAGCCTCACAAATCAGTACTGTTCCCCTCCTCTCTTTCTCTCTCTGTTTTCCTTAAATGAAAATTTCTTACCGTATTCCACCTCACACAAAGGCTTGCTGAAGTGCCATCGCAGTGTCTTTCTGGAATCGTACGTTTCATTTCTCTCGGGGTTCTGCTCTAGAAATTACACAAATCTATCTGAACTATTCTTGGATCCCCTTCGACTTCCGCAACGAGAACAAGTCACAGATTCAAAACACAGATTGACTGGCGGGCAGAGGCAGAGGGCAGGCACCGGGGCTGGCGGCGCCCGCCCCGCATCCCTGCTCCCGGCGCTGTCACCGGGGCCAGGGCCGCGCCTTGGGACACCGAGACCTCCCCTACACTAGAAATAACTTGTTGTGGAAAACTCTTTTGGGATAAATACGCCCAACGGCGCTGAAAATACCTTAAGACCCAAGCCTAGAGGTTTGCTCATTTCCCTTCGGATTTAGGTAATGGTTAAATATGGAAGGGGTAGGCGAGATCCCCCACCACCCCACCCCACCCTCCCCGCTACTGCTGCTTGACAGCGATGCAGACACGAAGGCGAAAGCGGAGCGGAGCCAGGCAGGAGGGGAGAGATTGCCCTCCTCGCCTGCGTGCCGGTGTTCAGGTGCTAACTCGGGGAGGATCCCCGGGTCAGGCACCGGCGGCAAAGAGAAAAAGGCTCGTCTTGTTTTACACACACACACACACGATCCCGAAACAGTTTTCTAGGTTTAGTCTCGGATTCCGAATGCAGCCAGAAAATCCTGCTCGGGTCTCTGGTCTACCTGAGGTGGTTCTGGGCTCTGCTATCAGACATCTCAGGCCACCAGCATCGTTTCGATGGCTGTAGGGCTCTGCAGTGAGCCAATCGAGGTTTAACACCATTTTCCGTTCAGAAACGACTGAGACTGAAGTCGGACATGAGAGAAGCAAGCTTCAGCCTCCCTCACGCCCTGGAGCATGCTGGTTTTGCGAGCAGACTTTTTTTTTCGCCACCACCCCCGAAGCATTCACAGAAAAATTAGTCATTTGATGTCACTGAGCCCGTGTGTGGAACACAGGATTAACCTGACTTCCCAAAATCTAACTAAGCAAACAAACACCACCACGAGAAAAACTGTCCAATCTTTTGCTGATGCTTCAGTGTGACACAAAAGGAAGCTGAAGAACACGACTGACACATCACCCTCAACACCTTCATTTATTGCCGGAAAGTTCCTGGTGCTGGGCACAGCAGTTTTACTTGCAGCATCTGTGTACCGCGGTCTCCTTGCTGCACCTTTGGTTGATTACTCTGAAAATCATTCACGCCTTCAGCTTCAAAAATCAATACTGGAATCAGTCGAAATAACCAGATTAGAACTCGGTCTAATTTCGTGTATGCGTCTTCGTTGACTCACTGTGACTTTTTGCGAAACAATCTTTCTCGTTTGCCTCTGAAAAGGGGTGATAAACGCATACCCGTTAGAGTACCTTCCTTCCAGGCGCTCAGACTGGGTGTAATGAAAGCAACAGAAACGATTAAATTAGTGTTAGCGCTCATAAATAGTTGTGGCCCGGCTACAAGCAAATGCACATTCGTCTTTAAAATTAAAATGTATACAGGTGGTGCAGCACACTGTACGGCGCGGTGATCTCCATGCGGAGGATGCTCGCAGCCTTTGAAGCGGGATGCGGGATGCGGGATGCACTGCCGGGCGGCTGCGCTCGGGGCTGTCCTCCGGGAGGGAACGCGCCCAGCCCCTTCTGCTCGGCACACCTGCGGACAGCCCTTCCTCGCCTATTGCCTCCTAATCGGGTTAAACCCTTCAGCAGAAATACAGAAATCAAGCGAGTGAGCCAAGCACCCTCTTTCTCATGTGAGGGTGGGCGCTGCACGGGCACCGGGAACGGACCCGGGGCGCCAGCTTTCTCAAACTATTAGCGGGGAAATCGTACAAACCCGGCTGTGTGTCGTGATTTGCAAAACTAGTTCGTGCCTGAGCTGCACCCTGCCTTCCCGGCATCCCGGCTGGACGGGCCACCTGTTTCACGGAACGCGGGCGCTGCCCACCGCGCGGCGTCGATCGAGGGTGACGCGGGGCTGCCAGCGGAGCCTTAGGCAGGTTTAGGTGTGTCGCTGGAAGGACTGAGGGCAGCAGCCTCGGCCGGGACGCGGCAGCCCGCGGGTCCCGGCGCGGGCCGGCGCTACCGGGGGCCGGGAGCACCCGCACATCCNGAGGGGAGCCCAGCCGTGAGGGGAGGCCAGTTCTAAGGGGAGCCCTAAGGGGAGCCCAGCCCCGAGGGGAGCCCAGCCGTGAGGGGAGGCCAGTTCTAAGGGGAGCCCTAAGGGGAGCCCAGCCCCGAGGGGAGCCCAGCCGTGAGGGGAGGCCAGTTCTAAGGGGAGCCCTAAGGGGAGCCCAGCCCCGAGGGGAGCCCAGCCGGGAGGGGAGGCCCTAAGCGCAGCCCCCGCCGCACGGGGAGCCGCCGACAGCCATCATGCCAGGGCTCTTGCTACCCCCGGAGGAGTAGTTAATTCTCTCTGCGGTAACAGCGCGCCGAGCAGAGATGAAGGGGCTCAGTTCTTATTTTCGGTTTACAGTGTGGCTTACGTGCCGCAGCTCAGTAACCCTTGAGATGGTCTCGCGTGTGCAGCGGTCATCGTGTGACATGCAAGAGCTCTGTGACAATGCCAGGTGTTCTGTGTCCCGGCGTGGAAAAGCCAACAGCCAGGCCCTGATCTGGCGGAGGTATGTAATTCATAAGAAGCATAGGACTGGGTTTTAATGGAGATGCTCTCTTGCTTCCCCCAAAGGGAGTTAGATATTCCAACTTAAAAATTTGTTAAGATACAGTTGAATGCAATGCTGAGTATAGGAGTGCTACCTGATAGTGACAAAAGAGGGAAAGAAATAAATAAAAGGGGTTTAAAGTAGGCTGGGATTGTATTATAGTCGTGCTTAAGACAGAAGAGCTAGTCAGTGTAATTCACTGCACTGGTCACAGCAGCTGCCTGGTGTCACCATTAGAGACATAAGGCCAGAAGACAACATCAGATAAGGCACCAAGGGTGACGGGCTGCAGGGGAGACCTTCGCCATCAGAAGTTATGGACACTTTGCAACAGGAGGAAAGATTTGAAGAACTGGATGTGACAAGTTAGCTGCTTGGTACATAGGGGAGAAGAGAAGTAGTTTCCTGCTTGTGGAAGGCAAGAGTGGGAGAAGGCAGTAAAGAGGGTGATATTGCTGGGAATTTATGCATACTTTAAAGTGATAAAACTTAGAGCAGAGTTATACAGAACAGTTTCGCTCTGAGAAGCTGCTAGAACTTGTAGCGGTTCTCCCATTCTGTTAGTGTCTTATTTATAACTTTTTTTTAAAACTTAAAACATGATACTTATTAATTTCCAGCATCTTGTCACCACATTCTTTATGGTTCTCTTTGTGGCATAAACATATGCTGTAAATATGTAAGAAATTAATCAGTCTTCTTGATTGCCAGGGAAACTGAAGTAACTCTCAGAGGAGATTAGAAAAGTAATGATCACTGTGGGTACAAACTGGGGAGGGAGAGTATGCAGTGGTGTTGAAGACTGGGATGAAAAGAGGGATTCCAGCTTTGCGAAGGAGTGAACCCAGAACTTAACTCTATTATGAATAGAAAAAAAATTGAATCAATGGGTTATAGAATGTAGACCATGCAAAATGGTGTCATAGGAATTTTAGTTATTCTAGTGAGACAGTAGAAATTTTAGTCACTTATGCAGTAGTGTACAATTTTAAAAGTATACCACACTGCTTTTGTCTTTCATAATTGTGAAATAAGGCATTAAGTCCTGGAAAAGGGAGAGTGTTAAGCTGTTGTATCCTGGATCTAGCAGTTGTATCTTAGTCAGTGTTCAGGGACGCATAGTTTAGCATGTTTTCTCTACTTTGAAGCTGAAACTCCATGCTATATAAAAGTTACGTTGAAAGTCAATTTACTGTGTACTTTCTATTCAGAATTTCTGGTTCTATTGCCCAATGCGTAAATGTACTTCACTGATTTTTCTTTGGTCTTGGACTAGTTTGTAAAAAAACCCAACCAAAATCAAGCCCCACACCAAAAACCCCATCACCAATCAAACCCCTCAGAGAATGACAGAAAATATACTGGTGCAATTATAATGATAAAAGTATTTCACAGAACAAAAATGTCCTTAATTGAATCCAAAAATCTGCTGGTTATAGATCGCTTTCCTCTTTTAATATGCAGTAGCTGGTGCGTGATTGAACATAATACTGGTTTCCATGTAGATTGTACTAACCTTTACCTTATGGGTTGTTTTCTTATTTTAGTCTTCAGGACTATCCTAATGGCTTTCCTAGGAGATTTGCATTATCTACCTTCCCCCAAAATGAGTTGCGTTATTTGGAACCTCTACAGGTAAGGGAATTAGCAGCACATCCTATACAAAATATGGATATTTTTATGCTAACATATCTTTAGGTCATTCCAGCTTAAAACAGAAATACATGAGCATCAAGTTTCACAAAGTCACTAACGCAGTCTCTGGTATAGAACAGTGATTACATTAAATACTCCAGAAAAACATGCAGTTCCTTCTGTGCTGCAGTTTCACAAAAGGTTGAGTACTGGTCAAGTTCAAAAGTACAGAGTATACAAAGTTTTTGTTAAATTTATGTAAATTCCATTGTGAATGCTTCTTTTAATCACTTTCATGGCAACTTATTTTAGCTAATATAGGAGATTGAAAAATTGAAAATTGAATTTAGTGTAAAATAATACTTTGTGGATGTATACACAGATGAGGCCTACATTTTGTAAAAAAAAGTAACCAACACGAACAAAAGAGTTGTTGAGCTGTGAATGTAATACACCACTTCTTACCTTCACAGATATAATTTCTCCCAAATAGTCATGTTCCAAATGTTTCACAAGTGTTACAAAATTTCTAACATATGAAATGAAATTACTCAAGTAAAAAAAAGTCTAACCATGAATCCTTTTAGTATGTAAAATATTCACTCCTCTAGTGTGGAGAAGTAAGAAAATGTCAGTATTGAGGCTTCTCTAATTAGTGAAGACATTTGATTATCAGATGAGGGAAATCAGAACCATTTTCACTACCAAACATAACATGTAATTTACACAGAAAGTCCATATATAGCAGGGCATCCCCCTTCCCTCTTTCACCTGTCTTCTCAGCTGCAGCACTTATGTATTCAAGAATCTTGAGCTTTCATGCTTACAGGCTTTTTTTGAGTTTATGCTTTTAAACATTCACATCGAGCTGTTACAGCCTGCATTTAAGAACAAATCTAAGCAAACTATTAAAAGGTCATGCAAGCAAGGTCATGGTATGTAACATAATTAGTATGTTTTATTTATTGACTAATATTGTCCGTGCTGTTAATGACTTGACATTATTCTGTTGAATATTCAAATTATAATACACATAGCAAAGAGTTTATTTTTTTGCCAGAAGAGTTGCAGAAAAAGCAGGATGATTCTGAACAGCCTCTCTTGAGCTGTCTTCTGAGGATGATCTATGTATAGCCCAGTCTTAAACTACAGCATGTCCAGTGATTAATTTTTATCACTATAAGAGATGTAGCTAGTTGACTTTTGCATTTTTCTTAATATTTTTATTTACACTGTTATTCAAAATCAGTATTTATTCTATTAGTATACTTTAAAACCAAGAAAGTTCAGGAAATAACCCTTGCCAACTAATCTCATTTGCTATCACCCGAACAGTAAGGCAGTTATTGCAAAATCGTAACACTTCACTGTTCAAACAGACAGGATTTTTATGGCTCTTCAACTGAATTTTGTGCCTGCCACTTATTAGAGAACATTACCTTTAAGAGAGGCTTGCAGCTGGTATTGATGACAGGCAACAAGATATTTGTCACCTACCCGCTTCGGCAACAATGATCCAGGTGCAAACATAAGTTAGCAGATACTCATTGGAAGGAAAAAGGGTAATTATTACTCATTTGTGAACAAAAGCACTCCCGATTTGGTTTTGCATACATGAAATTTTCAACAGGGATAAGAATCAGTCGGCTAATCCACCTCAGATATGGCAATTTCCACAGGCTATACTGGGAACTACATATTCACTGGTAGGATGTAGGGAAATTTTGCAGAAATACTGAAGCAAGTTAGGAGCAGAAATCAGTAATTTGGAATTTGTCACCCCCCTGCTTTAAGATCTAAATTAGATTGCACGCGAGCAGATAATAATGTTCAGAGGCTCAGAATGTGCTACTTCAGTCAGCCTTCTCTGTCATTCTTTGACCATTTATCTCCTCAGTTGTAGTGTTTCTTTCTGAAAACACATTCAAAATAAAGGGAAAGGAAGTGCCTGATGGGACTAGCAGATGCATTCAGCAGTATGCTTCCACACCTTTGCAATTTTAAACACTACACTGCTTCTCGTGAGTAGCAAGACAGTTACCATACATGCTGCCTATCAGTACCAACTTGTGCATGGCTTTTTCATTAATAGGACAGTTATAAACATTGCTAAAAGAAGTCTTAAGGATTGCTTAATTACATGAGATGTCAATAACAGACTATTAAGAATATTCTTGACTAGAATGTGTCTGAGAGGGCAAGTAAGTGTACATATGACAGTAGAATATCTTGTTCTGTTCAAGAAGGTAAGGCTATTTTACTGGATCTCAGTTTTCAGGAGCCTGGAAGCAGAATGCCCTGCTCAGATCTTACTGCTTTGCTCAATCACAGTTATTTGATGACAGCACCAATACCTGATTTCCTAGATAGGTCTGCAATATAAACTGTAAAGAGGATTGAACATACATATTATCACTGCATTGATCATATTTTCATTAGAACTAAGACATTAATAATTTTTCACCTTATTTGAACCCATATACAGTCTGGAAGTAACTATGTGGTAACCAAGGACTGTAGCTTGGAATTGACTAAACAGTAAATGCTGCAACCTTGTTAAATCATGAAAAATTTATTTTCATTACATATACATGAAGGTAAAAGATTTCAGTCAATAGTGTTTTGAACAAGCATTTCTGACATGAGCTTGTTAGTGTAGCTAGGCTGAAACTTAATGTAAAGTTAGTGTTTTGCCTTTATTTAGTAATCACTTCTAGTGTGTATATACAGAATTCATTTTCCTGTTAGAATACCAGAGACAGTAATATTGCAACATTTACATTCCTCATATAAAATGGTGTAATGTACATTTTCAGCTTGGTGTAGATATATAAATATGTACAAAATAAACATTATTGTAATTAATATATTCAGACCAGTTATTATTTAGCAACATCAAAAGCAGATGCACATAGATTTAAGTGAAGATGGTGAAAAACACCTTTATGACATTAGTGACCATTATTTGCATATATGAAGTACTACAGATAAAGGCTTCTCGTTCAAGCCTTCTGTGGGCATCCAATAACTTTAGTAAAAAAACAAAAGTAGTTGAGAAGCAGAAGATAATTTCATATATATGTGTCATGATCAGATGGTTTACAAGGGTCCATCTTGATCACAAAAGGATAACAATGTAAAACATACACTTTTGTTCAGAGCATAAAATATTGCACAAAAGCAGTTTCTTTTGAGGAAAATAATTCCTGTGTTTGTGAACAGCAAAAATGGTTCTTATACACTAAAGAAATAATATATTTGCAGTTTCTAAACCAAAGAACATTCAGTAATACTGTCAGAACTGTCATCCATCAACTTCTTCCCAGCTTGTTTTATGGCAATGGTATGTCAATAGCAAGATTTGGCAAAGAGAGAAGGCAGATAGACAGTACATCTATATATTTATCACAGACCACACCAGATCCAATAGTTGCCTAAGCTAACTGCTGCATGGTTTCAGTTACCTGGCAATTTCAACCTTAAAGAAATACCTAAGTCTTCAGTGCTCATCACAGTGATAATCACACAGTAGTAGAGTAAGATTCCATTCTTCTCTGCTTAGAAACCATCTTGTCTGAATTCCCAGTCTGAAGGGCACTTTCCTCAGTATCACTGTCACTGCTGTCTACAAGTGTGTGATCCAAAGCCATCTGACCAGTCCTCCTGGGTAGATTAAAGTTCACCCCACTCTCCTGTATGGAGTTAGTTATAAAATCTTCATCAGAAGAATGAAATGATTCATCGTCTCCTGTGAAATGGTTGACAATGTGAATCCCATCAAAAGTGGGTTGGTCTGAGAAGTCTCTCTGGCCTTTTAGACATTTGATCTGTTAGAAAAAATGGAAATTGACAGTTAATCAGAGCTCAAGAGTCTAGTAATGAAAAACCCCAAACAACCAAAACCAAACCAAAAAAACAAATGCATTTTCAAGAAATGTATCCTTGAACTCTTTGTGGATAAAATTAAATACTAGATCTGAAAGTAGCACATTTGAAGATAACTTCAAGTACTATGGTTTTAAGGCTTTATAATCAGGGTACCTAGAATCAGTAATGACAGATTCCTCTATTTACTGCATCTTTAATATCTCCCCAAGGATGGTTTCTATTTTTTAGAGTGCCCCATTTGTTTTGACAGAACTTTTGGCCTTAACATCTTACTTTTACAGTTCCATTCTTTCCTGTATCGCCTGACTTCTCACTTGAGATGAGAAAAGCTCTTCCCCTACTCCAAAGAGTAGGGTCACAAGTGAATAGTGCCAGTTTCACATGGCCACAGAAAAGAATTCCAGAGAATATTGTTAGTTCTGTCTACATTGCAAGGTTGTCTTAATTATCTAATTCAGATCAAGTAGTATGAGAGAAACATCTCTTTTTACAGCATAAAGAGATTGTAGTTGCAATTTTAAGAGAACATCAAACAAGACAAAAATGGTTGTCAGACCATAGACAGATAACATTTTAATTCAATGCACTATGGAGTAGTACAATATTACAACCACGCATGCATGCTATTCAAAACTAAAATCTAAAGTGCTGAAGTCTCCTGTTAATTTAATGAAAAATAACTGCAACTCATGGAAGACATTCCAGAGGTGGGTTGGTCTGTGATGTTTTTGTTAGTTTGTTTAGCATTTCACTTTTGTTAGCTTTTAGTAGTAACTATCTCAGGGTCAGTTTGACAGACCAAGTATTAACGATAAAAAATCCTGAGGATGCAGAAAGATACTAAAAATGGATTACAGAACCTTCCTAATGTCATTGTAAAAGCTTAAAACAGCAGATGCACTGAGTGCTACTTTCTAAGCACCTTTTCACAGTAAGAGACCTGGAGAACAGAAAGAACAAAATGCCTGAAGAGTTTCTTTACAGAAATCTGTTTGATGTTTCAGAAATCTGAAGCAGTATTCATTTTGATAAATAACAAGTACTTGTATGTCCTCACCAATGAGAGATTTTTACCTGTCCATGTGGGGAAGAAGGAATCTCTGTACTTACCAGGGGCTTGTGCAGAAGATGAGAATAAAAAGTTGAAAAAAGATCACAAGAGTCATAATTATGCTAGAAGCCATTAAATCACATGTTAACAGCATGTAAAAGCTCCAGCTTTTAATGTTATATCAAAATATCCCTTTTAGGAATATGGATACACGCTGTAGATCTAAACCTTGTTTACTATGTGTACTGTTAGTTTTTTGCATATGCTTCACATACACATAGGCTGCATAGGTTGTTTCATGAGGACTTCACTTATATAAAGGCAAGCAAAACAGAATTCCACACTTGCACAGCATAACACATGATGTAAGCAAAATCAGCTTATGCCAAATATTAGATAGTGGACAGTAACATATATATGGAAGAGATAATTTTTACTAGCTTATATACCTAGATCGAGAAAACCTGGTACAGACATTCTTGTGTTATTTAGAAATGTTATCCCTGAAAATATCCTGCAATATGATCAGATTAGCTGCCACATGTATTTTCCAAAACAACTATCAATTTTAGTCACTAAGAAAATAAAACAGAGAAACCCAACAATTTATCTCCACCCTCACCACAGGAAAAAAAAAAGATCTACTGTACCAGTGACTACAAACTTTATATTAGAGTAAGAAATTATATGCTTTTAGGTCTGCAGAGTTAAGCCATTGGTTCACCTGAAATTATAAAGCCAATACTCAATGTCAGTTGTTTTGAACACTCAGAAAGCCAAACCAGTGACCTCAACTGTTTTCCTGAAGACTTCAACACGATACCTTTAGATGAATATTAGGTAACTTGACAAAACCATGGTTTTATGGTTTTAGCCAGCAACCTTTCCAAATGAGAGTCTGTGGAAAATGATGTTGGTGAAGAAATTGTGAATAGACACAGCATTTGCCAGTTCCTAAGGGAAGCCTGGGAAAACACTGTATTGTTATCTTTGTGCATCCTTTCATTAGAATAACAAATCTGTAACCTTCCAGAAACACTTCTGATCTGCAGCTTTACACTTGCCTGACTTTTTTCTCAAGTAGTCTTTGCATCCAAGAGAAAACAGATTGTTGTGAAGAAACATGAACATATTGCTGAGAATATACACATGTCTATCAGTGGTCACAGAGTTCAGGAACTTCTTCAGACAGGGCAGCCCCAGCTAAAAGCACAGATAAACCCTATGGCATAGAATTTGTATTATGAGGATCAACAGGCTGAAGAGCAACACTGCTGAAGGGGACACTGGCGGCTAAACGTGAATCCACACTTGTCCCCATGCAGCCGTAAAGTCTAAGAGGACACTAGGCTGCATTTACAAGTGCACAGCCAGTACATCATGAGAATGGATTCTTATTTGGCACTTGTTAGACTGCATCTGTCCTGTTCTGCACTTGCTTCCTCAGTCCTTCCTCAGTACAAGATATTAATGAGAGGCACTAAGACAGTTAAGGGGCAGGAGCTTATATTTGAAGCTAACAGAGAGTCGGTTCTTTACTGAAGTGCATGGTGGAAGAAGAGATATTGATCATAACACAAAATACAAAGTTGTGTTTGAATGTGAAGGGAGAATATTTGCTACATGGCTAGCTAAGAATTGGAATAGGGTGTTCAGAGGCTCTGGACTCTTCATGTCAGTAAGTTTCAACACCCAACTGACAAAGCCCTAAGCAACCTGCTTTGAATTCAGTGTTGGTCCTATTTTGAGCAGGCAGTTGGGATAGAGGCCTCCCAGGGTCCCTTCCAACCTGATACCATGAGCTATGTGAAAAGCATAGGCAGCGTATTACTGCTTTTTATGGCAGCTGTTTTGAGTTCAAGAAGTGGAAATACTTTGTACCTGCCAAAGTTGTTGCACTTCTCAAAGATGTAAATGCTGCCATCTGAATCCAAATGCTTTTATATTAAATGTCAGTACTAAATGTATTTATCACAAAATCTAGTCTTCAACAGAATCTTATTTTTATTTTACAATTACAAGTACCTCACTTGAATCTTGAAAATACTTGAGTTTTTCAGTTGAAGGTGGAATCTGTTTTGCACTGACTTTTTTAAACTTTGGTGGTGATGAAAGCAATTAATCTTCAAGAAATTAGAATTATACAACAAAGTTGGGAACAGCTGTGCACTATTTCCAGTTTTGTGTAGTTTCAGAGTTGAAGATAGTTCAGAGGCACCTCAGTATAATACTTGTTTAGGAGCATTTCTGAAGAAACCTGATTATTTGCAATTTCTGTTGCAACAGAAAAGGCTTTGTAAGGCTTCTCAAAGCATTTGAAACAACTTGCAGACAGCCAGTACTCCAATGCAATTAGTAGTGGCTAATGGCAGCATAAGGCTCTAAAATAGAGATTTATTAAAATGAAATTTTGCCACTCTCATGTAACTTTACAGTCGTGAGTGAAGCTCTGTACTTCTAACAGAAAGCACTGTCTTTTTTCAAGGTAGAACATTACTGTGCTGTCAGTCCACCAGCCCAATATCATGTCTCCAACAGTAACCATAGGACTTTTATATTACTAAGCCACATCCACTTGCCCAGAAGCAGTTATAGCAAATACGAGTGTAATCTTTTTCTAGCTGGTTCAGCATATATTTATAGACAAGCTGTCCATGACTGATTATTTTATTTGCTGTCTACCTCCACAGCTTCCTGTGGCAGTAAGTTCCAGAAATTCCTTTATTTGTTTTAAACTAATCTCCTACTTATTTGAGTCACTGACGCCAAATTCTAATAATGCAGGAACAAACGGTGAAAAGCAGTTCTTTGGTCATGATTCTGAAACTCACATCACAATGCCTTCCTCAGCTCTCTGTCTAAAACAGGTAAGTTCCAGTCTATTTTAGCCTCATGAACAGGCAGTGATCGAGAGAACTGATCATTTCAGTTGCCCTTTAACTTCCCTTTGAACTTCTTTGAACTCTACATCCATCTAAATGCCAGGTGCCGATACAAACCCCTCTATTTGTTCTTTAATATACTTCCTATTGATGCCCAACATTGCTTTGTACAGTTTGGCTGCAACTCTGTGCTAAGCCAGTGATGTCAGAGGACTCTCAATACTATCTTACAAGTATCTTTCCCAATTTGTAACTACCAATTCTGTTTGCCATTATGTAGGTAATGGCTTAGATTTTGCAAATGATGAATCACCTTACTCATACTGAAGCTCATCTGTCACCTTTTTAAGGCAGACTTGAGATTCCTGCTGTCCGTTTCATTTGAAGATGGAAAAATAGCTTAAAGTAGAAATTAAAGCATTATGCCAATTTGCCATTCATATAGCCAAGCATAGCAAGATAATGGGAAATCCAGCTAAGGACTTTGAATGCAGAATGTCTGGACCCAACCCAAACATACACTCCCACATCCTAGTTCTACTCGGTCCTTTTCACTGAAGGAAAACCAACCCTTTTTCTTGTAGTCCTGTCGAACAAAGTATGGACTTGCACCCCAGGGTCTGTTACTTCTGTTCTCTTTTGTACAAAGAGTCAATATTGGTTAAAGGCTTTCAGTTTTGGGTCTGGCCCTCCATGGGAAGGAAACTGCATCTCTGTCATTCCAACATTAAAATGAACTTGTTTCTTACTCTTTCAGTTTTGCAAGAATCTCAAATCTGATCACATCTTCAGAAAAAACAAAACCCCGGCAACCAAATTAAAAAAAAAAGGTCTGGTAAACCCACGTGTTTTGCTTTTAATTCTCAAATCCACATCATATTGTCTAGATGACCGCAGTTTCAACCCAGTTTTTCACTACAGCACATTCACATGGTCTTTAGGACATTTCAAAGGGTTATTATGTGACCAAAATGTCTGTCATCATTATCCCTTCAAAAGGCAGCTGAATCAAGAACAGAATCTTAATAATGTGTGCATTTATATACCTTCTTGTGCCTAAACAATTCAGCATTTTAAAGACAAACTCTGTGTTTACTGGTAAACATACAAAAATACTTTAGTTTTACATGCTCTTAACAGGTAACATTGTATTTCTGAAAATTCAGAAGAGCTGAAAAAAGGCTAACAATCAGATCCTCAAACCTGAGAATAAACTTTCTTACCTGATGCTGACTGCCTCATCAAGCCGGGCATGAAGGAGAAACAGTAAAGAGAAATTTAGAAGTTTTAAAACAATTAAAAAGGTCTTCTATTTTATAGGATCGTAGTTTGTAGGGTGCTAGTCAGTTGCAAACAAGTTATGTTTTTAAGCACCTTTGTTTTTTTAACTAGAGAACATATGTCAGATTTTCAGCTGGGACTTTGTGAAAGAGTTCTGCTTAAGCTCTGGAAGACATTTTTATGTTGTAACCTGTAGGGTTTTTAAAAGCTAGAGAGTTCAATGGTGAAAACTCATCAAACTAAAATGCTACTGTCTGCTCTCTTTAAAAGGCTTCAGTAACTAGTTCTTGAAATTTACTCAGTTCTGAACTAGTAAAGACAACGTTTAACAAAGCTTGCCAGTACGTACTTAATATAGTTGCAGTAAGATAACCAAGCAATACACAAATGAGATCAAAATATGACAGAAATATGACCACTGCAGCGGGTGAATAAAACTGGTTTTGGCAGAAAGCAAGATGTTAAATTTTTATTTAAGATACTGAATTCTCAGTGCTTTTACGTATAGCAAGAGGAATCTAAACATCTTTATTTTTTTTACCTTAGTAACAGTTGGAACTCTTCAGAAGAATTTATACTTAAAAACCAAAATGGATTCAAAAGAAAACTAAAATGTTGCTGACAGTATGTTATAGCTGAAGAAAAAAGTCATAAGCATTTTCAATTACCTGTCCTATAATTAATAAAAAAGGCATTTGCCAACTTGGAAAAATGAAAATAGAGATTTGGAAGTCAAAACCTAATTATAAGCCAATAAAAATCAGTTATGATCTATGAAATTATAATGACATTCAACATGAATAAAGCAATTTAACTGGAGTTCTTAGTGTTCTAGAACTGTCCACAGCATTTAATGGGATCACTTCGCATATATAACAGTTGACTGCTATGTAGTGCTGACTCTCCCATTTGTAAAAAGATTACTCCAGTTTAAGGCATACAGTAGCACACTATCACTACTTTAAAAACACTTCCATTAACTTCTTTTGGAAAAACGCTTATCTCAGAAAATGAAGCACTCAGAGCACCTTCAGCTGAATGAATGGAAAACAAGTTGTCATTTGGGAGACAATTACCAGTCTAGACAAATATCAGTCCAGCAGGTACTACAATGCAGAAGCATTTCTGCACATGCACACAAAGGAAATGAACAATGTTAAGGTTGCAGGCATTTTTCATGCTAGTTTTTCACTTCCATGAACACAAGCAGCTCCTTAAATATCAAACTCTCTGAAGCCCATTTTTAAGCACACGGTTGAACCACATTCATACTGAAACCATCACAACATGAACACTGCACAAATGGAGACAGCGTGAGTTATACAAATAAGGTTGCAGGAACTAATATTAGCAATCATCTTCTTAACAAGTTTAATGGCTGTACAGCTACAATGCAAATGGGATTTCTAAACTTTCCCAACACAATCAGCTTCCTTGTATGAAGTGGACTGCTAGGCATGCATTGTGACAAAATTGTATCAGAGCAATTTAATGAAAGCCATTGCTTATTGATCTTCAAATAGTTTGAGATTAAAAAAAAAATTAAGTATGGCTTAATTAATACTGCAAGAAAGAAAAAGTTTAAAGCAAAACCCAAACCAAGTTGAAAAGATACTTTTGCTTTCCTCAAGCACGAGGCAGTTTTAACCCAAATGTATGGACCATATGCAAAAGACAGGATGGTCTTTTGAGAGCTTCCTGACAACTTGTGTAGTTCCAAATTACATGTAAAATAAGATTACAGATAAAAATCAACAACAACAAATCAACATACTGCATGAAATACAACATTCTTTGTTTAGAAATAGTGACACATTCTCTTAACAAATAAAAACATAAATTTAAAAAATGTATGCTAAATTAGCAATGTGTTATCTTTGTAACTGTATTAAGACAAAGCTCAAACTTGTAGCTTTTATTTCACTGTCAGTGAATTTCCTGTTTCACTTAGGTTAGCATTAATGGCTTTTTTCTAAAGCCTTAAGTGCTGTCATAATTAGGATTAACAACTTCTAAATAACAGCCATGAGCAGTGCCAGACAAGGGTCATTCTTGGAAATTACTGATGATTCAAGAAGCCCAAACCAACCAGATTCTGAATCAAGGAACTCCCATTTACTCTCTTTGCTCCCACTACCCAATCACTATTGTCCCTCCTGAGGAAGAGACACTAACACCCTGGGCTCACTGAAAGGTATCAGCTGGGAGGGACTGTATGGGTTTCTCTTCCTTGAAATTCATATGAAAAGCTGCAGCCATGGGCCTTCCACACAGTCTCTCACCAAAGCCCAGAATTCTGGATTCTCCAATGCTGTATCTATCTCTAGAGATTTAAAAACTGAAATGTAGACCTCAAAATAGATCTGGAAAATATGTTATAAAAAAGAGGGGCAAGGGAAAGAAATCACAATGAACCGTGTTTTCCTTTTGCTGTGAGGCGGACTAATAAGATCTGCAACAATCTCATATCCTTAGTAGAGAAATTCAGGAAATAGGTCACATCTTCATTTATTGCTTTCACACATTTGCCTTTTTATTTTCTTTTCAATTTAAAATACCTAAACGCTTCCAGAATAACTTTGAGTCTTGGATTCCCTAAAGATTTTCTGCTTCATTGTCAAATCTGACTAATTTTGAAATTGCTACAATAGACAATTATATTCTCAAATAGGAAGTGTTACTACACAGTTCTCTTTACAGCTCCTTTCCTTAAGATTTAATTTTGTGTCAAGTGGCAAAAAAACCTCCAGCAAATTAGCTAAATTTTTTAGCAAATTAGCTAAATTTTGCTAAAATCAACACTCTAATGGGTGTTGAAAAATCATGGACATCAGGAGGAAAGTGAATACATTTTAAAAGGCATTAAAAACTCTGGAAAACTATTTTAGGGAAGTTTTACACCACCACTAATGTGGACAAAAATACTTTTCCCCCCCCTCATAGTTCACCTAAACTAAAAATATTAAAATTAGCCTAAAGTATTTGGGGTAGGGGTTTGACACAAATTTGTGGTTTAGCAGACTGGAGCCACCACTACCTAGCTCTATGGTTTGTCTTTTTTGCCTTCCCCCCACCCCCTAAAGGTGATATTTGTAAGGTGGCATTCAAGTTTCTCATCAGAAGCTAATTAAAGAAAGAAAGCAGACCGGAATTGCTTTAAAAAATAAAAATCCAATGCATTAGGTACTGTGACTTAAAAGCAGGAAATGTCTTGATCATGCTTACAAAGAACATGCAATGAGAGAATTTCAAAAATCTGTTTGCATAATTGCTTCCTTTGCTTCGCAGTTAATGAATCACTATTAAACATTCCATTTATCATAAAAGCTTTTTTCAAAAGACTTTTTTTAAGTCTTTGATATATACATTAAATGTGGAAATTTACGTCCTTGTTTAAAAATTTTCATCCAGCAGAAATTTCAGTGAAATTAACAAAATGTCGATTATTAGGGAGTCCAGTAATGACCTTTGAAATCGAGTGTTAGCCAGTCCCTGCAGGATCCCTACAAGAAGAGCCAAGCTGCAGTCCAACATTACTCAGGACTGTCTGGGACCATCTTAGCATATTGGGCCATTTTATATGGGACTGAGTTTAGCATGACTGAAACAGGAAACCTGCACAATCAACAACAAACACTGATAGGAGTTAGTGATTCTAGAATAATGCAAATTCGCTGGTTTTTGAACCTCTCAATCCACACTATCTCCAAACAGTACAACAGGTTTTGGAGTTCATAAATTGATTTCAATCTAATATAGTTGCAGTATGATCTATCCACCTCTTGGAGCAATATCAGCAAAACACCTTGGCAACTAAAGCTAACCAGAAATTAGAGCAAGCAATAAACTCCAGGCTGCTTAATCCTACTGTGTGCCCAAGCTGAAACATCAGTGAAAGACAATATTAAACACCTGAACAGACCTAGGTGACGTTTTCTGGCTGTGCCAGTAGGGCTGCTATTGTTAAAAGTTAAAAAACCCAAAAGACTCTCTAGACTGACGTGGTGCTTTTTTCCCCATCTATAGTTGGCTTAAAAGCAACAGTCATGAGGTACTGCAACATCAGATGAATCTGCCCCACTCATCATTAACTTTCTGGAATCCAAGCTCAGGTATGTGTGAATTGCTAGTCTCCTTTTTAAGGAAACAATTACCTTTGTTTTTGAAACTTGTACTTTTAAAAGGATGAGTGAGAGTAACACACTGGTATACAACCTGAAATATTCATCTCAAAGGAGGTTTGCTGACCACATCACTAAACAGAGTTCAAACCACTTCAGTGTTTTCTAAGTGAAAACAGTGTTTTGTAAGTGAAAAGTGTAAGAGCAGCAAAAAATTTCCAAGACTGACTAACTTCAGGTTTCTGGAGTTTTTTTGATAGCATTTAAATATTTTGCCTCTGTTTTAAATTGCCAGCTTCTGTAAGTCACATTCAGTCTTACAGCAATACAAAATGCATTACAAAATCCCTGATGATGTCAGAAGTTTAAATAAAATCTATGAAACAGTTTTGATGCAATAAAAGAAAGCTCATATGCAGTTGTCCAGCTATTTCACATTGCTCTGAAAGTAGTCTTACATTCCTTAAGTTTTTTATAAAAAAGTGTTTTTTCAACGTTATAGAGAGCACTTGAACTAAAAGGAAATATAAGGTTAAATATATGTTTATATCAGTTTTACCATAGATGAGACTGCTGTATTGTAAACGTGACAAAGATTAAAACCAGAAACAAGTGTTCAGACCAGAAGGTTTCCAGTGAATCAGAACAGGAAACCAGTAAAGCGATCAATGGGAGGTCACGACTTTTTGATCACTGCACTATATGGTTAAAGAATCTGGTTTTGATCTAGTGCAGTGTAATCATGTTAAATGTTGAAGTTAGATATGAAATATGCAATTGAAATAGCAACATGCTAAGGAATACCCAACTCTTACACTATTTTCAGAAGTCAGTATTTGGTTACTGGAAGTCGGGTTTTATTTCTTGAGGGACTTTTTCTAAGATCAGACAGGTTTATTGTAGTTGAGATTGTATGCAATTTCAAAGAAAGTGCCAAGCTACAGGCCTAGGAATTTTCCTTCCACCTACCAACTAGTTATTTACAGAAAGTTCCCAGAAACTCTTTCTACAAGAAGCTCTGACAGAAGTGTTTATTTGGAGTGAGGACATGACAACAAAAATATTTTAAACCAGCAGTCTAATCACACTGAATGTACTACAATTATTATATCCAAGGAAATACCTAAGTCTTAGTGCTCCTCTGTATAGTATGCATCTGTAAATACAAACGTTACTGAAACCTCAAGCATTAACTAGAATGTACTGGCTGATAGAGACTGAACTGCCCATTCCAGGCAACAGTTACAGGAAATGATCATTTCACACTTTTATTCTGTCCTTTTAAAGCACAAGTTAAACTCAGCATTTTTAAATGAACTAAGTAAAATTTTTGCTTCTGACTGCAGACACTGCTTTCATCTGTGCTGCCTGCCACTCAAAGTGCTAAAAGAATTTTAGGAGTGGTTTCCACCACATTTCCACTGCTTGCCCTACTTATATGCAGATAAGTTTACAGAGACCTATGTTTCTCATAACAGGCACCTCTGTATGGCTGCTAGCACACAATTATTGCACTCAGATAAACCAGTAGAACCTTGATTTCTCCACTTTTCAATCCCCAAAACTTGATTTACAGGCAGAAACACACAACAGACCCTTACATAGCTCTAATCAGTACAGTAAATGGGTCACAGCTTCAACAATGAAGAACAATACTGCCATGAAAATGAAATAACTTTATCTATAGTTAGGTTTACTTGCTTTGGCAATCCAGACAAACTCTAAAGAAGGACACAGTATAGCTAGCTATATTAATTTTTAATGCTGCAATTAATAACTATTATATTGCTCAGCAAGACAGATCTGGAGTTTTAATGCAGTAAAACTGGATACAATCAGGAGGAAAAAAGGGGGGAAATGTTTGTAAAAATAATCACCAATTTTCTTTTTCTTACTCACTGAATCTGATTTGTCACTAGTGGCAGTGAAACAGTTAAGATTCATACCTAAAACCACTGCCCTCGTCCAAGTAAACAAAGACATACCTGTTCCATTTGAGGACAGACTACATCACTGTCCTGGTTACACTCTTCACATTTAGAGGTTTCCTTCACCCTCACAAGAGATGGAAAATATTTTGTTGATGGTGGTGTTACTGGCAGGGGAAGGGAGAGGAATCAGCCTTACCTGATGCAAAGGTGAAGATTGAGCTTGTGGCCAGAGATTCATAGAATAAAGCATCATTAAGGAATTGATGCTATGATTTTGAGCAAGTGTAACATGTCTGTGTTATTTACACTATGACCACCTTAAGTTAATTGAATTAAACAAATGATGTTCATAAAATACAGAGATTCCATTGCGCCTTCCTTCTGCCTGTTGATTGCTTAGTGTAGCCAGACAGTTTCTAAACTAGTTGCTCTATTAAGAGCAAGGTAACTAAACTGGAGAAGGTTACTGGGTAATTAAGACTCCCAGTCTGATCAGTCTTCTCTTCTGTAACAATCTGGGCACTATAAAGCCAGTTTAATATCTCTGACTCGCAAGGACAAGCTGAGCTAAAGGAATAAAGCAATTCACTTTTCTGAAGCATAGAGTATATATTTAACTATCCGTTGTAGACAAAGCTGCTACATTAGATTGGGTGTTTGCAAACCACATGACCTCACAAACGCTATCTTATCACATCACAGGTTCCTCAGACTGACCACAACCACTTAAATCAGACTCTGTCAGCACGGAAGCTCTGTAACTTTGACACATATGAGTAAAGCAACTACATTTTTAGCTGTCCAGCAGCCTTGCAAGAACTTTACTAGTGGGGAGGGAAAAATCTGATCATCTCTTGTCCAACTGTGCTTGCAAGATATGGTAAAAGAAAAGCACATGATTTATTGTGCTGTAAACTTCCACCACAAGTTGATATGCTTACTCTGTAAATCTGGAGGCTAACATATTTCCTTTCAGGGACATTTCTCATCAAGTAAGAAAACATTTATAGAGAGCCACATATTTTGAAAGCATTTGTCTAGTAAAACAAACTATTAGAAGATGTTAATGTGATTCTATTTTGTATTGAGAATCAAGTACTTTGCAAGAGTTAATACATGACTTTTAACCAACATTACAGTTTTACTAAGAACTATGAAGGGAGAACAATGTAAAAATTAACTGAAATAAATCCCACAAAGCTTAGTTGGTTTTATGAAAGCAAGCAAGTAAAATGACAATTTCCAAGAAACAAATATACATGTGCTTGTACTACATGAAAAGGAAATAGTACATGCCTTCAAGAAGAAGGAAGGGGGAAATAAGCTGTTAAAAGACTGAGTGAAAGAGCATTATATCTAATAACAAATATTACAGGAAGATTAGGCCTTTTTGGCCTTGCTATTCTTGCATTAGTTCTAAGGAAAGAAATGTTACCTATTTCTGTTTCTGAGGTACCTGAACAGTGATAAATCTGATCTCTCCTTCTCATTTGCTTATATGATCTGATCCACCACTATCCATCACCCTCTGTCTTCAGAGAACTTGAAAAAAATTCTAGTAGGCTGAACTTTAACTAGAATTCACTTTCCCCAGTTAATCCTCCTACTCTGTTATTCAAAGGTATGTTATTCACTCTAAGTTATTTACTATGCTTCTGAATGCAGTCTAGTTGTGCACCAGATAAAAGACCATTTGCTCTGGTAAGCGTTGAATTTGACTCAAAGGAAGCAGAGTAATAAAATTAACAGAGGAAAGGAATAATGCTTCCCACTGGTATTTCTTCATCAAGTTCAGATACTATTATTGTGAGAAAAACAGGAACTAGGAATGCTGCTAGAAGTGGACAATCCATCTGGTGCCATTTCAGTGGGCCACAAGCAGCATCACAATTTTGTGCTCATCTATGACTGATGCAGGAGTCATCATTTAGCTTCTTGTAAAGATATTCCCTCATCTCTGTAGTGGACAACCTGGACCAAACTCTGCTGGGGACCAGAACCACTCACTGTACCACACTGATTTAAGATTATTAGCTAATAATAATAAAACAAGGAGGGGCATAATTTGACAACTTCTAAACACAGCTTGCCTATCATACAGGTTTATGATATTTAAGACTGAAGTGCATTGAATTTTATTTAGGTGATTTATTACGTGGCCTATATAGGTGGTTTTTTTAATCCTTCACATTGTTGATCTACAGTTGAATTTCCCTTCTCCATTTTAGTTTCAGCAGTGAAAGCCTAGAAAGCTAATGCAAGTTGCAAGACGTATCCCTTAATTCAGCCATATTACCAATTATTCCTTTGGTCACAACTTATGCATTATTTATCCTCAAAGCCATTACTTAAAGTGTCTTGAATTTTATTTACACAAGCAAAATCTTTTAAAAGCATAGTATTTAATCTCTGACTTTTATATCTCTTTTCATTAAGCCAATCTTAAAATGTTAGCTCACCAGGAGCCAAGATCAGATCATGAGATAACACCTATATCAGAATCTTACTGACTGCATTAGGTTTTTAAAACATAATATCACATCCATTCCTAGATAAACTATATGTATGTGGGAATGGAAGAAGAGTAAACTAATGATCACTACTACTTTGAATAGCTATCAAGTTTTCAGATACTGCAACAGGAAATACCTTTTAAAATCCCCTTTTCTGCATTATTAATACGCAAGAATTTAATCACTAGAATTTCACTTAAAGGTACAATTATAAAGCCTTTTAAAAGCCTCAAAATTATTTTGGCATCCCAGTCATTTGCCATCTTATTCTTTTCCATCAGCCATGCTAAATATTGTTAACTGGACTAGTTTGCAGAGGGTTTTCTAACGGTTGGAACAGCATGCCACACTAACATCAGGATTTCTTTTTTCGTTCAAATACTAAACACATATTTGTAAGATTTGCGCATTAGAAAACAATCTCATCCCCACTTCCCCTCAAAATATTGTAACTAATTATTTGTCATGAGCGTATCTCATTACAGAGAAACAGCTGGGAGAAAACTAGCTCTGTATTCTGTCTCTGACATTGGTCAATGGCAGATGCCTGCAGAAAAAAAAGGGCAAAATATGAACTTTCCCACAATGTTCTTCCCAAACTCTGGCAATTAGCTGTCTCAATTCATGGGGGCTGGGAGGTGGAATAGTCCCCACAGATGCTACAGTATAATTGAAAAATGGGCTATCTTAAACATCCATATTCCTGCTTCCTAGAGGAAAAATGTGCTAAGTGAAGGAAGCACTGTTCCTCTTCATAAAGCTGTCTCTACCACAGATAGGTGACACAGAGATGAATCACAGCTTCATGCAGCAAGGCTCCACAATCCGAAATGGTAGAGGCTTCTTGCTTTTGTGGACTTCACTACAGAAGCTCGGCAGAATTTTGCCTTTAATATGAAAACTGTCATAAGCTTAAAAAAACCCCACATTTGAAATACTTATTAGTATAAATAAAAGAAACTGCAATTTAACAGCAAAACAAACTCACTAAAGGATTCTGAGACACAAAAATCAGCTAACAGTATGACAAACACAAACTTTGTAGTTTCATGCTAAACAACTTAAGCTTAAGCACTTCAGTCCTAAATCACAAAGTCTGAAAGACTGGAAACCACTTGCTTTTGTCTCCAAAGGTGTCTTGTGGTGTGCCAGTGTAGTTTGTGGGTAAGCACGTCAATTCTAATCTTTTGTACCACTCCTGTAATCTAGGTAACACATACAAGCCTTGCAACACACAACAGGAAGCAGAAGCAGCTGCTGGGTAATATATATAAAGTGACTGCACGTACAGAGGGGTAGTTCATGAAATGCAGAACTTCAGCAGTTTATAAATCATTTAATTCCATTCAGTTTGAATTAAAAGGAAAAAGTGGGAAACTATAAACAAGCTTCTCCTTGTTTCCCCAGTATGTGATTTGTGTTGAAAAAGAGTAACTTGTTCAAGATTCATCTTAGGTTTTCTTAAACCTTCAAATTTACTTAATAGAAACTCATAACAGTCCAAACTCGCAATGTATTCATTTCCACACTAGTTAACAGCTTTACTTCAGTACTGCCTGCTGAGTGGGATATGCTCTTGAACAGTAAAAATGTTCCATAAAAGTTGCTTTCACTTATCATTTTGGTGTCTAATCAAAGACACTAATCGAAGTGTCAAGGCAACTTCTGTGAAAGTACTAGCACTCCTTGTGCGGCCTGAGAGTATATAACCCACAGTACGAATCTTGCACCATCTGTATACTCATGCTATTTTTGTTACATCAGTTAAAGCACATTAACTGGAAGGTCAAGTGACAGAATACAGTGCTCACTAGACCTTATTTCTCCTGTGCCAAAGACAGGGCAGCCAAGTTTTTGTACTTAGTGACAAGAGTAACGTAGGTTGCTTCACAGAAGCTGCAGCCTGTTGAGACTACACAATGAGAAAGCATTTTACTTTAGAATCCCACTAATCCAGAAGTCAAGACTGTAGAGATACCTTTAAGCATGGAAGGGAAATGGAGGAAGAAAGAAAATGCTAGGTGGAAGGATTTCAACTAATGAACAAATGGCAATCAGACACAAATTTCTGAAAAGGCAAACTGTGTATCCAAGTCTAGTGCATATTAAAAACGCTCAAATAAGTTTATGTCATGACTTCCCGTTTGGGATGATCCTCAACATTTCAAGTTTTCACACTGGTTTCAGCCTTCAACAATGAGGTCGTAAGTCGCAACCATCTAACAACTTTGTGCCCAACAAAGCAGGAAAGGAAGTACAGCACTTATCACACAACTTATCATAGGATTAGCTCCTGGCTAACTAAAATACTGTCATCAGAGTATCCTTTCATTATGCATCAGCTGTTCTTTGAATGTTGATAGGTTGTGTAAAAGATTAAAGGACAGCTGTCAGTTACTTTCTAGGGAATGGACATAAAACCTGACATATATTTACTAAAGTTAAAAATGCAAGTTAATAATAAGTGATCTACATATATTTGATTCCTGAGTGAAGTTATGGTTGCACTGAGGAATTAATTCTTAATTCACAATTTTACCTAACATTATAAATTACACTCATTATTTAGAATTCTAACTCATATTTGGTTGTTCAGGTTAGTGCAAAGAAAGAGGTGCACTAAGTAGATTGAAGATACTGTGCGTGGAATCAGAATTGTAAAGGTTGGAAAAGATCTCTAAGATAGAGTCCAAGAGTTAACCTAACACTGATGTGTTAACCACTAAACCAGAAGCTTATAGAAATCTAGGGTCTAGTAGAGCAGAAGTCTACAACTTCTTGTTACAATGTTCTCAAAGCTCCAAATTTTGTCTGTTTGCTCTCCTGAAGGGTTCATAAAATACAAGTTTAAGACATACTGGGAAGTAGTCAATGTACAGTTCAGTGTACCATGCTACAGAAATCCTCTGATTAGGTGTAAAAGGAATCAGGCAGGCAGCTTGTTAGAACAAGCCAAAAATCCAATACAGTAATTCCATTTACAGTTCTTTAACTTTATTTAAAAGGTAAGAAAAAAGGCATCGTCTTTTTTTATGTTTTACATTTAATAGCTGTGTGCCTCTTTGGTTCAGTTTTGGCTGCCATACTACTAATTTCCAGTATAAGCAGTTTTATTCAGTAACAGGAACACAACTTTACTAAATAAGTCGTCTTATATTATTTGAAGACTGACTGCAGCATTACTATTCCTGGGTGAGTAATAAAAGCAGCTGAAACTTATCCTTTAGGCTGCAAACTGCACTATATGTAAGATACATGCAAAAGTTTCAGATCAGAAAAAGATGACCAAAATTAATTTTATTTTTAAAGAGTTTTGCTTTATACTTTTGAAAACTTTCAACCAATTGCCCTTTTTAATTTGAGTCCATTGATTAATCATCTATAATTATATGCAGAGTTCCTATATATAGCTGATATAAGTTCCCACACTGGAATGGGTGAGAGAAGTACCTGAACTCTGAGGTTTGCCCTGTCCCTGGCTACTACCCTGGCTTCAAACAGTGATGCACAGTAGACCGTTCACTAGAACCTTGCAATTAGGATGGATCGTGCTGTTGCCACATCTTGGTACCATTGCCATGTGGTGGATCATATCACAGGGCACAATTAAAGTATGTAGCTTCTCCAGGTTCCACTGATACAGAAACACATACATTCAGATTGCTAGCCAAAGACATGAAATTGTGTTTATACATAGCCAGAATGTGGACTTAGTCTGCAGTTACTTGTATTCAATATAGGATTTGGACATTATTTTGGTCCATCCATTAGATGGAAAACCTGCAATTCTTCTGGTGTAAACATCTCTAAATATGCAGTACTGGGGAGAAAAAAAGAGGTTAAATAAGCAGGATCAACACTGATGGCCAAGACATTTAATCTTGTTTCACATGTACCCATCCTACCACTATCTTAAATTATAACTCTTGCATTAGTTAACGTGTGCATTTATGTCCGGTTTAAAGTTACACAATTACAATAGACTAGAAGGTAACCATACAGTCACCAAGAGCTCTGTTCCTTCTCCAGTGCCTTTTACATGCTAACCAGCTGGGAGGTTGTGGTCAGCATGTCACATCACCCTATCTTCAGGAAGATGAATTTGCAAACGTGTAACTTTTTTTTTTTTTTAGCTTTTGCAGAAGTAGAATCAAAAATCAACTAGCCAAAAAGCAAAGAACATAAGAACATAGTTATTAATGAATGTATACATGAAGGTACTTCAGTGCCATTTACAGATTTTGCTTTTTAAGGAAGCACTTCTTTCCCTCTGATTTTTTTTTTTATTTAAAAACTAGACAAATAGATATATAACAATACAGGAGGAAGGAAAAAAAGTCATTAGGAAACAAAGGCTTATGGGCTTTAAGAAAGTCTGTGTAAGGAAACATTCAGGAGAGTTTCAAAAAATGGAATCACTAAGGTCGGAAAAGACCAGTAAGATTATCACAATCAAACAGTTCCTTCTTGCTGTTTCTATGTATCGTACAATGACTTTGTTCCTATAGTGTTTATCTAGTTTGGAAATTAAAAATTAAGTCACAACAAAAAATCTGGAAGAGGAGTGGTCTTCTAGATGGAATTACTCAAACTCTGCTATTGTTGAAATTCATGATCTTCATAGCAAGTATTTTCTTTCAGTCAGATTGAAATGCTAATGAAGATCTGTCTAGACTGAACTGTTTAAGAATCACTGGTATTGCTGAGAATTATCAATGTTCTGTGAGCTAACAAACCTTATCTTCCTTGCAACCTGTTCACATTAAACACATACTATTGTCTGCCTTTATGACAACTGAGTTACTCAGCCAGGCATGTAACAAATGATTGTACTGAGAAAATTATGCAACAGCTTTCCAACAATAATTCTACTTGTCCCCCAAAGCAATGTTTCTTACTTTTTAAACCTACACTGAGCAGAGGAAAAAGCCAGCATGGTGCCTTACTTATTATGCAAAAATACACTAAATATCTGGCTTTCTGGGAATTCTGCAAACAACTTTCTTTCTCATAAGGAACAAAGCAAGCTAGTTAGAGTGCTTTAATGGAAAAAGCCTGGTTATTGATTTTTAAATCTGTTTTTAAGAGAGATTAATGATTGGTAAAGGTGCTGGACTGATGGCCCAAGAGACTATCCTCAATCTATAGCATAAGACAGCATTCTAAGATTCTTGACTGTATTATAACTCTCAAGGGATTGATCCTAAAAGGTTGAATCTACTAAGATTGTTATGAAAACACTATCTACACTTAAAGAAAAGACGTGTTTATTTAACAAAAGCAAAAAGGCAACAAACAAGTAACTAGGTGGAATTGCTCTATGATACTATGGTTTTAAGCAACACTATCAGAGCTGTGCATTAAAAAGCTATTGAAACAGAAGCAGACTATAATGCAAAGATGACTGGGCATTTTGCACACACTGTAGTGTTAGGTAAAGACATTTCTTCACAATTCAGGATGAAATGAAATGAGCCAGTGAGCATGGTAGTTACATAAGCCATAGTTTCAAGACCTTCTGATCTTTTTAACTAACAGAAAGTTACTACAACTATTAGAGCAAGGAAGTTTGAAGACAGAAATTTCATAGGCTGAAGGTTTTGGCAGTTTAAAACTTAAAAATCTGTTAACTGATATTAAGCAAGCATCCTTTTTTTTTTAAGCAATCTCAGTAAACTACCACATAAAATTCATCCTTGCAACAGCAAGAACCAGAAAGTCTACACATAGACTCTTCTACTTGAACAAATGGCATTTAGTTTCTAGCTGTAGCAGCCTTAATAGTTGTAGCAAATGCAGACATAACGGGGCCTATTTTCATATACATAGCTCCAAATGCAGTAAATGCAACACAGATATAATCAACTCATGAAATTAAGGAAAAAACCCAAGATGGAACATAAATGGCAATCTCATTTAATGTCAAATCACATAACTAACCAGTTTTTTGTTCATTCACATCCCAGGATAAAGGAAGGACTCACGTATAAGAGTATTATTGCATTCATTTAAAATAATGTACTTTGGCAAAATCAGGGAATGAACATGCAATAACTATTAAATATGCAAAACCTGCTACAGATGAAAGGACAAAAGGTGCAAATGATCAGAGACTGCAGTATTTTATCACTTACCTCATGATGCAGCTCAGCTATCTGATCTTTCAGTTCTCTGATGTACTGGTTAGAATCAGATTTATTAAGCTGTCCTTGAATTTTTCCTTCTTCTTTCTGTTTTGGTTAAAAAAAGAAATCATATTCAAATTATTCAAAGATATAGTATGTTAAAAAAGTCTTTTTTTAACTGTCTGCATAATTTTGTCACAAAGAGAAGCTAGTCCTAGACATCATCCAGCACTTTCATTTGCTTGAAGTTACAGCAGATATCTAGAGGTGACCATGGCTCAGACTAAGTTGACTCTCTCAATACTAACAGGCAGGATCTCTATTTTCAGGCTTTGTTCTTCTTGCAGCAAGGTATGCATTACAATATTACTCGAAAAATAAGTTTTTCATATTCACTGTTAATTCACATAATCTGTATCATGGAGGCACAAGATCCTTTAATGCATAATTCCATATTGAACCTAGTTTCCAAGGTAACTTAAGACCAAATTCACACACGCACAAAATACTAATATTAACAGTGTTACTAATAGTTCCTGTCCTAAATAGTTAAAATTATTCCATATTACTCTAAATTACTATGTCACTATACACTACAGTATCAAAAAGCAACAGTAAAGCAAGGTTTTAGCACAAATAGAACATAGGTGTCATTGCCCTTTAAAACAGAAGTGTAATAAATGGCTTGAGCTTACATTGAAACTGCATGCACAAGGCGACATGAAACCGGCGTTCCCAAGGTAAGTCAGCATAAACTAACACCACAAGCAGTAACATTTAGCAGGTTGGTTTTGGCACTGCACAAATAGCTGCAAGCTGCTTGTGCATACCATATGGGAATTACACACTTCCATTATATTTAAGTGGTTTTATTGTTACTTTTTATTCCAAAAATAACACTGTAAAGTTTAATGCAGATATCACAGAATAATCTGACATGTTAATTTGCTTGTGGAAGAACTGACTCTAGCTACAATCAGTTGGAGCTGAATAAAGGGCCAGGTTTATACCTGGCTTGCAAGATCCCCATTTTTAGTGAAAGGCAATTAAGTTTCAGTTTTCCTTTCAGAACTACAGCTTTTGTACAGTTGACAATTCACAAAAACGCATTTAGCACAAAAAAGTCTAGGGAACCCTGCAATGTGATTTTCTACAAAGATACTTCAAAAAAGGTCATGCTGTAACTTCCTCTTGCACACGCAGAATGCTAGAGATTAGAAGCTGATCCTCTTAACTGGCTGCAACAGAAATCATATATTTCTAATTAAATAAGCCCATGTTCTAAAAGCTACCAAATCCATCTACAGTTGATAAATTGGAAGGATGACATAAAAAAATAAGGACAAGGTATCAGAGTCTTCTTCACAGCTCCTTTTCATCTCTGAGCAATAGAAAATATATAATCTACCTTTTTTTAAAAAATAAACCAAGTTGATCCTGCCATTGTCTATTTTAAAGACATTCATGTAGGTGGAGTAGCAAACAACTGGAAAACATGCAGGGGTCAGACACTATAGCATTAAAATATATTTAAACTTTTACCCAAATCATCTAATTTAGAGAATACATACCAAGTAGACAGCTGAAAACTTATACAATTCAGATGAATAAAAAAGAATTCTACAGTTTTATCTGTCAGATTATGATTTTGAAGTTATCCAAAATTCTTTAAAACTGTGAGATTAATATGTCTCATCAATACATACATTTCCATATAAGTACAAAGTACTACTATGATCTGGCAAATTGTTTCACTTCCCAGTGAAATCAGAGGCAAATTTTTATGTGAGGAACTTAAATTTGGTAGTAATATTCTTTAACAGTAGTTTCTCATTAGGCCAGCTTGACAGAATTCAGAAGGAAAAATTGCTGGCAGGAAAAATCACGGCAGTTCCTTGTAATGTGACCAAAAGCAATTTTAACAGCTTTCCCTACTATCTGTTGGTATGTGTCACAGAGACAGAAACCTTTCTCCCAAAAATTCTGTAATTCTAGATTTGCTTCTCAAGCTACCCTAGATTGTACGACATTATCTATTACTTCCTGATTATCATAAAAATTTATTTCTTAGGTTTTTATCAAATGACCTTATTACCATCCCAGAGTCTCTTCTAAGGAGAGTATGGTATCTTCTAAGGTCAATATGTGTGCATCTTGAGATCATGAAGATTTCCACCACTGCAAAATGAACCCTATATTCTGCCCCCAGGCAGATTAGATTCCCACTTGCACATCACAATTCTAGATGACATCTAGATTAGTGCCAAAACACAGCTAATAAGTCACTGTGAACAGTGAAAGCCCTGACACAGCAAGCACACTCATGGCTCCAAACAGTTACCAACTCGTGGAAACTGTGCAAATTATTGGATGCTCATGTTTCAGGAGCAGCTTAATTAAAGCTTGAGCAGCTTCAGCTTGGATTTGCTATTTCAAAAATAATGCCATATTACATAATTCTTAACTCTTGAGACTGATCCAGTCATGAGACAACCGACACTAACATTAGAGTTATCATTTGTTCTTCGTTCAGAATCCAAATTAAACTTGGCTAAGAGGGACATGGAAATAGCTGGGTTGTGACATGAAAGTAGGACAGAATTGAGAAGTGAAAATACAACAGGTACTGAATGGAAGTGAAAAAAAAGCAAGGACCTTAGACAATAACCCTGATGGATTCTTTCAGATTTCATCTTCAGCCCACTGTCTGCAGGATATGGCTATTGGATTTATTTAGTTAGCTGATATACTGCAGGGAAACTGAAGATAATAATCTTCCAGGAATAACTACTAGCTTTCTATTATTCATTTCCTACTCTGAAGATGAGCGTTCTTCATTCCTCCTGTTCTACTGCTGCCATTCTTCATTTTGGAAACCCTCTAAAGAACAGATTAATTTGTTTCTCCTCCTAAGGGTTCATCAGAATATGTTCAAAAGGTTTGTAGGCTCAGGCATGAAGAAATCAGGCTTGTATGGATTAAGTCTTGTCCAGCCTCAGCCTAAGAACCAGCTGTGGCAGATGAAAGGCCAACTACTGAGATCAAAGGATAACTTAAGTAAGGGAACAGAGGGCTACTTCCCCAGCGGACCGAGACCTGCACTCTCCATGGTCCAACCCCAGCAGCTGGGAAGGACAGCACCCAAATTCACAACATTCTTTATAACCTTCTCTTGATGTCAATTCTAATATTATTATTACTAGTTTCTTGCTTCAAGCATTAAGCCATGCAGACATTCTGGAAAACACATGCTGTTAGGATGGATTCATTTGGCAAGTCTTTCACAGCTAAACCAAATTAATCTCAACTCTCTTAAATAAGAGTACTCAAGGGCAAAAGACATAAAACCCATCTCCTGCAAAACCGTCAAGGAACAAAAGCTGACAGCCCTGCTCAAGGCTCTTCTATATTCTTAACCTGGCTTTAATTTGCAATTTTTTTTCTAAATACCTAAAAATCTAAGTGTTTCCATTTACACTAAATTGCATTTTCTTATGTTCTGGCAGCAAACTGATCCAACTTCCTCATTATAGGATGGACTGTTTCAGTTGGAAAGCACATACAATGACCATCTAATCCAACTGCCTGACCAATTCAGGGCTGATCAAGCTAAAGCCTGTTCGGGTCATTGTCCAAATGTCTCAAACACTGACAGGCTTGTGGCATCAACCAGCTCTAGAAAGCCTGTTCCACTGTTTGACCACACTCTCTGTAAAGAAATGCTTCCTAATGTCCAGTCTGAACCCCTTCTAGTGCAACTTTGAACCATTCCTATGTGTCCTGTCACTGGATACCAGGGATAAGGGGTCAGCACCTCCCTCCACTCTTCCCCTCTTCAGGAAGTTGTATAGAGCAATGAGGCCACCGCTCACAGCCTCCTTTTCTCCAAACTAAACAAGCCCAGCATCTTCAGCGACTCCTCACAGGACCTTCTTTCCAGCCCTTTCACCAGCTTTATTGCCCTTGCCTGGACACATTCAAGGACCTTCACATCATTCTGAAACAGTGGATCTCACAACTGCACACAGTACTCAAGGTGAGGCCATACCACTAGTTACTAGACAGTCCCACTGACATAGGAAGAATAAAACTGTTTTCATACTGGTTAATTTCATTTAATACTTCCCATTGTAGCAATTAACACGAACTTGAACATTTCACTCTACATTGGTTTTATACTGTACTTGAATAGTTTTGTACTACTGAGCGGCTTTGTACTTCTGAGGAAAGAATTCAGATCAACTGTACAGGTTCGAAAATGAATGTTAAGATTCCACCTATAATTTAGATGTCTTTAAGGTATGAACACTGCACCTTTTAAAAGGAAATAGCATAAGCAGTTACTAATATTTCTTCATGCTTTGTTTTTTAAATCTAGAAGTATGCACATAGGATGTGGGTTGCTGGTTTTTTTTTTTCTTTTTTTTTTAAGGGGGAGCACTATTATAAAAAATCTGTGGCAATTGGAGAGGCCATGACAAAGAATAGCTGGTCTCTAGGCAAATAATAGCCATTTTAAATTTAATATTCAGAAAAAAAGTCAGATAACATCAATAAGCAAAGTGTGAGTATTATCAGAATTGCAAAATAATGAAAGCTGGCCAATTCCAGAATCACACCCTGCAGTCATACGTGAATGAACCTCTCTACATCCACATCCCTGGGGTGCTGTGTCTGTGTATTGGCAGCACTGCAGTGCTCATCTCCTCTTCCCAGAAGGGTTTTTAGAAAAGTAATGCCAGTTGGTATTACATTGTAATAAAAATGCTTCATCTCAATTTCACTGCTTTTGAAGATTAATAACTCCTCCCAGTCTTACAGTCTCTTCCAACAGATCAGCTCCACCAGCACTAACAGTGTTAGAAAACTGCATCAGGGAAACAAACACCCTGGTGGCAAGGTATCACCTCTGCTCAAGGGATAGGTGCTTGTAACAGTGCACACAGCCAGAACACGATCCAATCCCCTGCCCCAGAGGTTGTGCATACAGTGGGAATAGCACGGGCAGCAAAGCAGGAAATGAGCTCTATAGATCAAAAAAACCCACTGCTAAAACAGAACTCACTTAGGCCCCTTCACAGTTTTGGAAGCTCTCCCCTCTCTCATCCTGCTGTGAAGTACTAGAGTGACTGTACTTCTACACATACAAGAGTTACACTGAGAGGTCTCAGAAGGAAAATCTGTAACCCAAAAATTTGTTTATTAGAATGAGGAAAAATTCTGCCCATCAAAAACTGTCAGCTGAGAATCATGGTTTTCACCTCATACTTTAATCGTCCTTTGTCTAGCTTTCCTGGAGAAGAACATCTTCCAAAGAAGCAGCAGTTAGTCTCAAGAAACACCTGATGCCTACTGAGAACTACTGAGCACGTGAAGACTTTCAAACCAGGACGTATAGTTGGCAACACAAGAATGCAGGGACAGCCTGCTTCAAAGAATGTATTTTAAACTACCCAAAACCATTACTACTGTATAATGCCCTCCCCAAATCAAGTTTAGTATTCACAATAAAAAAGGGTTTAGACAACAAATAAATAAATTACTGGAAACCACCTGAAAAACTGGAGGCCTTAAGCCAGCTTTTGCTGCTCAACCAAAGATACTGAAGATCAGTGTAACCAAATTTCAATTGCAGGTGTTTCATCCCAAGAGGAGTACAAGCATCAAGTTTTCTAAAACACTCAATTATGGAGTAGGAAAAGAAATACACATAACAAGAAAATAAGCCATTCTAAATAATAAGAAAACATCCAGGGTTGTTTTCACTTTAATAATGGTAAACTTAAAAACACAGAAAAACAAAAAAATTGTTTTTTTAGGCAGCCAAAATTCAGGCATACTAGGGAGTTGCTGTTCCTTAGATAAGTGTATCATCTTTACTAAAAATGTGGCAAAAGATACTGCATTAAAAATGTAAATGAAGTATATTCAGAAGGGTAAATGTGGTAACTAGTGTCCTTTCAGTGACTTCACAGTGACTCATTTTAGACTTTCAAAAAACACATCACTAACATCACACACCACTATTGATAAGAGTGAAAAAAGGTTTCCTGTAATTTGAAAAGATGGAAACAATTTCTTTACTCAACAGTCAGTACTTGGAAAAGTTATTAAACAGAGGTCATAGAAAGGCTTCAGTCTAACAAAATAGTGCTAAAAGTTGAAACTGTGGGGGAGATTACTAGCACAATCATGGATTTCCTTTACAGTTGCTCTCAAAGCAGCTTTGACATGGTTAGAGATAGGGTAGATGTGACAAAATTCTCTGAATTTGCCAGGAAACACAGCAGGAGGAAGTGATGTTACTGCCTGTCCAGATCAACCTAACAAAAAGAAGAATTAATTCTTATGGAGAGTTTTTACTTTAAGAGTACTCAGATGTAAAACCAGATTTTTATATTACAAGTATGCTCTATACCTCCCAACCCAAACCAGCCATGGATAATTTTAAGGGGATAGTACAAATTACCAGCCTGAAACACAATGGAGGAAGACGATTAAGCTGCCAAGCAGAGAATACAGTTGTCCCCCTCTGCTCCCTCGGTCTGCCTACACTCCCACTGGCCTAGCCCTAGCCAGCTGAGTGACTGTAGCTTGTAACTGATTCAACCTTGCCTGAATTTGTCTATTCTTCTTTCAACTACTGCAGGTAAAGCCTTAAAAACCAAACCAACAAAACCAAGCCCAAAACAACACCAGTGGGCCAACAAGACTGCCCATATGCGATCAGAAGGAACACTTGCTAATTAATAGACCAGAAATGCTTGCTGAAGTTTGAAGCTATCAGACCAGCCCAGCTGAAAACAAGACTAACTTCCTGAGGAAACAAACCTGAAGCTTTGCTGATTGACTATAGACAGAGGAAGAAAATGTCCATTACTTAGCCCTGGCTCTTTACATCTTACAAAAGGATGGGACAAACGGGATTAGAGTGCATGCAACCTGACCAGGACAAGCCATTTAGCTACAGGGTGTGAAGCTCTAACCATTATAGAAAAGTGAGCCTGCACCTTGAGTACTGTGTTCAGTTTTGGGACCCTCAATACAAGAGAGATGTTGAGGTGCTGAAGCATGTCCAGAAAAGGGCAGCAGAGCTGGTGAAGGGAGTGGAGCCTAAGCCTTACGAGGAACAGCCAAGGGAGTTGGAGTTTAGTCTGGAGAAAACGAGACTGAGAGGAGACCTTGTTGGTCTCTGCAACTACCTGAAAGGAGGTTGTAGCAAGGTGGGGGTCAGTCTTTTCTCCCAGGTAACAAGTGAAACAACAAGAGGAAATGGCCTCAAGTTGCCTCAGGTAAAGCTTAGATTCAATATTAGAAATTTTTTTCATGGAAAGGGCTGTGAAGCATTGGAATAGGCTACACAGGGAAGTGGTTGAATCACGATCCCTGGAGTTCAAGCCATTCTGTGATTGTTTGCTTCTTGAACCAGCAAGAGAGAAAAATAAAGAGATGACAGAGGAGCAAACAAATGCTCACAAAGTAAACCTTTGCTTCCACATAATATCAGGGTTTTTCTTGCCACTTCTGGGGCTTCAGTGTTTTAAATGTAAGTTAAACTTCAGTTGTGCTTCAATTCCATGTTATTTTTGCTAGGGAATGACTCAGAATATCCGTCGTGCATTGGACAACTCATTGCACTCCAGTATGATTACACAAAAGTTTAAAAGCTCAGCACAATGAACTGAATGATCAGCTAAGATAAAACGGCACTTAAAATATATTAAAAAATAATTTCCTAACATCATCATAAACTGACAACTTGCTGCAGAATTACATCTTCTACTGAATGATAGAGTTCTTTCTCCTTTTCTGTCATTATTACTAACCAAAACTAAGAGTGACCCAGAAACTCTGATTTAAATCTAGCAGTTGTGTGTGTAACATCAGATCAGTTCTTATGTGGGAGTAGTGATACTCTGTGTTACAAATTTAACACCAGTGTCTTGCACCTACACCTACATAAACATTCAAAAGAAAACCACACAATTTAGGTTAAGCCTTGCTATGGACCATGTGGACCTGGAAATTAATCCCTAAAGCTTTCTAGAAAAGCCCCATGCCTCTCAAAAAAAAGGGAAGGTTATGTGGTAGGTTAACTTCCTCCCTTCATTTTCATCAGCTTTGAAGGAACATGACAAGCAGACCTACACTGTGTGTCTGTACTTTAAGACTGACACTTACACTCCAAAACTGGCAGTTATGGTATTAAAATTGCATTTCAAGTCACTAAGGCAAGTCCTGACAAAAAGGCTTTCTGCTCCTCCCATCAGGTCACAGCAATTGCAGCAACAAGCTGAACAGAAAAGAATGGGAGGCAGCTCTTTCTCCAATGAGGAAACAGTTAACTCGATTTTCAGTTTCCTTAAAGAAGTGGCTTTTGTTTAAGCTCTTATCAATTGCATATTTTATGGTTTACAAGCTTTGAGAGTTCTGGCTTTCCAACTCCATTATTACTTTTTTTTTTGTGCAAGTGTTTCAAAGGCTTTTGAGCATGAGCACCCAAAAAGGAAGTTTTGATCATAAGTTTCATATTTGCTGGCAAAACACACTGCTCAAAAATATCTGCTTAGACTCCTAAAAAAAGTAAATCTATCACAGTCCAATGAAAGCATTTCGAGTCATGTCTACAGTGTCAAAAATAAGTAAATTAACATAAGAGGAACTTATTTCTACTAAATCACTTTTGTTTTATATATGATAAAATTCAAAATCTGTATTTCACAACTGAAGAAGTTATCTTTCATGCTAGTGCAAGTTTGAGATCAATAGTTCACCAAAAACCTAATAGGGTGAGCTCATCAAATCAGAAATATGAACCCCAGCCACAGAATGACTTCATGCTCCACACTGTATACAAAGAAAGCACAGCCACTCTCATTTGTGAAGAAAATCAAGAAATTATTAACAGATGATAATATGAGAACACATAAAGACCGAGACTTGAAATGTGCTTTAATAAAAACCAAAAAACCGGTAATAATAAAATCATAACTAAAAATTGCATCCTACAAAGTAGTAATTGTGAAAAGGAAGGAGAGGTGATGTGGACAACCAGCTGAATATGAGGCACTGCAGTATCATGACAAAACAAGGACAACGTCATCTTTGTATTTATTAGCCAGAGTAATGAAATAGATTACATTCCTGCACTTCTTTGTCTCATAGCAAGGTATAAAAGTCTGCATGAAATTCTTATATCTATAACTTCAGCAAAAATAGGGAAAGGGAGTATGAGAGAGCCATAAAATGATGGAGCATGGATGATTTGATCAGTCAAACAACAGAAAACCAAGTTAGATGTATTTACATTAAAAAATGAATACAATTCTAATTGTGTGACAGCTACCAGAAAAAACCAACTGATTATTAGAGGATTGACCATTTGCTAAGATTCTGACTACTTTTTGGGAGACCTGTATTAGTCAAATAAGGGAAGCAGGATGGCATTTGAAGTCTGTGCTAAAGTAAGATAATGCAAAATGACTACTGACTTCTCACCTAGAAAAATCACATTGACTGAAGCAACCTTTAAACTTCTCCCTCTCTTTTTTTTTTTTTGTAAAATGTTAACACGAGTAGATTGACCTAAACTCAGCTATTTTCATTATCTTACAAGATGATAAATGATTCCTATGCAATGCTTACTGTACTTAGTTAAGTATTTCTAACGTACCGATCACAGCATTATCTAAGCATTATATGTTTAAAAGAAATTATTCATTTTTCTTTTAATAAATTTAGTGCCTGCTGCACTAGAGTAAATATAACAAAAGTTCTTTACACAGGCTCAATGAAATGTATTTGTACATTTCATATACGAAGAGATGAAAGGTACAAATAGTTGAGAAATCATTAGAAAAAGGTGGCTTTGACACAATACAATAAAATCATCACCTCAAAGGAAAGATTTCAGAAGGAGGAAAGACAACAGCAATACCAGTTTATAAAAGAGTAAACTAGAGAGTAACTAGCTTATAACTTAGGAATAAATAGAAAATAATAGAAAACCTTTGCAGCAGAATTCAGACAGGACAACAGTATGAGTATAGAAGGGTCAGACTACAGGAAGGCATCATGATTTCTCCAAGCCAAGACAATACAAAGAACAGTGATTTCTGGTTTTCTCATAAAGAGAGCAGCAAGTTCATGGGATAGTAAAACTCCAAAAAGAACTGAAAGTAAGGAACAACACAGAGGCCAAAGGAAGCATCTTGAGATCCTACAGTGATGTGGCAGCAGTAAACATTTCTGGTTTCAAGATTCACATAAAGGGAGTAAGAGTTTTACAATAAATTCTACAGTACTGCTCACAGCTGAAACGTAAGCATAGGCAAAAAATAGTTGCTGGAATCAAAATGCGTCTTTTTTTCACCAGAGGATGTTTTCAATCTCATCTATTAATTAGTAAAGAAGTACCAATTGCAAGAAAAAAAACCTAAACAGAAGTCAGTTAAAAACAGTGTTGCCCTTAGCATGGTACTTGTATAGAAGCAATTATTAATAGCTCACAAATACGTGCATAAGACAGATTTAAGGCTTTGCTTATAAGGAATGTAACAATATGGCATTATCCCACTTGGCAAGGCAGTGTGTTGTATTCACAGTAGGTTAACAGGGAAAGAAGGTGGAGGAAGAAGGAAAACCATGAAGTACAGAAACTTATCAGTATCAAGTTACACATTTAATATCATCACTTGTTACCTGGATTTCTAATTCAGCAATATGCTGCTGGAGTTCTGCCACAGCTGCAATGCGGTCTGCCTCACGGAGCCGGACTGCCATCACTTCTTCTTTGCTCTGAAAGAAGTCACAGATGGAAGCTAACAAATACCAGTTTCAGCTGATTAATGACTGCACTGCTTTTACCCAAAATTATATGTAGAGAAAACTGCTCTGCACTGCTCTGTGAACCACCACTATTCCAAAGAACCCAAATTTAATTTTAACCTATGGAATTTTGTAATCATTTCAAGACTTCAGAACACAAAAAAATTAATATTATATTTTCAGCAGCTTGGTACAGAGAGAAAGCAGTGGTAGATACTGAGTGAGCACTACTGTCAGCTGGAGAGCAAGTAAGTGGGGAAGAGACAGACTAGGCTCAGGTACATCTATTTTATGGCAGGCTGGTGTAACTAAACTGCAGTTACTATAAATCAGTTCCAGTAGTTCAGTTATTTTAATGTGTGCTTCAAACTAACAGTATTCAACCACCCTTCATTAGGCAGTGTGGTTGAGACCAAATTGAACATATCAAAGCTCATCTATAGTAGCTAATCAAAAGCATGCTATTTGTTTTTTAAAGATTCCTGTAACTGAGGTATATCATCTACAGGACCCAATTAACAGTATTTGTAATCAGTAGAGTCCATTTCAGAGAAATCCATCATGTGCTAAAGTTTAGCCATTCTTGCTAAATTCTGTTGCATGATTGCTCAAATGAAGCCAAACTGACGAGTCCACAGGATTGCATGTATTTAACTGAAAGCTGAGGGACAGACTGGCTTGCTTTGACTTTGGTATCCGAGATGAGTCAATAGTGTTGCTCTAGATGGCACTGATGCTTTATCTCTGTAACAGAGCACATTCTCGTTTACCACAGAACTTGATATGGTACAAAAGACAAGACTGGGGTGGGGGCACAAATCTTACGTTGTAAATTCTTTAGCAAAACTGATTAGAAAGATCAATAGTGAGTTTCAAGTAACAATTTGAAATTGAGTCCTTGCTGTAGAAGCAGTAGTCAGATAAGAAGGAAGAAACACAACAATATACACCAGTGACAGAAAACAGTTGCCATGAGATGCAACTTGCTAAAAAAATTTCAATTTCTGCTTATGCGTTTCAAAAGAAATTTCTAAAAGAAAAACACAAGCTTCAGAAATAATGCCCCAGTTCTTTATGTGTTGAACAACCAGGGAGTTCCAAATACAAATTATGGTTTTTTTGAGACACCAACTGAAGTAGAAATATTGCTACCCAGCCAGGATGTACTGACAAAAGTAAAACTAGAGCATGATTTCAGATGACTTGAAACAACAGGAAGAAAAAAAATATAATCAAACATCAGTTACTAATGGAATCGGGAATAACAAACTTACTAGATATAAGGATATGGGAGGTGTAACTTTTAAAAATATCTAGTGCTACGAAACTTAGTATTTGTCGTATTGCTCCATGACATTATCTGAAATATTACTGAAACTTTCTTCATCAGTTTTCAATATAAAGTTGTTATATCACCAACATATTAAATAGCTTTATTTCACTTGTTTGCACAGCAGTACTGTCTCTTCAGTTCAGCCTACGTGTTATCTGCATTTCACAAAATCCCCAAATGGCTGGGTTGGAGTGACCTCTGGAGATGACCTAGTCCAGCTCCTGCTAAAGCAGGTTTACCTGGAGCAGGTTGCACAGAATTGTGACCCAGTGGGTTGTGAGTATCTCCAGAGAAGGAGACTCTACAGCCTCTCTGGCCAAGCCTATATTTCAGGCCAAATCTAAGGTGGTAGCAACACTATTTAGTAAAGGTACAGATATTGAACCTACTTCTAGAAGAGCTGTAGGTACAAGGCTGCTGTTACTGCTGGAGGCCAGCCCTTCACACCTGTAATATATTCCTTACATCATCAGCAGAGGACACACTGGCCTCTTATACACCTAGCTAGTATTAAAAGAAACCACCAGTAACACTACAAAATTTTGGCTTGAGAAGCATATCTGTGTTTCTACTTTGAACTTCAGCTTTTTATTTTCTTTTAATTCCCTTTAACGTTAAAATTTAATTTTTGTCACATAGTGAAATAACCCAAGAATGAATTGTCTTCATTCATTGTGGTACAGAAGTGGGGAGACAGGAGCCTAATCTCTTCTATTAACACAAAAAAGTGAAAATATTTGACATTAATCTTAGATTATGCTCAGAATCATGCTTCCAGTAATTTGAACGTGGAAAAGAAGGAACAAAAAACAGAGTGACATTCCTTACAAATAAAAAACGGCTTTTTGTATTCTCTTTTCCATTTTTCATTTAACTGTACACTATTATATGGTTAGATTGAAACTGAGAAGTTTTTCTTAAGTTTGAAACAGCAATAGAAAGCTCAACATCAAGTTAGGTCCCATTTAAGGAGCAGGAGAACACTTGAACTTGCATCTATTTAATATTGCTTAATTACTTTTGAAGACATGGCATTCTTATTAAATCTGTAAAATATTGCTGAATTGCATGAATTATTAGAGAATAAACTCACAAAGAATACTCAAATATCAAAGGTAGAGAAGAAAAAGGGTATATGGGAGAGAAACTACACTGAAGAAAGGTAGTTTTGAACAAGTTAAATTTGAGTACCTTCCAATACACTTAGCAAAATCAGTTGTGCCCTTCAATAGTCCAGGAGTCCATATGGTATTTTACTAAGTCTCATCCCAAGAAACTACTGTCTAGCTCCCAGTTAAACAGCAGGTAATGGATATGCATCAAATTGGTAATATTTAATTTCAGATCAGAAACATCAACTTGTAAAACATCTTAAAATGTAAATTGCCATCTTTTTCTATCAACTGCAAAACAAGTTTTAGCATCAAATGTTACTGTGTGTCAGTGCTGCTACTTCACTGGCTGTTGACCACTGCTACTTTCAGAGAATCTCTAAAAATCACTGGTGCTGTCTATTACTGTCACACTTTTCTCTAGCCCACATTAGAGATTTACAAGGAAATTATTCCAGTGAGAACAATTATGTATACTAACTCATTAGCCAGTTAAAAACATATTACTGTCTTTATAGTCAACACAAAAACAGAATATTGACTACACGGTCATTACTCAATCTCTTAAGGTTTAATGAGCACCTTCAGTATCAAAACCCAATCAAAAGAAGTAGTTATGGATTATATGAAAAAGACATATCACCAAGATTGTGAATATAAAAAAAATAAAAACCTGTAAGAATAATCTCAGCATTAAAAAAATAGCACTTTGGAAACCAATGATTATGGAGGAAACTAATGGTTATGGCAAACAAGAAAGCCAGTAGCTGCAATTTCTTCTTAAGATTCAGTGGCTTGTTTCTTAAAAGCTTGTGATAAGAGTTTGATGAGTCAGCAGAAGTTACCTCCTCACCACACTTTAGATTCAGGTTCCACTAGAAACAAATTGCCAGGACAGCAAGAGAAATGAAAACCTAAAAGAGTCTGTTGTCTTAAAAGCATCTTTTTATATCACACACAGACACTTTTCTGAGTAGAACCAGACTTTATCTTTGTGGGACCACAAGGAAGCAGCTCTGTCAAAACCTCAAGCAATTTTTGTGAGATGGTAAACTCAAGATGATGTTGTCAAAATCAGTAAAAACAATTTCTGGTTTATGATTTATGTTTCTCAGTTAAGACACAATTCTATCCAACAACAGCAGACAAGACTACAACATACACATATTAGCAGCCAAGTAGGATATGCAGGATGTTGTTTACCTTGCATTCAATCTCTGCTTGTCTACGTTTTGCTTCGTTCAACTGAGCCAGAAGTCCTTTGTTCTGTGCAGAAAGATACTGCACTTTCTCCTGTAGGTTGGTAACTTCTGCCTCTGCCCTTCTTAAATGATTACTATTAATCTGATTCTAAATTAATGGAGGAAAAAAATAAAAAGGAAAGAAAATGCATGTTAAAGAAAGGGGTTTTATATTAATTTAACTCCTCGAAGTCTGACAAAACAGACTTACAGATCATTTACCATAAAAAAACTTTTGATGACAAAGCATTCAGGGTTTTCTAAGTGTAATCAGAAGAGCCTGCATGACATTTTGTTTGTGACCAGAATATTCAAATTGTTCCTTAACAACAGATGACTCATTGTGAGAACATTATTGCAAAGCTCCTGTACATCTGCTTTTCCTGATTTCTTGCTTAGGTAAGGCAAAGATCTTGTGAACTTGTGTCTGAAGCACAGCGTGCATCCAGGAAACATCAGGTATGTCAAAAATATTATGTGCACGTTTCTCTGTCCAGTGAATTCCTGAAAGCAACATGGCACCTTGAGATGAGTGCAGTAGTACAAGTCACAGCATTTGAACATGAAGCTGTGCAGACGAGTACACAACATGAGAAGCAGTGCATTTCCCTCAGCTGACAGCTAAACAGCATCCGCACGTACAAAGACTGAAGTGACAAGTACCTGAAAGGTCTTGCACCTTTAATACACGTGAGCCAGACAGCAGGACCCCTGTGCCCCCTGCTGACCAAGATATGCAGATGTGGAAAAGGCAACAACATACAAGCACGTTAACTGTAGTGCAACAGCACTGACACTTCAGTGAAAATTTTAAAAGTTAAGGCAAAACAAACATTTTATTTAGTTGGTATAGAAAAAGCAGTGTCTGTCAGAAATAAGCCATCATGTGCCTTGCAGTTAGCTAGTCTCTCTTCAATAGCACATCCTTATGTGCTTTCCTCATTTCTGAAATTGTTGAACCTTGTCAAGTAAAACTATTGTTTGTTTAGCCTTTTGGATGCACAGGTCTCTTTCAAAAAACAGTAATATTTAGCAGGTATTTCATGGGAGGATTTCTCAAAAGTGTGTTACAAATCCTTCTCATCAGCAGCACATTGTACTTACTGACTTCAGAGAACATTCACTAATAGGATATGAACTCACCACTTCCATGCGCTTCCATTTCAGATGTGTTTGCTTAACAACTTATTCCACAGTTACGTGAAAAGAACCTTGGCAGTCAAGCTATGTTTGTCTTTTCTGCACAAACTTCAGCAAGAGTAACCCATGCTTTTCTATTCTGGCACACAAAAGACAAAGCATCTGCTAAAAAAATCTGACAAACACGCAACTGCTTTGCTGAGTCCACAGCTTACTGACCAGATTCATGACCTCAGCAGAAAATCTAGTATCACCAATTTCACCAGAAGAAAGCAAACACTGCCATTTAAACTATTAGAATTACTATTACCAGAATTGCCAATTAGATTTGTGAAATTTAAAACACCTTAGGCATACTTTTGTTGTTATACCAGTTACAACTTAATGAATTTAGACTCACACACATTCAGAGTTTACCAACTAATGCAAATGAGAAGTTCAGAAAGCACGGTCCAGTAAGACTAAAGAAGAGACATTAAAGTAAGCTGGACTGAATGCACTAGATTCTCCCATCCTAGTCCAGCAGCATCCAGCTCCCTTCACATACATGAGTGTTCAAAACATACCTGTGTTTCCATCTCCATCATTCTTTGTTTGGTCTCTTTCAGCTCTGCTTGAGTTTCTGCTTCCCTCAACCGGACTGTCATCAGCTCATCCTGTAGCTCATTCACTGCATTTTTTTTGGGAGGATCTTTCCATCTTCCAGTGGTACGAGCTAGGTGACGCTAGAAAAACAGCATGTTTTTGCTTATAGTGCCTGATCTCTCCTGGTATTCCCTCATTTAACGTAAAGTCTCAGAGTTATACAAGAACAAGTAGCTAGAATTCTCCTACTGGTCCTTAAAAGCTAGAAAACCATGGAAACTTACTGCTTTTAAGAACAGTCGAAAAGCTGACGACAGTCATTCCCAACTACAGTTAAGTCAGTGAATTGCAAGTTTATCTTGAGACTTTTGCCTGTTTCTAGACTTTATTACCACGAAGCAAAGCAGGAGTGCTGATCAGATAGCTCCCTCCTACCATTATGGTTAGCTGGAAGCAAGGGCCCTCTGCCATCTATAATAACTAGAGACCAACTTCCAACATCTTTTCAAAGTTAAGTTTCTTGTGGCAGCTGCATTTAAAGATTTTCTCGCCTCATCAGCAGCTTGATCCACAATCATTAGCTTCTACTTCATCTCAAAATTTCAGTCTTGCTTTATCATCATTCATTGAAAATAAAAGTGTATTCCTATCCATACCTGCCAGTGTTCCTCCAAATCTTTGACTTGCTGTCTTAGTTCTTTGAGACCCATCGAAGCTTCTGCTTCTCTTAATTTTACTGCAATCAGTTCTTCTTGTAGTCTGGCAACATTTTCCTCATCAGGCAGGGAGCTGTTCCTCTGCAACAAGGACCATCCTCTTAAATATATATTTGAATAAAATTGTACCTAGTGAAACCCACTCCAAGAATACAGATAGGGAACCCTAACTCTTATTACTAACCAAGCTTTAAGTACACATCCTTTGCAAAATAAAATCCCTCAAAAAAATTAATAATAAAAAAAATAAAAATCTAAGTTTCTGGATATGGTGACTGTACATAAATAACTTCTAACTGCCAACTACAGAAAAAAATGAAAAGGTAGTAGTTTCAGGTATTCTGACTAAGATTTCCCTGGATGGTATCTCCCTAACAAAACATTATATTTAAAATATTTGAACAGAGCATTAAATCTGAAAGATTTTGAGCTAGTCAATAAAAAGTAAAGCAAACAAGGAACTAAAACTACACCTTTAAGATATAACTTACTTATGTTTACAGGGAAAATAGTAAATGGAAATTTATTTTTTAGGAAGTAGGCCATCAGCCTTCGCCAAACATATCTGTTCTCATTTTCAAAGGAACTACGCGTTAATATTTATAAACAACAAGAAGTCAACATGAGGTCTTAGAGATGAAAGTGCAAGACACATGAGGAAAAAAGACTAGAGAAAGCTAAACAGAACACAGGAAAACACTGGAGAAAGCAACAGAGACGAAATCCTAATAATGGAAATCTGAGGGAAAAACAGAGGGGAACAAAAAGGACAGTCTAACCAACTACAGTATCCCTGCAGCAAATCACTGGACACCAAGTATTCAAAACTGAACTGCGCTTCATCACTTTCTACTGTATTTCTCAGTAGTAATTTTCAGCAAAATCCAGTGTTTTTGTAGATATGTAGTACTGTAACTGTTGCCAGGTTTTCTTCAGAGATGAGAATAAAGCACATGATTAACATTAACAGAACACAGCACAATAGCCATTTATTAGCATTCCACGTATCAAAATTGTGGGATCTGAGTATTGGCAAATAATGGAAGTGAGATGGTGTGTTTCTGCACGTTTGCATCACTGTCAGTATAGCTATGCAAGTCTCGGGTTATGCAGCAGAAGTTCCCCAGATTACATTACTATCACTAACAGCAGTAAGAGCTGTATTGTAGGAATTTGAGGGAATTAGCTTCAGCCGCTTTCTTGTGTGCCTGAGTTCATTATAACCGACTGAAATACTACTGTGCACCTGAGTTTGTCTGGTATGCTGAGATTGACTCCACTACTCCAGTTTTTCTTCACAGAGAAGTTTTCAGTGCATGCTGTCTCCAAGTTAAGTAGTCGCCTTTTGCATTTTTAAAAAATACCTTATATTCTGAATTCTTATCAGTGGTCATTACAGTAAAAACTACCACACTACTAGCCCATCAGACTCTCATCAAGCCCCTTAGATAATTTAGAAAGTAAATCTTTACTCCAGGGTTAATCTGATTAGCTAGTTAAGTTCTGGCCAAAACCTGGGTATATAGCTCCTTAAAATTTCCTAAGGAAACTGTTTCCAAGGCTAATACAGTAGGATCTGGAAAGCATGCTTTATGTCTGGTTAATTAATTGGTGTTTTTTCCTTTCTTTTTTTTTTTTTTTAAAATTTTACTATTTTATCTTGTGGTTAAATTTTGCTTCAAAGAAAGTTAAGTGTTCGACAGTTGGTTTGAGTACAGCTTGAGCTCTGGCATCAGGAAGCTACCATGGCACCCAAAAAGCAGTATTGATTTTGATACTCAGCAGTAGAGGGATTCTTTGCCTGCCCATGTTGGGACAAAGTGGAAATACCAAAGATTTGGGAATGGTAATGAACTCTTTCTTCCTCCCTTCCCAAACTACTTGGTTCCATATCACCTCAACACTCACTCTAAGCCCACTGGTTTTATTGCAGGATATACTGTTGAAACAATTGATATTTCTGTGAAGATTTCATCAGAATCCAAGTTTTCTGCTACAGTAGACTTCAGGAACACGAGAAAAGGGATCTGTTATTCACAAACCTTTTCCAGTGCAAACGCATCTTAGTTTATTTGCTGTTCTTTTAGGTTTGAAAAGCATCTTGCAATCATGAAAGCATAGAAGAGAAAGTTCTAGAGCACAGTTACGCAAAGAATTACAGGGACCTGTATTCCGTTTCTAGGGCTGTTCTGTACAGAGCGTCCTGGTTTGATTTACCTTTTCCATCTCTAGAACTTTATCTTGCATCTCCTTCAGGGCACAATGGGATTCTGCTTCACTCAGCCTGGCTTGGACCAGCTCTTTTTCCAGCTGTAGCACAAAGTCTTCACTGTATCGTGAACTGCATTTATGCTACAAAGTTTGCAGAAATATGTTTAGTATGAAGCACAGATGGTTTGAAAGGGGTTTTATATACCAGACCTGGTGTGAAAATACATTCAAATGTGTAAGATCAGGAGTACTACCTTCGGTGCTTACTTTATACAAGTCTATTAATGTCCACCCAGACTGCTACCAAAAGTATTGCTAATACTCTGCCTCTCCAACAACTGCATCCCCACACAGCCAAATGTGTCTGACTGAGCTGAAATCCCTGTTATTACTCACACTTTTGTCTCATTGTTAACCAAACTGAAAGATTCTCAAAGGATCTATGATATGCAGAAAGAGATGCTTAGGAAGCACTAGCCAATTACAAAGTTAATGCAAGTACCTCTCAATCCCCACTTAAACTTTGATTCAACAGAATCCTTCCGTAATCCTGGATTTAAAGTAAGGCCATGTATGCTTCAATGTACAATGACTTTGGTTTGCCCCTTTCTTCACTCCATCCCTTGGCGCTCATTCGCTCACAATACATATATTCCTCCTGAGATACAGACACATCTAACTGCAGTATTTATATTTAAAAGCCTCACTTAACTTCCCCCCCCAAGTCAATCGTTTAAAAAACACACTTAGTTTCTTTCTTAGGTCACTTTAAAATGACTTGGCGCTTTGCCAGATTGTCAGACTTGCCTGATAGGCAATGCCAATGAAAATTAACATTTCAATTTTTGATTTAGTAAAAAAGTGGGTCTTGACATCCTCAAAGCATAGTTGTCTAGTTACTGTGTTTACACAGTTACCCTGAAAATTAAGTTTAGGGGAAAAAAATTTAATACATTTTTGGCATCATTAACTATATCAGGAAATAGAAATATTTGGTTTAATACTTAAGTTTTAATTAATTGAAAATTCAACACTAATCCACAGATTATTCATTATACTGAAGATACAACTGTGTCTTACTTTATGTTTGCATCAAAAAATTTAGTTTTCTGCATCTAAAAACAGTCACAGAATGAACAGAATAGCCTTCAGTTCCACATGCTTCTGTTAAGGTGTGGCATTCCCTGACCTTCAATGCACAAACCAGAGACCAACAGGACAAAACAAGGATTTATATGTAACTACGTGGTCAGGGAAATTACTTTTTCACCTATACTTGTGAATGCCAGCTAAGCCTTTTGTCATCACTTACAGCACAATCCAAATTCAGAACCAACACTAACCTTAGTGTCATAATGTATTATATTTCATGTATAAATGTGCCTCCAGGAAGCTGTGACGGGGATTTATGCAAAGCATTAGAAGGCAAACAGAGCTCAGGCAGTTTTTAATGCTATCGACACCATCCACCTCAGTGCTCAGCCTGCTTAACTGCAGCTGAACACACACAGAACATGTACATAATTATGATCCTTGTACATTGATACTAATTTTCGCTTTTACAATACTAATCTAATTCATATTATTTTCAACCCAGACAGTGTCTTTGCCTCAGCAAGCAGCAGAGGCAGACCTGATTTGAGTGCAAGGAAAAGCTGGTGGACAATGCAGATTCATTCCTACAATTGCTTCACACGAAGTAGGAACACAAGAATCACAGGTAACAACATGCAGACGCAGAGAAGAGGCGACAGAGTCCTTCATATTCCCTGGCTGCTTGTACAAGTCCATCACATGATACACACAGCAACTATGTTTCTTGTTCCAAATCCTGCTTATGATACATACAGAACAAGAACGATTGCAGTGTTCTTCCCTCAGGTAGAAAGTCCTCTTGCAGTTTCCAGAAGATTGAGAGAAAACATCAGATTTGAAAACCTGAATACATTTTTGCAATATGTAAGTGCATTCTATAAAAATCTAATTGTTATTTATCAAATAACTAGTCATGGAGAGTGTAAGAGAAGTTATTAATCCAGTTTCAGGCACAAGTCATGCCTTCTTTAAATCTGTCTTCAGATTTTGCCTGCCTAAGGACTATGTTAAGAGTACTTATTTAGCCACAACAAGCTTTAAATCCAGTCTTGGTAGGCTGGCAAAAAACCCCAGGCAAGATGAGAACAGATTTTAAAATCCCCAATATTCACAAGTTAAAAGGCGTGATTTTTGTTCCTTAAAAAGATAAACAAAGCCTGATTTCAATAATTTAGTATATAAAGGTAACAGAAGTTTATAGTCAAAACAATGTTTGAAAGCTACTTTGACTGTAGCAAAAACATCTGTTTTCATATATTTGCTTTACGACCTAGAATGTGACAAAAGCCACAATGTCAATACAGATTTCCAGGCACCAATCAAACATTTTAATCACACTAACACTTTCTTGACTATGTTGAAAAAGACATATATAATATAAAGCACCAAAATGGTAGCTCTACAGCCATTTAATTCTGAAAGAAACAAATCCTTGTTTTGTTTTACACAACTGTATTTCCCCCAACTTTTCTTAAAACACAGCCGTTCTTGATGTTGTTTTGGCTGATGGCAGATGTAATTACAGAATGTTTCTCCAGTATACAGAAGAGCAATTAAGAGATTGTTTAGCAGCTGCCCATCTAACTTTGTTTACACATTCAAGCACTAATTGTAGTGCTTCACTAAATACAGTATTTTTAACTTCTGCTTTTTGGTTGCTATTCAGAACAGTGTTAGAAAAGTATCCTGTAAAATAAAGTGAAGCCTTCCATAAGGTTACGACATTCATTTTTAAGTATATATTCACTATATCAATTACTATGCCTTAAATTATTATCAATCATTTTAGCATGAGTTGGTGAAAAGAAACTATGAAATTGCTTTAACAATAACCAAATACACAGCTATAAATTACCCTGCAAAATGCATATGCTTCCATCTGAATGCTTAGTCAATTAAAATTCTGTCTTCCCATAATATAGTTGAAGAGCCTATTTAAAAGTAAGATGTGAACCAGTTTTAGCTTGATCTGTCTCTCATTTCTCAGGTTCAATTTTAAAGCTTCAGAATGATGAACTGGGTAATCACTGACAATTAGAGTATCACTAGGAAAGATGAAATTTGCACTCTCGAGGCATTTACATGCAGCAGAAGTTACCTTCTTTGTTTAGAAATAAAAGGGGGGAAAGAACAGAATAAAACCTTCAGCATGTAATTACCAGAAGTAAGTTACAAAAAGGCTGATTACCCCTGCCCCTAACTCCTCAAGTACCTTGCTCTTAGCATGCCTCAAAAGAGAACTCTGTATTCTGTTGAAGTCAGCATAACTTCCTCTCTGCAGTTCTTGATTTACCCAGCAGTATGAGGAAGAAGCCACCTTCCTCTTAACTGTTTGGTTACCCACCACAACTTGCCCTTGGCAAGTTTCTATATTTAAAGATTAGACAAGCCAAAGACCGATTAGTACCATTCACTAGTACAACTCTTTAAGCAGACTCCACACTTCAGAATGAAGTCATTCTGGTTCAACTGAAAACTCCCTTCAGTACTTCAGTACAGGAAGAAATAAACTTGATGTCATTTGGGCTTCTGGTGTTGGACTGCAGTCAAAAGAATACTCCTCTACCCATCTCTGTATTCAGAAGTGCTGTAGTGGAGAATTTCTTTGTAGACACATATGTCCAGGAAGCACCTTCAATACTTACCCTGAAACGATCCAACCTATGCTATGCAACCTCCTAGAGCAGCTAGCATAAACCCTCAATATTTAAATACAAACACATAACCTTTTAACAAAGGACATGTTAAACTTCTTAGAAACACTATGGTTTACCAACAAAAACACTTTGTTGGTGTTCTTTTTAATCCCACACTGTTGTTTAGAAGAGGCAGTTGCAAGTATCCTTAGGTAGTTGTTTCATACATTCCCAATCAGAAATTCATATCCAAACGTTACAGCTTATATCATGCTGAAACAGACAATTCAAGACTGGAGAAGATGTCGATTATAAAATATGTGGGATCAATGCTGTACTTTAAATAAGCACAGAGAAACTATGCAGCCATTTACAAGTTTACAGTGCAATCATTTCTGCTGATCATAAAGAAAGCTGAAACGATTGGAGAAAAAAAAATTAAAGCAGATATTCGCAAAACAATACTGAAAAGGAGTATTGCCGAGAACAAAGCTACTGGCACTAGCACTTGGCAAAAAATTTACCAGTGTAAAGGAAAATGCCAAAATTGCAAATAAACCCATGCATTCCCACCAGGTGGCGCCCTAAACAAACGGAGCTGCTTACATTTGTTGTTCCCATTTCCATGCTTGGAAACAAACTTAAAAGCCTGTTCAAGTTCAAATGTTACTGATGCAGCAGACCTTGCGATCTCCTCATTGAAGCAATCTCAGCCTGCGTTGTCCAATTGCAATGGTTCTCAAAACCACGGCACTACTCCTTACACTTCAGAATTAGCCAGCTACTAGGCACAAATCTGCGTATAAGCCACATGATTTACATTCTCAGTTCCACACACAGACTACTTCCTATAGCCATGTTCACGTTTAAGTAGAGGAAAACAATAATGCTGCAAGCGTGCAAAAGCTGGAAGGAAGCGTGGCTCTCGATTTAACTGCTCATTCTGTTTTACTTGCTCTCCATTCCCACAGCACCTGCCCAGTCTTCTGCCCTTACGGCTCTGGTCCAGCCAACTTTGCAATCCAGTTATTTATGGTTTTGCTCAGGATCAGTTCCCATGCCCACCTAACTTGTCAGGCCTCCCCCTTATTGCTCCCCACTACGTTCCCAGCATAATTAAAGGCATTCGTTTTAGAAGTTGTATTACCTGTCAGTCAACAAATAAATATAGTATCTCAGTCTCTTCTAATAACTTAACCATATACAGGTCATTAATGTGGATGCCTCCAAAAACACATTCCAAGGGCTTGTGTACTATTATAATCAGACAATAAACAGCCAGACATCCAAAAGTCTATAAATATTTCCTACAACATTTCATTTGAGAGATCACAATGTACCTAAAATGTTGGAGACTATCACAAGATCATCCTCATCTTCCCAACTGTTATTTCTTCTTGGTTTTCCCCCCCCCTAAAAGAATTCCTCATGTTATATAAAAAGCAGCATTTCACATGACACAGTAACAGCTCATCAGTCACTCCTTGCAACTGTTCTAGAATACGCACCTTTTTACATGGAAGAGCATTAAACAGACATAATAAATGCAACAGTATAGAACTAGTCTAAGTTACAATTTCCCTTCAGTCTAACTGTAAATCTCACCTTTATCTTCCCATAAGAGATACAAGTATTTCTGAAACTTTGGTGGAAGATGTGTAAAACTAACTGCTATACTGACCTTCACAGGCCTGGTAAGAGGCTGCAGTATGTCTTGTGTTTAAAAAGTTGTATTTCATACACCTGAAATGCCCAAGACTCCAGACAAGGGCTTGGATACCACCTTCTTCAAACAGTATGAGGACATTCATATCCACACCAGTAGTGCAGTTTATTCAGCAAGTGAAGATGCTGAAATGGCACCCTCTTGCCTCCGCAAGAGAAGATACCAAGCACTTTAAACGGCTTAGAGGAAGTAACTTCAGTCTCACAGCAGGTCTGAAGTTTTGCACATTTTACTGCCTAAAATGCAGAGTACGCACAAACACAGCTATACAGGGCTGCCGGAAGTTATTTTCCTGCTTCATATCCACATAAACTACTCTTTTTCATCAAGTCCTGTAGTTCCAAATTCAGGGACAACACCCTTCCACTTCAGCAAGGAGTAAATTTTAGCATACTAGGAAAAAAACAAATATAGATACACAGAAGAAGAAATGTTAACATGAAAGAGACTGACTTAAATGATACAGCGTTGTGAATCAACTCCCAAAAGTGTGATTATTCGGAGTGCCATAATTTGCAATGGCTAGAGTCTTAGAATTAAGAGCTACCAAAGGTTGTACGTGTATGTTTTTGTTAGTATTTCTTTTGGTGGCAGGGGTTGGGGATTTTATTGTTGTTGACTTTTCTGCTTGGTGTGTTTCACTGTGGGTATGTTGGGGTTTTTTTTTTAAATAAACTAATAACTTACATTTATCCAGGGTTATAGATATCATCTATCAGTAAAAACAGACCAAAATTTCATTTAGTCCAATTTGTGTAATTTTAAGAATGCAAATCACAATGAACAAGGATTTACAAGGACAGCACAGAGACCATGTCATGATGAGGAAAAATAAACATGAGTGAGTGAAGAAGATGAGATGATGTGCTGCCAGGTTCCTTACCCATTGCTGCTGTTGTTGGAGCTCCCTGATGGTATTCTCAGCTTGCTCCAGTTTAGTAATGGCCTCATCACTCTGCTGTTTGATGGTGGCCAGCTCCCGTTTTATGAGGTAGTTTTCCTCAGCCTCCTGGGCCCTTGTCACTTGTCCCTTAGGACATAATTTATTTTTTTAAGCACTTGATGACAAATCCAAGAAAGACTGCCTTTGTGATGCTTAGCTGCTTATTTCATCAGATTGGTTTTGCGAACAGCACAGTACAATTGGTAGAAATTTTAGGACAAGGTAGTACTAAACAGCTGCTTTAGCACTTTATTACAGAGTTCAAGCATCCATTTAGCAAGCACAGTTCTGTGCTTGCATTCAATAAGATTCCTTTCATGCATTATTACTCAGTTGTACATGCACAGATTGAAGTTCACAATACTCAATTTCAGTGTTAATACAGTTTCATAGAATCCACTTGTCATAGGAATTTGTACCATAAAAATTACATTAGGTTAGGGAAATTACTAGAACGTGCAGGTATTGGGTTTATATATTTTTAGTAAACAAAATTCTAGCAGGATATTAGCTCTGTATTTATTCCAAATCAGCAAAGCGGGGATAGAATACAGCATGCAAATATGCATGCATTAAAGCAGTTGGGGTTTTTTAAGAGTAGGAGGAGAGTCATACAGTAAAAGACTAAAAGACTATACCTGTATCAATCTATCTGCCAAGGAAGCACTTTCCTACAAAGGAAAAATTCAGATAGGAATAAGGAAAAGGAAAATCAAAAAAACAAGGGGCTGATAATAGTGACAAAAAGACCAAGAGCTAATAGAAAGAAAATGCCCAAATTCTACCCATTTTCTGTGCAAACCTTTCTGCAAAATTAACAACTCTTCATATAAATTAAGGCAACTCAGCCTGAAAGTCCCAGGAAGCAGCCTCTTCTGCAGCAGATTTAACACAGCCCACTGCTGATACAAGATTTCAAAGCCAGATTTCCATAACACTTAAAATTCGCCTACGGGAGACTGGATATTTTTATGTGAATAGCTTGCTTCCCTATTTAACAAAAGTTACTGATGCACTATCTGATACAATCTAGTAGATAGATGCAGGCCTGTGGTCCACCCACGACATGAAACCAAGGCATAATTTGAGCACAAAGGAAACTCCACTAAGCACCAAGGAACTCATGCAGAGCTACAGCTTCCAGTAAGATAAAGCAAGAAAGTTATATGGTGCAAACTGACAGACAAGTAGGGAATGTCAACTATGACAGCTAATGTTTTGTTTTACTGAACTCTTGCAGTAACTTATCGAGCAGTTCATAGATTCTCCTTCCTTCCCAAACTTCTGCAAGAAAGAAATTTTCATTTTTTTACACACTGTAAAGCACTATACCCCTGCAGTTGCATTTAGTCAATTCCTACTTTATCACCCCTGAAAGCACTCAATTTTTTGCACATTCTACAACAGAGAAACACATCTATCTGCAGACCTTTGTCCTTGAACTGTTAATAAAACTGAAGTTCAAACTGGTTGACAAAAGCTATTACTTAGAAATTAAGGTACACTAAGAAAATCACAACTAAATCATATGGATTTGGATGAGGGAAAAAGTATTTTAAAAAAAGTTTTCAAGACAAGAAATGAGTATGTTCACACTTTATGATCTGTTTTTCAAATGCTGGGATGATAATAATTATCAGAAATTTTTATCAATGCATAATATTTTCCCATTTTGAAATGTTTTAATTCCAGTGACATTGGGATATTCTGAAGGTGAATTCTGAAATTCTAAGTACAGAATTTTCAAAAGCACTAGCATATAGCAGTTCATTGTGAACTTCATCATTAAAAAAAGATTTCAAACCTCTATAGAACAGGGATATTCACTATTCTGTATTTGCCAAGGGCATTGAAATTATTCACTACAGCTTCAAGTTTCTTAAAGAGAGCCTGCTCTTTTCCATTCATTATGTCAATGCTTCAATATTAGAAAGAAAAATACTCATGAAATTGCATTTTTGTTCATAACTTTCACAATGTCCTTACATGCATTTTCCAAACTGAATTCAGAAATCAATTAATTATGACACAGATGGACTGTTCTTCAAGAAATCATAATGCATTTAATATTTGAAGTGTGACATCTTCCAATTATGTCACTCTAAATTGAAGCTTTACCATTTTCTTCCCTATAAAACACAACTTTGCAACTCACTAGAGCACTCAATTCCATTTGTTGAAAGATGGTCCCTGTTTGTGGTTAGGATGGAAAAGAATGTTCTCATTCTAGAGCAGAGCAACTGAGGTGCAATCTGCCACAGGAAGCACAATACCAGCACACAGGAGAGGCCACTGCAGAACACTGCCTGCATGTTGGCAATGTATCCACAGCAGCTGCCATGCTTACTTTTGAAGTTTTATCCAGTTACAAAGAACCCTAACAAAACTCTATCCAGACTAAACTTATGAGAAATAAATCTTTACATATTCTCCCCACCATGTACCCAAAATTGCCACAAAAATTAAAAGCTACACAGAACAAATTACTGGCAGTGTTCCTAGGAATGCTGCAACAACACCCTCTACTGCTGCATTCACTAGCAATGAAATGATCTGCCTTCATCTCCAGCTCTCTGGTCATTGGTAGGTCTGTCATTTTGCTCCTACATAAAAACACCAAGCAACTTCAGATTTTCAAAACTGAGGATTCTCTCAAAATAACCTCTTTTCCACACAAGCAGTCCACTATTTCTTGCAGTCTTCTTGACTTTGAACAGATGCTTCTAATTCAGAAAGAAAACAGTACAACAGAAATTATGTCAAAATGTTTGAGTTTATAATCGCCGAGAGTCAGACAGAACAACTTTACACATTTAAAGCTCTGTTAGTAAATATCACAGATTAGAAGGAAAACAGTAAGCTATAATTCTGAGATTCCGATTTCATATAATAAAATTGCCATCAGTTTAAGTATGAATTAACACAGATTAAATCTAACCCCCAACATACTTACTTTTTCTAGTGTTTCAATGCGCTGCTTTAGGAGTCTATTTTCAGTTCGTAACCTCTGGAAGGCAAACAGTTCAAAAATCCATTTCTCAAGGTATGAATTGAAAGTCTGATAAAAGCCAAGCAAGCTAACCACATTTTATCTCATCTATGAAAATCAATATAAATGCAAAAACAATTAGTGACCTTAATTCCTTTTATGTGATGTAGTAGGTCAGAAATCTCTTCATACAGCAAAGATGAGATGACATCTCATATTGTACGAAAGCATCTGTGTTGCAGAAGCTGAAAGCAGCCCATCTACAGGTGAACCACAGGCCTCATCCCCACACTAGACTTGACGGCCTCCCCGTCATAAACAGAGCCAAAGTCTTCATGGTTAAGGCACATGGAAGTGCACTCCTGGCACTAGGACAACCTAGTAAGACAGGTGCAAGGTTTCCTTCCTTTTCCTCACAATAGTTTATGTTCATCTCTAAGGTTATGCTGAGAATTATTTACCTCAGATGCCCCAGAAATAATAAGGAATTGTACAGAATTTTATATTTTACCAGGACACTTCCTGTAAATTTTAGCAGTCAGCATTTAGATAGAAGAGACCTGTATTCCTAGGAATAGAGCTTTGGATATCAGTTCAGTAAATGGCTTATTCTGCCAGGCTAAAAGACAAACTCAAAATGTGCTTGTTTTTCTATCTCTCTAAAATAGTCTCTTCCGCTAAGAAGCTCTGCTAAATCAGAAATCATTTACCTAAGTCCCAAAGTAAGGCCTAGAAAAGGACAGCTTTGGGTTGTTGGGGTAAGTTGGTGGGGGTTTTTTGTTGCCTTTTTGCAGTGGGCAGCAAGGGGAAAAGCAGAGAAGGATTTGAAATTAATGAAAATACTAGAACTTAAAATGGGAGTTGTCTTTCATATGGTTTTACTCTGTCCTGTCCCGTCCTGCAGAGAGCTGTCACTTGAGCCCTGACAATCTTCCAATTTCAGATGCCATTACAGCATTATATCATAATGCTGCTAATGCCTCACTGCCTGGTACAACAATAACAAACTGCCTGAAAAGGCTCAGACACCTTTATGCTCCCAGGTGCACGTCACAGTCATTTTTCTGAAGAACTGATGCCTTAAAACCTGACAGTGAAAAGCAAAACAAATAGCAGTGCACGGGAAGAAGGAAGGCTGTGCCTCGCTCCCTCTACTAAGCTTTATTTAATAAACTTGCCCCTTATTTCTCCCACTGCCTTTTCTCACAGAACTGTCTAAAAACACAAGAAAGAAAATCCAGACCAAACAACATGCTGTGAAAAAAAAATGTGAAAAAGGAAAAAGGCATGAAAAGCCTATTTATGTCACAAAAGCAAAAAGATGCAGTGATTAAGTACATACAGGAAGTAGGTCACCTAGTAAAAGGGAAAAATAAGCTGCGCTGTCAGGTTGGCTCTTCCCCCCCACCAAGTCTGTATTAACTGCACAATCTCCAAAAGAAAAGGTGACTGCAGACAGAAGATATTCCATCTTAGGTGCAATGCATAAGAAAAACCAAGATCTAAAAGTCAGTGACAAACCACTCAAGTGCATTCTGACAAACTCTATCTTAAGATGTGTCATACAAAGCTCTTGTGTGGGACACCTACATCTAAACCCGCATATTTCAAAACTATCTCTGATAAATGAGGCCATCTGTAATCAAAGCTTTAGGCAGCAGGAAATAAAAAAAAAAATGTACAGCAGCTCTCCAAAGATTTTTTTCTTTTTAATGTCCACCAGAAATCTCAATAATTTCACTGTAGGTGTCCTTCATGAACAGACATCTCAGATAGAAATGCTGAGAGAAAAAGGATTTGGGAACCTTAATTACATGTCCTGCTACACGTACAGATCAAACATGTAACCCCCCATCTAGAAATTAAACTGATTCATAAATAAATTTGTTGAGGCTTTCTTACTTTAATTTCAACTTGTTCTTCCATTTCTTTTGTCTTTATTGTAGTGTATTCCTTTTCTAACCTAAAAATTAGAAATAGTAAATTATGATTAGAAAAACAGTGGATAATTTAAACCTGGTGCAAACCTAACAAATAAACAGTAGAACAGAAATTCAGATTATAGATATTACCTCTGAAATGCACTCCTGTAAATACTTAGACTGGCCACTAAATTTCAGCAGAGACTGGGGTAGGTATGAACAGACTGACTCAGCACTGTGAAGTGCAGGAGGTGGCTTGTGTACATTACAGAGGCTGTGATTGGAGCTACTCTGTAATAACCCCCAGTGTAATACAAAACTCAAGTCAACAGATTCAACCAAAGGAAAACAGAGCTTGGAAAGCCTGGAAGAAAAAGATTCCAAGAGATTTGAGAAAAATATCTTAAACATGGAACAATTTCGGCCTCTGTCCAGCAAACCACAAAGCTGTCCCAATGAAACAGCGTGGCAACAAAAACCACAAGCTCAGATAACAATGCCTCTACAGAAGGCAATGAAGGAACTTTAGACTCACAATGGTAGGATTTTCAACTACATACACGTGTACTTGTTTTCAGAGAAAATACTTTTCCTGAATGCTTTGTTACTACATCTGCTTTAGAGAAGACTGCTCTGCTGAGCAGAGGCTGTGGGCAGAAGGATCAGCAAATTCAACTCGGAAGACCCTGGCACAACCTGCACTGCAACAACGGTGAATGTGGAATACATTACAGCCAAAGGGTGAACCACCAAACAGCCCTGGCAAAGCACAGTATGTGCAGCTTGGCTTATCCAAACAGAATTTACCAAAGGCAGGAGAGAGATGCAACTAACCTCAACAACAAGAAGAAAAAGGAGTGGTATTCTCAAGACTTCAAACCCCAAATGAAAGTTATTTTACCATTATCAATGGTATTACAAAGTTTTATCAATTTATATTTTAAACAGGAACAATTTTGACCATACATGCACTCTTTAGCACTGTGACTACTTTTCCAGTTCCTGGGAACCGAAGTCTTTAGGATTTAGGCCAGATCATACAACTGAATCTCCTTTCCCTGCCTCACCCTGAAAAAAAACAAACAATCCCCCTCCCCACCAAAAGCATCCCCTACCCAGCTTTCTCATTCAGTTCCTGTTCACAGAAGTGCTGTAATTCCCGATAATTTGCAGTTTTCTTCAAAAGCTTTTTTGGTTATTTTTAGAAATAAGATACGGTTTTATTAAGAAAAATAGCAAATAATGCTTTAAAATAACTTTCTTACAGACAGAGCTTCAGTTTTAACTATTTATTAAAAAAATTTAAAAAAAAAATTAAAGCCTGGAAATTCAAAATTAAACACTGAATAACTAGTTTTAAAGGTAAGTAGCTCTTAGTAACAGTATAATTATTTTCTCAAAATGTTATACCTACTTTTTCATCTTTTTTGCATTGTATTTGACTTGGTAAGATGCTTGGATTAATTTGTCTGGACCACTGTCAAACTGATGTGGAATGACCTTTTGAAAGTGCTAAAAGCAATCAGAGAACAGGATTACATATAATTAATAGCTGTGAGGAAATACACACACACACTACACATTTCAGACATGTCTTAAAATTATTATAATTGTAACTTACCTGTAACATTCCTTCCATGTCAAGTTGCAGTAATTCTGCCTGGTTCATCTGAAGTAGTGCTAAACCCACTCGAAATACTATCTCTAAACCCTGAAAACAGAAGTGAAAAAATATCCAGCAATTATTTATGGCACTGTCAATAGCACAGAATTACTCTTCTCTTTAATAATGATGGAAATCTCACCCAGTTTCTCAGACAAGTAAGAGGGCTACAAAAAAAAGAAAACCAACAATTTGTTCTGGGTTTCTCAGTTTGTTCCAGGGACAAGCATTCTGGCTATTTGTCCTGATGTCAGACACCCCCTTCAGAGAGACTAATGCTGAGGTAAAGACTCAGGTGACAGGAGTTCTCTAGGTCAGCTCTAACAAACATTTTACTTATATTGAGTAGAAAAACACCTGAGCACTTCTGAAAAAAGCCATTTTAATTCAGACATGGTACAATGCGGTTAAACTATTGAACGAGACACAAGGGAATGTCTCACTATATACCCTATTTTGGACATTCTTGAGGGGAAACTGAAAGGACCCACCTTTGACTTACTACTTTCCAAAAGACCACTGCAAAGCATAAATGGACCACAGGCTCTGATTCATCACTAGTTACAGTGATGCAGAACTCTAAGCCTAAACACAGGACAACATAGGTGTCTTTGTGATAGTGAAAGATTCCATAAATTTCTCTGGCTCCTGTTCATCACTTGGACAATAAAAGTTACTAACACTCCCTCTTCTTGGCTTGCATATCCCCATGGAACTTGAACTTTGCCCTGAGAGCAATATCAGTTTCCACTGCACACTTATACTACTGAGAAACTGATGTCCCTGCTGTGTGCAATGCTACTACATCCAGAAAGAACAGGTTTGGTAACCCTTCAGTAGGCTTAGAGTACAAGGTCACACACAGTATTGATGTTCAGAAACTTAGTTGCTCTTCTTTGTCAAATTACTCAACACACAGACACCTCCCTCTTAAAATAACATTGTCAGTGTAAGAACTAAAAAGCAAATGAGATTTGCCCATCATAACAAGATTTCTACCACTAGCTGTTCCTAAAATATAAGATATGAGCAATTAGTAGTTACCTCTGACATAAAGATATCAAATATTCTTGTTGCAATGGGTAGTGGAAAAGTTGTAAGGAATATAGTTAAAAACCATGACGATGCATACATAGAAGTGTGAAAACTCTGAGACTGAAAGTGCACATAAAGCTCTGGAAGATGCTCCTGGAAAAAAAGAGGAATAAAACACACTAATATGTTAAGCTTCTGCTTGTTTTAGTGCAGACATGTTTTTGGCAAATTTTGAATAAAAGAAGAAAATTTATATTTAGTACAGACAGCAGCTTAGCAATACAGGAATGATATTGCTCATTATCAAGAAGGATGCAACACAAGTCCCAAAACAGAATGTCCTACAGCACTTTCACCCTGCCAAGTACAGGTTACAAAAGCATTTCCCGATCCTAATAGGAAATCACAAGCTTGTAAATCCTCAAGTGACATCTAGAATGGAACAAAAAGAGCTGGAAATATCTAAGGCTATGTAATATCCCACCCCTGATCACCATGTTATAAACTGGATCCCAAAACACAAACATATTTTTCTCCATCAGCCTGACCAGAAGAAAGTGCTCTGTGTTCCAAATCTGCAAACAAATTTCAATTCTACATAATGGGGATATCTCCCAATTTCCATTAAAATAGCTATAAATTGACTGTGAAGACTTTTGACTTCCAGAATCTTCAATCCAAACAAAAATTAGACTTTCATATGCCTAAACTGCAGTAATACAAACCCTCATGCTTTGGTGTTTAAAGCCAGTCACTGTCTGCCAAAGATGAAAAAAGAAAGTATCCCACAGAGCCACATACATTTACTTCTGAAGTTCTGAAACCAGCTACTGTCAAGAGTGCAGCCTGTTAGCCAACAGACATGCCTGCTCTTGAACTGTAATTCCCAAGTTCCTTATTAATAGTTACTGCAGAGAAGCAAGTTTGATAGATTTTGTATGTACCTGTATCATGCATTCAAACTGGTACATACAAAGGCCCAGTTCAGCCATGCTTGGTTTAAAGAGTTCTCGTAGTCTGTAATCTTGCATTAATTTAACAAACACACAGAACGCCTCTTCTTCTGGCATCTATATTAAAAATAAAAAAGCACAGTAAAAACTCTGATAAATCATCGCACTCGTCCAGAGTAAGTGCCTGGAAGGTTTAGGGCTGGGTTTTTGTGTGTGTGTGCACAGGTGCGGTGGAGTTTTCTGGTGGTTGGTTTGTTTGTTTCAGGGTTTTTGTTTTGTTTAAGGGATTTGCAACCTGTTAGTCAAATGAACTTTTGTATATACTAAATTCAAGCAAATTATTTTTAAACTGGAGGTCTGCAAGTTTCTTACTGTACACCGTACTTTGTCATAAAATGAACACCAATAATACAAATGTAGCTTTAAGATAATCAAAGTGAAGTGCCATTTCAACTCTGAGGATATCCAACGTAATAGAACTGAAACGAGAAGTTCATTAACAGTTAAAACATCACTTGCCAAAACAGCCTGCAAGCCTGCAGTCCTACCTTAGCTCTGAGAAACAAATGTATTCTCCCACTCCAATACAGTATTTTGGCTAATAGAACAACAGAAAGTAAATCTCATTTTATTCCAGAGTGAACAGCTGCCCTTGACAACTCCATTTTATCAAAATGATAAAGGAAAACCATAGCAAAGATTTCCAGTATATCATACATTCTAGCAGAGATTTTAAAGGTTCACATAATTTTTAAATTATGTTTACCTGCATTAGCAGCAATCCAACTATAAAAGCGCTTCCTTGACAGTATCCAACCTCACGATCCACCAAAGAATAAGCCTGGGAAATAAAGTTAAGACTCTCAACAATTAAAACATCATTATCAGTAAAAACTAGTCATAGTTCATCCTGCCATCTTGCTAATAACTCACTCTTCCTCTCCCCAAATCCAGCAAAGGCAGGCATTCTACTCATAAGTTTTAGTCAGATACTGTAGTCGCTACCTGCTGCAACAAAGGGGTATGAACTCTGCCCTCCAACTGCCTACAAAGCTGAGACTAAGGCACACCTACCAAAAATACAGGCAGTTTTCAACTATAGGAATTTGCCAAAAGATAACAGACAGCTGGCATACAAACCACACAAGGTTACTACTTCTCTAAGAGATAGACCAGACAAAGGAACACTTTTTTTTTCAGAAAAAAAAATGTGCTGCAGTTTTATTTATGGGTGGATGAAACGTGATCTCCATGCATGTGGCATCTTCATTTTAGAGCTATGGAAGTTACCATGGTCTGGAAACTTGCTAACTCTTGTGTTGAAACTATGATGTATGGAAAAATCTGTCTTTCAAAATTTAAGCTCTAGTACAGTGAAGACTAAATAATGCGAACAATTTCATGTTGGCATTTCTTGTTTTGCGTTCGGGCACCGGAACAACTGACTGTTAGCTTGTACCTGCCCTTTGCTGCTGCCACTTGCAGGTTCAGAAATATGTGACAACTGAATACTAGTTCTGATTGCTGATGTTCTTGTCTTGGTCAGTGTTTCCTTTCCTTCATGGTACACTCCATTCCGTTATACTATTTGCAGTTAGCATGTAACTTTGCTTTAATGTCAACTTAATGGTTTTACCTTGCAAGAGATTAAAAAAACTTATTACAGATTTTAAAAGCCTAGAGAATACCATTGGAAGCTCTCTTTGAAACTGGAATGTGATTTGTTAAACCATTCCAGTGTTAATGGTTTAAAAAGGAGTAAGTTGAAAAAACCAAACCACATGAAACTGGTCCAAGTTCCCATTATACAAGGCAATCCAAACTGTGTGTGTTCTTGCTAATACATTTTCAAGGGCTGAAATACCAACTCACCTTCATCACATTGAACAAGACCTCCTGCCCAAGGCTATCCTTTTCTTTGAAAAAATCATGTTCAGGGTATGTTCTAGCAATGTCCCTTCTTATTAGTTTTTCACAGGGAGATGTCATTTTCAAAAGCTCTGAATATTGATCCTTAATTGGCATGCTTTGAGCACTGCACAAGAGTTGCCAGACAATTGCTCTGAAGTGATGAGGTATCCCTTTTCGAACCAGCTCCTAAAGCACAAAAAGACAAATTAACTACTATTTCCTGAAAACACAAACATAAGCCTAAAGAACAAAACATTTCAAAGTTCCTCATAACTTCAGAAAAAAATTACATCATGGCAAAAACTAATCATACAGTTTATAACATGTAAATCTTAATTTTAGTGTGATAGATTATTATGTTAACAGAAGTAAGCAGTCTCTGAATCCTTTTTAGTGGCTAAATTGGCTAATGAAAGGAGCACCCTATTCATGGTAAGCTACTTGAAAAACTGAATATTCAAATAATTTTATACAAGAACTTTTATTAAACAGAATTTAATAAAATTATTTCTGTATTTCACAAAAGATGACTAAACATAACACCCTTACTAAAATTTGTAGTAAATGAGATTTAAGAAATCACTAATTAAAAATTACTTACAAGATAGGTAAATGACAAAAACCAAAACTAACTGCCAACTGCAGAGCCAACTGCAACAATAAAATATGCAGAGTACAACTATCAGAAGTCATTTAACTTGACAAGTTGTGTCTAATTTCTCTGGCATGCCAGTATTTCCAAGTTGTCTTCTAAGAAAGTATTTACATTGATTACGTTAACTCATTTACCTTATGTTAAAAAAAAAAAATAGCAATCAGCCAGATACTGTTTGATTCAAATATGCCCAGATCAGTAGATCTAAGAACCTGTTACTTGTGTTTTAAGAAATCAGAAGGACAAGTAGTCTTGTTGCTTGATCTGAAAACTGGGAAAGAGGTATTATTCAGGAATTTTACACTCTGTCTTGGTGGTCCTTTCTGCAGCTAGAATCAGTCTGATATAAAAGACTGTCTCCAAGGCGTTTCCTTTAATAATTTTTGTACCTTAAGAACTGTTATCAAGCATTGTCTCTTAAAGGATCATTTCTTTCACTATTATTTATTCTGAAGCCAGTGTAATCTATTCTGCAAAGCTTCCTCTTCTTCCTGTTTGTTCCAGATACTTCTACTACTACTTCAACAATAAGATTAATTAATGCAACACTGATAGCTTTCAAAGAGACCCTTGCTTTCAAGTTTTGTTTTTGTGAAGCTACCACTCTATTGCAGAACTTTTGCATCACTGACTTCAATTTTTCTAACATCCCTAAGCTTTCCATCCATTCTTCTTCAGAACCACCATGGTAATGCCACTACGACAACACACTATGTTATTTCCTAAAAGATTCCCAACTCCAAGCCAAGAACCCTAACAAATCAGCTTTACACACCTGTCTCTAGCTATCCTCTGTCAAGAACACACTATCAGGCTGTACCTCAGTCATCTGAAGCCTGAAGGGCTACTAACAGAGCAAGAAACTACTTGCTAATACTTCCTTAAGTCACCATGAACCTGCTTGACAGAATAGGGTTAACCCCTCCAGCTTTCCTAAAAGAACAGCAGAAAACACTCCTACTAAAATGATGCTATTCTACACAGTATTGTGTGAACTGAACAACAGGACTTATGTTATCCATCAGAATCCCTCCATAAGTAGGAAGTGAGTTCTGAAGAACAGAGAGACATAATGGTGGAACACATCACCTATGGAGAATGGTATAGACACCTATGCCTAAAATTTAAAACACTTACCAGATTTCTAATAACCTAAGACCAGCTTTTACAGCCAGGACAAAAAGACACCTGTGTTTGCTACCCATGTACCTACCGGCACAATCAGGAAATAGGTATGGATGTTCTGATATTCCATCGTAAATGCAGACTGACAGTTTAGGCTGACTTTGGACAAAAAAATACTGAGAATTATTTAACCAGCAATAGAAAACTTGGCCAATTTTCAATATAATATTAATTAGCAATATAATTAAATATTCCCTGAAAGTTATTCAAATGCTCCCCAAATTGTACTTGGTCATCTGTATAAACAAGTGATACTTGTGACATTTGAAAGGGTTCAAACAAATTCTAACTAACCAGATCTACTTATTACCATCTCACTTCTCCTTTCTCTTGCCAGGTTCATGTGGCCTTCTTTTCATGGCCTTTTGGAACACCTTCCCAGAAACTGCTTTCCCTATGCAAGCAGGAAGTCCTGAGTTCGTTTTCTTCCCTTGTTTCCTCTCTCAAGGCATATTCTCTCTTCACAACTGCTTCACATAAAAGATACTTTCCTTTAGCCCACTGTTCTGCCTTCCCACAATCTATTCATAGACACACATTTCAAACTGTTCAAAAGACCCTGACATTTGTATTCTGGACATAAAACTACAGACTACAGCCCAATAAAGAACTGAAGCAGAACAGGCTTGCCTACAAACAAAAATCCCACACTGCTGTACTTGCTGCCACTGAAACATGGATACGTTCAAGAGCACCAGATGCTTTTTAGCTTGAATTTACAGTGTAATTGAACTCTACTTCTGTGCATGCCCACACCTAATGCAGATTGGACACACTGATCCAAGTTTGCCCTGGAGTCAACATACTTGGCATGCACAAAAAACCAAACTCATGGGAGCATCACACAGCAGAATTATTAGCTCTCCTGTTAAGAATGCTTTAAAAAGAGAGCTGCTCAGTGGGAAAATAATCACAGCATCAAACTATCAGATGCCTTTACGTTGATTCTCAGTAATTCCATTTTGGGAAACGTGAAGCTAATCATCCCTATATTCTTGGAAATCTCTCTTTAGAGGTAGACTGAATGCTTTTGCATTAAAAATACAGTAAATGTATCTAGTTTTCAGCAGGAGACATTTGCAGAGCAACAGTTATACAGTAAGTACTAAGGCCGAGGGATAGAACAGATTAAACTGGAAGCTTCCATTACATATTTCTTTAAAAAAAAGAAGTCCAACAGGAAGATAAAACACAAGTCTTGCTTATATCACATTACAAATATATTAAAAAAAACAGTGTCTAACCACTACCTTAACTTGCTTTTCTTTCTTTTTCCGTACATCTTCCCATTCATTCACAATCCTCCCCCACAGGATCCATGAGTCTTCTTCAAGGTGGCTGAGATTGCTAGAAGCTGATGAACTGGATACAAGAGAAGATCCACTATTTCTTCTTGACCCATTTACTGACCTTAAGGATTTGCTATCTGTTTCCAAGAGTCTGCAAAGAAAGCACACAAAAACCAAAATCAAGTTCTTCTAATCAAAGGACCAAACTACTAATTGTTTATTTATAAGTCATTTCTACCAATCTCTCAACAAAGGATGCACCCAGAGGTTCAGTGGAACGGTTTTTCTAACATTCATTTCTACTAAATTTGAAAATAACTGTTCAATGTTAGTGTTTCCTCTTGTGATCTCAAGTAATGCTGCAGACAGAAGAGTTCACACTGAGCTTTGTAAGAAATGGATAAAGATGTCACTTGTAGCTGTCGTGCATCAGACTGACAAAGAACCTAAGGAAGTTAAACATCCTCGATGATAGTGTCAAATGTCTAAGTACTTCAAAAATACAGTAACTTGAAGGACAAAAAAATTAGCTTCCTAAAATTCTGCCTGATTACACGTTTATAAAATGACAGTGTAAATACAGACAGAATAATTGTGACCTGAAGGAATTTTAAAACACCTGACATTTGCTGACAACTGTTCACAAATCAACATGGTGTTTATAAATGCAAGGGAGAAATCCCAGACATAAAGACGCGCAGAGTTCAAGCATGAGAACCTCTGGGGTTATCAGCAAGCAGAGGATACATGAAGATGTGCCAAGTGCCAGGCAAGATCCTGAAGAGACTTCCCAGTTAGCTGGTTGCTATGGCCATCAACCTGGCACAGAGCTGGGATTCTGGGCAAAAAGGCATGCTTTGTTTTCCTCAACTAACACTGAGCCCCATAACAGGGGTGTTTTTTAGACTATGTGTTAGGTAAGAGCAAGAATTCAGACTAACTTGGAAGTGTTTTGCTATACCAAGAGTTCCGTTTGTGCTTTAACTTCCAGGAATTCTAACATCAGTATATCAGAGCCACATGGTTGAATAATTTCTCAATGCATCTGCACAAAAGCTGTTCGCCCCCAGTATTTCAGCAAGGTCAGGTTGTGTTTTAGATATTTAATAAATTATAACCTGAGGTATTGTGTACCATCTCAGGTACAGTAATCTCAGCATACCTACAGTTTTTAAGCTCTCTGCTGCAATAGCGATATTTATATTAGCTTATCAAGCTTTCCTCTACTGATGTTTATGAAAGTCAGGCAAAAAGTAATTTAATTCATGAAGACAGCAAGTACAGTCTGCAGCAGTATTTCATTTGGAAAAGGGTTAAAAAGCAATGTCTTCAGAAAAAAAAAAAGCAAAGCTTTTTCAACACAAATTTTCATTTAGTCTGTTAATGGAACGCAAAAAAAGGCAGTTTTGAAAAACATATTTTAAAAATTCATTTTAAATGTTCAGAAACGTGGCTTATACTGATCCATAATGAAAATTTAGTCTGAAACTCCTTTTCTCAACCTGAGACAAGGCCTAAACTTCAAAGTCGAAGAGGAAAAACAAGCATAGAATAAATATTAACATTATAAAAACAAGGTTCTAACGAGTTACTTCCAGTTTTCACATCTTGCTATAGAAGTTATCCTAAGTTTCTTTAATTTGACCTTACCTGGATAAACTCATTGTCCATAGATTTGAAAATGAGAAGTTCTTTTTACAGTAAGTAGCAAGTTCTGTGACATTTAGTCACTGTTTTCCTTCATTCAAAACTTTATAAATGATTTACTAATGGCAAACGGCTCCACCAGGACTCTGGACTGAGCTACCTTTTTATTCAGAGGGGACTTTCAGTATAATTAGATTACAAAATGCTACCAGACACAACTTGATACAATTGGAGTTCTTCCCTCTTCTGGCTGTTTAACTAATTTATATTCTCTTTACTGACATAAAAGCCAACAATGAAAAGAAAACCTTTAAAAACACCCATCATCAGCAGTTCTTCCAGCAAGCAGAAACAAGAATGGTCCCTCTGAACAGAGTACAATCCCTTGTCAACAAAGTGCCACTGTGCAAAACTGCAGATGCAAACTGTTCTCAAACTACAGTGAACCCAGCATAAGAGCATCAAATTTCAGTATTGAAGGATAGTATCTCATAAGGAAAAGTACACTTGATAGGGTAGTCTCTAATTAGAATTCACACACAAGACTAGTGTGGGACTGAACAGGTCTGGCTAAAATAAATAAAACCTGACAAGATTTGCTAGTTTATTTACTAAATGAAGAAAGCTGAGTTGAAAAAGAAAGCCCAGGCTCACATTCTTCTTTCAGCAAGCCAGCCAGTCTAACTGCAGGGCTTAATGAGACAACTCTAGATATAAAGACATTATGCTCCAACATAGATAAGCAGTCCAAAGAACAGTTTGCTGTTCCAATAAAAGTCACTTTGCCATGGACAGAGTAAAAAACCCCAGATTAAATGCAAATTAGCTTTCTTAAAAGCACTATTTAACTCTTTTTTGCTTCTTCTTATAATTTTTCATTTGCACCACAAAAATTACATACCGTTTGTCTTCAGAGACAGACAATCTCATAAATGACAAGGAAGAGAGGATGAGGTAGTTCTAGAAGCTTCCTTCTATTCTCAATCAAGAACTAGACAGATATATCAAATTCCCTGCACACTATACTGCCATTAGACTGCAGAATATGAACATGAGAGAAGGCTCGCCAGGTGACACAAAGGCATCAGCTCCTCCTCCCCCCAGCTGCTCCTTCCTCCACTGGAAGTTACTACCCTCATAAGTGAATCAGTGGAGAAAAAAAAACACCTTTCAAAAATAGGGTACCTGAACTGCTTCTGTGCAAAGTCCAGCATGCTCACAGAAGCTGGAACAGGAGCCAGTCTGAGCTAAATTACCAAACCCTGCACTTCATTGCAGCACAGAGATAGCCCTCCTCTGTAGGAATCAAAGCCCTGCAGATACCTGCCAAGTCTAAAATCTATTTAGAGCTCACATCCTTTGCAGTCAACCTCTCAAAAACTACCGAAATGTATTTGTCAAACATAACCAAATTTTGCAAGAGGACAGATGATTTATCTTATACACCAGATCAGTTGTTACTGGGCCAGAACCACCATGAGGGGTGTGTCTCTGTGTGTGCGTCCAGGGGAAGGCCTGGGCCTGCAGGCCCGTGATAAGGCCTGCTGAGAGCACACGGGCTGCAGCCACATGGCCACAGGAGCCACAGGGCTTGGCTGGCAGTCAAGGAAGGCCTGCCTAGCAGTGCACTCGCAGCACACCCCCTGGAGCCTCTGGATGGCTGTGGCACCCTTCATTTGGCTAAGTGGACAGTGGGTGATCGGTGAACCAGCAGTCCCACTTAGAGGGAGTGGCCACAGTGACCAGAACAGATGAGGCAGAGGTTTCCATTGTGGGTCCTGGCCTGTTCTCGAGGTCATCAACATGTGACCTTCTGAGTGGTAACTATGTTCTTTCTTCCCTCTTTTTCTCTCTTCACCCTTTCTTCCTTTGTTCTTTTCTTCCTCTTGTGGGTAACCTAAACACATATGTTCTGTATTTAACTTAAGCTGCAAGTACCTCACTTCAAGTTGCACAGAGTTTGTGTTTGCTGAGTGTAACAAAGGTTCCTTACTATAGCAATGTTTGCTAGTCCTGGTAACTTGTAATGCTTTGTGAGGTTGCATGTTCATCTCTGTAAAACCCTTTTTGCCAAAATGCCTGTATTCTCAACAAGTTAAAAGAAATCTCTTAGACAAGAACGTGTAGTCTTTCTCTGCAGGTTAACTCAGGGTACCAAAGAACAAAGGGCTTTACAAGGGTTTGTGTGAGCAAAATCTCTTGAAGCCTCAAATGAAGATGTAACACTCAGTAAAGTTGGAACCAGGTTATAACAACTTAGAAGCCCTGCTTCAAAAGTGCAAATAAGTATGAGTTCTAGAAATTCAGCCCAAAGAAATTACAAAGTCCAATTCCATTTCTTAGAGATTGCGAATTTGCAATCACTGTGCACATCAAGAGCAAGTGATCCATCTGAAAGTTGCACCCTGAATTGTACACAGTGCAAACAAACATGCACTCATGGAAAGGCTGCCAAGAAAAACAATTACTCACTATAAAAAAACCCCAAAACACAAGGTGAACAGAAAGGACTAATTAGGAATTTACTTTTCATTCATTTAAGACATTATGCATCTGCCACCACTAGTGTAGCAGCAGGAGGGTGGCTCTATACATAGGTTAGGTAGTTAAAAGTAAGAACTGGGTAAAAATGGATAAACAAAAAATGGAATTGAGAAATATTTAAGACATCAAGAAGCTAATAGAAATTATAGTTTTGACCTTAGAAGGTAAGGTTGTATGCAAGTCTCATCCCTTAGATATTCTGTTTTAAATTTGATACTGAAAATCACAGACTCAGTATAATTTTTTATTATTAAAAGTAGCTATAAATGCTTCTGTAAAACCAGGAGACAAAAACATCTTTTAGAGTTCCACAAAACCAGAACTGGTAAAAACATAACACAAGAACACAAGTTCTTAAACCTCAGGGCCTTCAAATTGAAGTGTTGTGCCACAAAGTTTTACCTAACCCCCCCTTTAACAACCTCTATGCTGCAATTGCAATAGGACAATTTTAGTCTCTCTGCTGTATTTTGAGAAACAAAGTTTTCCATTCACCTGTTCTGTTCCTCAAGTTTTGCGAGTAATTCTAAGTCGTCTGGGCTCAGCTGTGTTGGTGAGGATGGCGACAAGGCGGGTGTGGACAGGGTGGTGGAGGAGGAGGTGGTGTGTAACGAGGCAGATGGACTTGCCACCTGACTGGCCATTTGACTGACGGTGTGCGACACAGTGTTCTTCACCCATGAGAGAGTAGAGCTCAGCTTTCCTGCAACCTTGTCTGTCGCCACCTGTTATGACAGAAAGAAGAGGATGCAAAAGTTGTCCTCTTTTAATTCCTTTTTTCCAGTAAACCTGCTGCACCAAACAAAGGAAGAAATATACAATATGCACAAAGTGACACTGAGATTATTTATTTCTCCAGAACCCCCAAGGCTGTCAGAAGTTACACAAGCATGAACAGCAATACAATATGATAGAAGTAACATGCAAGTATGCTGCTCATCCACAAAGACACTCAGAGAAATTCCTGATGTATACTCACAGAGCTCATCTCTGCAGTACAGAAATACCACAGGATCCAGGATCAGCTCCGACTTCCCATTACAAAAATAAATAGAAATAAAAGCTTATTTTAAAACATCTTGATAAACTAATAATGGCACAGAAACTGTAGAAAAATAGATAAAGAAACAGTCAACTACTTTACTGATACGACACTGAAGCAGTACATCAGTCTAAACCCCCCAGGCCACCCACTGCTCACCTTCACTAATCCCTGCAGTGGCAGGACACAAAGAGGGGCACCACCTTTCTAACCTACACCAAAACAAAACATCCACTACCATCTGCCAGTGTGCAGAAAACAGTCACAAAGAATTGATGCCCATGAATCTACAGTAGCTCCTGAATGTCTCACAGTAAGACATCATACTGCCAGCTCTTCTCTTTCCTCACTTTCTCTACAGGTCACCCCTGCACCAACTGTCCTGGATCCCCAGTCCCCCTGGCAAAGCCTGAACAGGCCCCAGTTTTGAAGAAGAGCAAGAGGTGCTACTTGAGCAGTCAGGGAAACAGTGGGTCTGGGAAAGCAAAGGTCAATAGGCACTGATCATTAACTGCTGCTATTTCTTGACCAGTGTTGTGAGGTAATGCAGCCCAAGAGAGCCACTGCTCACTCAGGAAGAAAGAACAGCAGCCCTCTGGGGTATTTTCTAGTGAACCCCTCACTCGAGCTTCCTTCAGCATCTGAAAATGTAAGAGGCTTTCACCTATAGTGACTCAGATTTTAATGCTGCTCCTGTCGAGCTCAGAGAAAATCCAGATGCACCTTAGAGGAAAGGCTAGCTGTCTAGCAAACGTTAAAAGTTGGCAAAGCAAAGGCTGATGAGGAACTTCTGAAATGGTGTTGCTGTAACTACTTATTTTGACCTTTGCTAATTTCCTCAAAACACTGAATTACTCAATGGTTGCCACAAACAATTCTGCAGTAAAACCTATAAATAATTACTAAGATACTAAAGACACTGAGCTACAGGAAAAAAGCTCCCTTCTCAGGATCCTCCAATAGAGTCTAATTAAAGAAAATTTCAACTGGAATAAGTAACTATCTCATCACACTGTGCGTTTGTCTGAAGTGCAATACAATAGACGGAGTCACTGGTTGCTAATGCAGAAACTTTTATTTAGATGCAATGCTACAAAGAACTTTTTTGCCAATTGAATCCAATCCAGCCAGTATTTATTTTCAGTTCATATCAAAAGGAATATATACTGAATGCCTTCAGAAAACAAGAGGAACACCACAGACCAAACCCAAACCACTGGTACCCAAACTACCCACTTCCTCTCCACCAACAACATGACACTGAAGAGCTCTCCTAGAAGACTGCAAAGGGGTTTCCAAATTCCACATGCTTAGCATTCATTCTGAAAATGGTATCAGATTTTGCTAGAAACCTTCAGGTGCAGGAATGCAAACCACAGGTGGGAATAGTTAGGTCCCAGTGTAAGCATCTGAAAGGTTCCAGTTGGTTCTTACATCGCTGTTGGACAGAGAAACTCAGGTACATTCATTACAAAAAAACAAAAACAAACCAAAACAAAAAAATCTCAACATATATATTCTAAATATAACCTTGGAAAAAATTACTTCCAACACTAGCATTTGACACCATTTTTTATACAAGAAAGGGATAAAAATTACTAGATGTTTCAAAATCCTAATTTTAGTACATTAATATTTCACTCTCAGTCTATATCCCTTATTCACTACTGCTATGAAAGGATGATTGTTGTTTCACTTTGAATAAAATTGCATTATAATGAAGGTAACTCGTACATCTCCCTTAAGACTGATTATTTTCTCAAAGGCTTTAAACTGCTTAAAATATCACAAGTAATGCAATTATTCAAAAACTAAATACTGGCAGAAACAGGGCCAATCTTAACAACACAGCAAAAATGACTGCCATACACAGAAGGCTTTAACAGTCACCCATTCTAAGAATCTTATGTATAAAGATTAGGAAAACAGTGATTTTGAGTAAAACCCTGTGGTGCAAATAGGAAGAGAAAACACATGCAATTTTTATCTCTTCACAAAGTAACTGGGAAGACTTAAGTCAAAAAAGGAAATTCAAGGTCAATCTGGCTTATAAATATAAGGCTCACACTCCATGGTAAGAGAGCCGAAGCAGGGGGTGGTGCAGGAGACAGAAATCAAGAATCTTGCTAACATTCATTCTCCAGCATTTCATCAGGCATTAAAAAAAAAAGCCCAAACCAAAACCAACCAAACAAAAAACCTCAAAATGTTTGTAGAAGCCAATTATGTGAAGAATATCAAGAAAAAGCATGGTCAAGAAAACCATACAAAACAGCAGTTAAATCAGTCAGAACAATGTATTTAACAATACTACTGTTTCTAAGAATGTATCAGAGAATTAGTACCCCAAAATACTACTAGCCAGCTATCTGAAAGCACAGAGCAAGCAAAGTGCACAGCTGCCAAAAGCAAACGTTTGAAGATCAAAAGGCCCACAGTGAAGTTTGCATCAAAAACACATGAAGAAATTGTTTTGCAAAAAAACAATTATGGCAGTCATCGAGGGTCAAGCTAAATTAAGCAAAACACAGTTGTGGTAGAACAGCTAACTGCTCACGCCTACAGCCTTTTTGTCAGGGTTTTCCAGGGTTTCCTAAAAATCTAAAGCTAGCACTCTTAAACTGTCAGCATCAGTGAAGGCTCCTGCACCTGACATTTAATTACCGGTTCATTATCCACTTCCCTGCTTACAGTAGACAGAGTAACAGGATTTTTCGTATTTCATCATTTCACCTTCACAACACACAACGTTCACAATGTTAATTTCAAGATTTGTAAGAGTGGCAGAAGATTTCATGGAATTATTCTTTGATAAGTGTCTTAGGACCTTTCAGAAAACAGGTCACTGAAATCTGAAAATGAGAAAACCCTAGGCTGTGTCCCAAGAAACCTGATCTGAACAAACACACACCAATATCTATGACTTTAGTAAATTGCCTCCAGAACCCAATGAACATCAGAACACTGTCAAATAAGTCACATGCAGTTTTCAACCTTTCTTTCTACTGTGTGATTTTACTCTAATCTGAAAACAGATTGATATTTGGATGAGAAGTAGAAATAAAATCATCTGATTTGGAATTAGAATGTTCAAGAAGTCAGTTTTAAAATACTAGGATTTTTGAAAGTGAGTATACATTTTCATTAGTAATTTTAGGGGTTTGGTTTTGCTCATTTCTTTTTAGTATGTCTTTTGATTCCCTTTAAATACTAACATGCAAATAGAATTTAGTCGAAATTGTAATAGAAAAACCTTTGACAATAAAGCAAATTATTTTTATACTAGTTTACTAGTAAAATTGATTCTCTTCAGAAAAGAATGGAAATAGCAGTTATATTTGTTGAGCTGACTTTAATGATGTGGAAAACACAAAACAGCAATGTTAACAGGTAAGGGTCCAGTTACGTGAATTATTTTACTAAATTTAAGCTGCAAATCTATAAAGTTTAATTATTTTTTCCTCCTGTAAGGAGCAACATACCAGCATTCCTATGGATACACACAGTGTTCCTATACTCACGTTTCCAACTCTTTATACTCCTCCTAACAAAGACTGAAAAGCCCTACTACGTGTCAATCTTTTCAACTCCAGGTACACCGTTCCATCCAACAGGGTAGTTGTACTTGGCCATCACTAAACCACAGAGCTCTGCTACCCTTCTGCTGACAACCCCTGCAACAAGAAATCTGTGTCACTCTATAAAACATTACATACACATAGGAGTCAGTAGAATTCACTTGTGTACTAAGAGATCAATCCCTCTTTCCTCTGACAGCACAAAGGAAAGAGCTAAAGGTTTCACTCCAGCCCTCTCAGAGAAACTGGGGTTTCCCCAATTAAAAATCACAGTGACAGCAATGACAACATATTCACTAGGAATAGTTTCACTGGATACCACCAACTACAGGAAAGGCAGGAAAATGTGTAGAAGCATTTAGTTTACCTTTCTTGCTTTAGAGATGTGATTTTACTTAATACAGCATTGTGAAAAAACTCAAGAAAGCAAACCACATTAAACCTTTAATATTTGTATTTTTGGACAGCGTCCTCAGGCTTTCCCAAACAAATGTTTCTTTAAAAACCTGGTTATTATTTAAATAGTGATAGATCTCCAGGCCTGCAGCAGTGTCTCTCTCTTCCCAACAAGAAGGATGCTCTGCACTTCAGTTACGAAGTGTCCTTCCCTTTGCTACTCTTAATTGCTGTGGAAAAGAGATTGTAGTCATGTGCTCAGCTGTTTGTAGCAGTAACAAGGACAGTCAGATACAGCACAGTGCCTGTCCTAAGATCTTAGCTAGGTCACAGCGATAAACCCAACTCGGCGAGTCAGGGCTTTCGCTTTGCCGTGACCCTCCCACCCTCAGCGCTGGAGCTCTCACCTTGTGAAGCTGCTCCACCTGGCGCCCTCCACACCACAGGGCCAGCAGCTACACAGAGCTCAAACACGGACTCTGCTTCTCAAGTCCCAACACTTCCCAGATCTAAGCGAGCTTTCCACCAGCCCTACAGCTAACCAGCCCAGCCTGGAAGCCCCCAGTTAACAGTGTTCTTCACTCAACTCGCCTCAGCCAGTTTTTCAGCTCCACAAAGATAACTGGTTTCCTTGTCAGTCCCAGCATTTTTCAGATGCTGAAATTTAAACTACCTTTGAAGAGTACAAAGGTAGCCTACATTGGCTGGGAAGTATGCCAAATCATCCAGGGCACCATCAGGATGCTCAAGCCATTATTAATTATTATTAATGTGTGATCAAAACTAGAACCAACCCATTTTAAAAACGTGCTTTTTCCCCAGAGGGCTCGCTCAAGAACCTGCCAATTTATCAGAGATTTTGAACACAAATGCCACTTCCAGTCTGCTCCTGAGGACACCAACACTTTGCACCGAAGATGGCTCGGTCTGGAGACAAGCAGGCAGGGGTACCCCTTCCTTACCCTGTGCCGAAGCACACGTGGAACTAAGCAGGCATCACCTAGGTCCAAAGCAGGGACACTCCTTCAGGCTCCAAGCCATATTGACACCTACACTGCTCCCACTTTTCCAACAGGCTCAGGAAGGCCCCACTTGCATCTGCCTGCCTAAGGTCATGCAGATACCTCCTAACAAATGTGTGAATTTCGAGTTTGAACATACTGATCTTTAAAGAGATGGGGGAACACAAGACTTAATTGCTAAAGACTTTGTACTCTGATGAGGTTTCCAGTGGGCAAAACAGACCTACCAGCAGTTCTCAGTCACCTGATCAGTCAATCAAGCAAGGCACAGACCCATCTGCTACATCCTCTAAGTTACTGCAGAGATAATAAATGCTTATATTGATATTATACCCAGATGCATATGATATGCAGCATATATTTGCCAATTATATATAAAATTCGGTATCTCAACTTTATGTTTAGTTTCTTTAATTAGGTGATGATTACAGGGCTTTATTACCTAGAGGAACTACAATATTCTGTTTAGGTTTCCAAGCTACTCAAAGGAGTACTGCAGTAGAGCAGCATACAAAATATTTTAAGTAAGGTTAGCTGAAGGTAGACTGCAACATCTCACATTACATACAACTGTATAAACCTCTTTCCCCAAGAATCCTAAGGTAAAGTGCAGCACCTTACAGTAAGCACAAATGCATTAGTACCACATGTATTTGCAATGCCAGACAATTTTCCCCCCCAAAAGAAGTCTACTTAGATTTCTAAAAAAAAAGAAAAAAAAATTCACTACACATCAAATTAGCTTACTACCTATACACTGCATTTCCCTGAAGAAAACTTGTACTAAAGAGTTACAAGTATCTTGATTACCCAAAGTCCTGTTTCAACTATTCTTATCATATGCCAAAGTAAAAATAGCTGCCTGCCTTACACAAACATTACTGTATATATTATACACTCTAAACTATTTCTTGTCTTCCTGAGAAAAGAAAGGAACGGGAACTTCCAGAATACAGGAAGTAATCTTCATACTAGTCTACATATGAAAAGAAGTCTGACATAATTGGGGCTGAAACTGTATATGTGGTTTTCAAGCCAGTTATATAGCATTCCACAGACCCAATCTCCTTCTTCCTTCAAAGTTAATAGCATTCTAATATCTGAAGAATAAACTGACTCAGTCAATGACACATTCAGGAGAGGTAGCAGGTGAATCAGCCTGCTATCATGCTCCCTGACAAGCTAAAAATCCCAATTTAGGGCTCAAACATGGTTTTACTATAAGCTTCTTTTGTGTCTTTTACACTACAAATTCATATAACTGATTTCTGTTGACGTGTGAGGAAGAAGTCCTGACTTACTGTCACATTCCTGATTTTTCTTGTAATATCACCTAACAGCAGTCAGGAATATCATGGCTAGCGTTCCCCAGATTTCATTTCCCTTGATACTCGCTAACTCTCCGAGTCTTTCCAATATAAAAAAATAAAGCAGTCTAACATTTTAGATGGTGTAAAACTTACACTACTGCAAAGCTTTGTGTAGCATCGTTCTTTAAGGGTCGTCATCAGACTAATATGTCAAGGGGTTTTGATGGGCACAAAGAAACCTGAGCTGGAAATTCACAAAACTAATACATAAGGTGTTTTAAGGAGGAACTTCATTAGAAACGTTGTAGCAACCCACTGAAAGTTGAAACCGTTGCTCAAAGCCCTGTGATTAACATTTCCATCACTGACCAAGTCAAACTAAATTCCCTTTACTTCCAAGAACAATTTCAGGTTTTTAATTACCTCTGAAGTCCAGTGTGGTTTACAGTCTGTCAAGCATTGTCCCAGCATGCTGAGAAGAAAAGCCAGTGCAGACACGAACTCCTGCCCATCTAAAGATCGCACTCTATCAAAAAAGTTTCAAATCTGACAAAGGGATGTAACAACCTTCAGGAAATCATAGAGGCTTTCTTTCAAGGGGAAGAGAATTAAATACAGTGATGTTGTACATAAGATGGCTGAGAGCTCCTCAGAGCTGCAAAAGAAAGTACTGACCCACTACAGTAAAAACCTCTACCGGGAACTTCCTTTGTTCTCTTAAACCCCGGACTGCAAAACTTCTTTTTGTTTGAGGCTCAGCATGCCAAATGACACACACATAGACTTGAAGGGCCATTCCCTTCGCTAAAAAAACAGAGGGAAGAATCAGGTTAATCAGCTAAAATAAAGAACAACTGCAAAGTCAGTTTATGCACTAGATTGGAAGATTGAGGTTGTTTGTTTTTCTCTTTTCAGTAAAATGTAACTCAATAATTTCACTAGAGTTCAAGTATCATGAGGCATCTACAAAAGAGTAACATGCTCTGAAGGTTGCATGTTTATAATTAAAGCTCCTTTCTACAGATTTTACTTTCCTACTCATTCCCCAAAGCCTACCTTGCTTAATGCTGCTTTTAGCCAACTCTCTTAGAAAGTTGCCAGCACTAGCATCTATACTACATTAGGACAAAAATACATAAAAGTACACAAATGCAGTTAAATCCACTAAAAGCCTTAGGTCCATATTCCAGAAGTAAAAAACAATTGAGTCATATTTTTAAGTGTTCATTAAGCCTTATTTAAAATAAAAGTTTTAGCTCAAGTCTTTGTTTAAAAAGTATACAAAACTTACAAGGAATTAAATTGCTAAGTTTAAAAGGATCCACTGTCTGACACATGAAGACATACCATTCCATACAATTTCAGATATTATATACCAGCAGCTCAAGTATTTTCTAGGTCTAGCACTCCTTGGTTATGGAGATTATATAAACTTATGCCACAATCTGCAAGTTAGAACCAAAATGCTCATCTTTCATTTACCAAGTTGTGCACAGTTCCTTTTCCAAAGGGATGTATGAAATGAGATTTGATGGAGAAGCCAAAGAACATAAGCATGGCCCTCATGCAATATGGTGACACTTAAAACTTTATTAATTACTTAAAAAAACCCCACATGACTGGTGAGAACCCACGTCAGGATATTACTCTTCTTTCTTTTAAATGACAGCTAGAAGTCCAATTTTCTACCAGTTCCGTTCAAACTCAAAAGAGTAAAACAGTTTCTAAATGACTGAACAGCAACTACCTTTTCTTGTGAACTACACTTGTTGTAACCTGCAGCTGTTGATAGCCAACAAGAAATGAAAAGTAAAGATTTTAACGGTGAGAAGTATAACCAATTCAGTAGGAAAGTTGTCCAAGCTATCCAGTAAACAGCAGATATAAACACAGCTGCATTCATCAATAGTCAATTCTTTTCCCACAATCCATGCCAACATTCATGGTCTTGCAGTAATATTTCAGTTTGTCCACTAATTTTCTTAGCATAGCCATGACTGGTCTTCACAAGCGCTTACAGTGTAACTTGAAACAAGTGTATTTTTGTGGCTATGAAAAGGTCTTCCTTCATTCTAGTCAAGTAAAAGTGCTCCTGTAGCCTTCTATGAGCACAGCACTTAGAAATCTAATTTTCCTTAGGTGTTCAATAAAGAAAATGGAAATGGCTCTTCATAGAAATATATATCTGCTCACTGTCAAAGGAAGTTAGTTATTTTCTGATTAGCTGGCCACTGACTTTTGCACTTGCATTTAGAAGTAAGAGCCTGTTTACTTCTTTAAAATGGTCTACTAGGGGAAAAATGCAAGGAAGATCAATGAAACAGATGATTTTTAAGTGTCAGTCTGATACCAAAATCCCAAGCCCCTTTTAACATAATGTGTCTTACTTAACTTGCTTTTGTGATTTTGTCTTTAGAAAGACCAATCACAATTCTTTTTCCAAAGAGCTGAGAAATACTTACTAAGGCCTCAGCCAAACCTATAAAGTTTCACCAGTAATACATTCCAATGGAGAAAAAAAAATAATACTCTGCATAATGAATATAGCTCTGCTACTTCAGACAGCATGGAAGCTGGAATTTCTTTTTACTATGCCTGAAAGTAGTACACTGTTTGAACTACATCTAATCAAGACGAACATGTGAAAAATGAGATGTAAAACTAACTTCTATACAATGTTACTCTATATAGTTGTGTGAACAGTACATGTTCACAACGCCAGGTTTTGGCTAGCTCCTAATCTTTTTACACCCACTTTAAGTGACATTTGATAGTTTTACCTTTCTGTAAGAAAAATAACAGTAAACTCTTCTGACATCCTCTTAGCTGTTAGTGCATGGTTAACTTATGGCAACAACAATCCACTACTGAAAAACTGGCCCCACTTGCCAGCCTGATGAAACCAAAGAAAAAATACATAATTAATACAGTATCATCACAATATAATTACTTTCTTTAAATTTAAAAAAGCATCAAGAATATGTTATGATGTCATCAAACAGGTATTTAACGCTATGCTAAGAATCAACAAGATTTAGTTATGACAGGGTGTAAGAAAACTCAGGAGTTGGGAAGTTCAACAGCTTACCATTAGCAGAACACATTATAATAACCTCTTACCAAAATATTAAGTTAGTATTTGTTTTTCTTTTTTTTAAAGCACTAAACTGTGGAAAGAAAGTCCGTACAGGTCAGGCAAGAGGACAGACTTCAGTAATATAGCCCAGGTAAAGTTTGTTCAGATGAACGTATTTGGTGACGGTTTTTAGCTGCTTTCCAAGTTGGAAATTAACAATAAAAGGTTAAGTGTCCACAGTCATTCTGTCACATGGCCTTACTTCTTGTTCAGAATAAAGACCAACCCCAGCACTGTACTTTAACCTCAAATATGCAACTGCCTGCCTTGCTGAGACTGGGAAGGATTACTTTTGCAGACAATTAGCAAACAAAGTTGACAGTCACACCCCCTGAAATAAGACAAGGACCACAGCATCATCCCTGTCATCATGACTGAAGGGAGGTCCTTCATTGCCCTGTAGCAGGCTCAATGCTTCCCAGGCTCTCCCCAAAACATCACTTCATGCCTAAACTCAATAGTTTCCAGTTCACAGGAAGTTAGGCAACATTAAGAGTAATTATGGAAAAGCTACAATTCAGTAAATTACTTCTCTGTCACCTTTGAGAATAGTTTCTGTGTACCCACACACAACAAACCCACATCACAACTGCGTATAGAATGAGCAAAGCAAGAGCAGAGGCCCTGCACTATGACCAACCAACTATCCACTTGGCGCAATCACTACTTGCTAGAGAAGGAAAGGATGCACTGCAATCCACAGGCAGAGATGACTGCCTTGAAAAACAGCAACTCCCAACTTAAAGGAATGAAAACCTTGCCTACAGATGATGTTCATTGTTACAAATAGAGAGGACACAAGGCTCTAATTCAGTGTGGTATCTAGAAGGTTCAGTGACACAAGAACTTCAGCAAATATATCTAACAATTCAAAATTAAATACTCCAATAATATTTACTATTTGCCTTTTTTTAACTATAACTATTTTAATTTGGTCTGGAAAAAAAACAATTAAGAGACTAATCAAGGCAAGTATAGGTTAGTTTAGAAAACAACATTCATAATCTCAGGGTTTGCTTTCATTATTGTTTCTCTTCTTAGACCACCGGAAAAGACTTTTTCTTTTAAACTGTGCATTTAACACTTAAAATTATATCCAAAATACTAAATTCTACTGTGCCTCTTCCTTAAGTATTAGAATTTCTTTTTTCTACAAGTTAAGGAAACAACCCAGGAAGGGTAAGAAAATGTAAACATAATCTTAAGTATGCATAGCCCCAACTCAGCTGTTTCCCCCCTTCTAAATTGTCATATCAGAACCTTCAATTAGCAAGGTAAACATTTTTGTTTTCCAAAATTCACCAACAAAGGACTTGTCCTCCCATTTTTATTACCTCTCTATTTACTATCAATCCTATCCAGAGAACAAACTGACAGTAAGTGTTTAGGCATGTCACTTTCTCCATTCCTTTTTCTTCCATAAATTTAGAAAGGCTTTTCTCCCATCTCTTCCTTTCCATTAACACCATTTCAACCATTCCCCTCTCCAACCACCTCCTGCTTGCACGTTCAACACCAATTAAACAAGTCTACAGAAAACAAACATATGGAGGGCAACTGGGGGAGGAAGCCACAATAAAAAGCCCCAACCAACATTACCAAACCAAAAAAATCCAAGCCACCAGCTGTAGCTCAGGAAATCTTTAAGCCTCAACCTGCAGCAGTCTAGGAAGAGATATAGGGAGGAAGTAGGGCTGTTCTGTTAAAGCTTTTTTCCTCCCAACATCTGTTCCTCTTTGAGGTACAGTTGGGCAGGATGGGCATTCAGTGACAATCACTACAGCTGCTCTCATCCCACTTTATCAGACTCAGGCAATGCTGATTCATAATACCGAGTGCTTTCCTCTTGATCATGCCCCTCTTTCGCTGGCTGTCTCTATTTCCTCTCCTAATCCTTATTTGAAAAAGAACTCATAGCTATGTATTTCAAAATAAGCCTTAAATCTCTATAAGCATAGAGAGCTGTACAATCATGATCAAAGCTGACAGTGCACATTGGAGAAAGGGAAGAAAAATAAACAGGCACATTTATACAAAATACTTTAACACTCTCTACCAGTAAACCAAACAAGATCCAGCTACCATCTTCTTTAGGCATGTGAAGAAAAGCAAATTTAAAAAAAAAAAAAGAAAAAAATCGAATTTTTTGACAAATGCTTTTGGAGGTAAGTAAAACATATTGAATATTATTCCCTCTTCTCTGTAAGAATTTGTCTCTTTTCTGCATCTTTTTCATGCGATCTTTGGAGAAGATAAAGTTGTCCAAGACTGATGTGGCATGCTATGTTTTGATAAGGCAATATTAATGGTAGATAAAACTGGAGACTGAAAATGGTATAAACCAACTTCTGGTTTGCCGTGACATCGCTCTGATTATCAATGCAGACAATTAGCAGGCATTACACGGAACACAGCAAAATTACACTAAAAACTACAGCTGTAACGTATAACAAGTAGCCAGAACACCAATATCGACTTTTTACCCTCATTATATAACCACGTTCATGCAGATGCAGCAGGAGATGGCAGGAGATTCCCGAAGCAGCATTTGAGAACCCTTTCTCAGGAATGACAGAGGGCCGGGCTGCCGGCCCAGCGTCCCTCCCGCAGCCAGGGCGGCCCCGGCGCTGTGCAGGCAGCCCCGCCGGAGCCACCCTCCCTCCCTCCGTCCGTCCCTGGGGGCACTCCCCGCC